>CM066031.1:193956127-194062078 GCA_033557465.1 Ichthyophis bannanicus | reverse complement strand
AGATAAGAGAGAGGAGGGCTGGGCAGCCTTGAGCTGAGACGGTCAATCCGGGAGGAGATGCCACAGGCAGTGCCATCTTTCAGCCAAGGAACAACGCTTGCTGGGCCTTATGGGGGGATGCTTGTCGTGCTGTTGGGAGTTTAGTAGGCATGTAAATTTTTGGACTCAGTGTATGCCTAAAAGTTAAGTGTTCACACAAATGGTTGTGTTACAACCTTTACACCTAAAACTTAAAGTGTTTTGCACACAGCTGGATTGTGCATAGTGGGCATCCAATTACAACTGAATATTTAAAAAAAAAAAAAACCTTCAGTTGGTGTTTTGATTAAAAACAGAGGGCTTTTTGGCCCTGTACATGCTTAGCTGGGAGGGCAGAGAGTAAAGAATGAGACTGTGGGCTTGACCTTTAGCAGCTCACCAAGAACCTGGAAGTTTCAGAGAAGCAACACTGGGAAGGTCAGGGTGGCACTGTAGTAGACAGTGAGGGGAAAATGGGGCCACTCCTGATAGCGCGGGAAATAGTGGACTTTCTTAAAAACCAAATAGGTTGCGTGTTTCCAGGCAAACATGGTGTACCACAGGGCGAATTCATGCCAAAAAAATCTGATTGAGTTTCTTTGAATGGGTGACCAGTAGAACTAGATCAAGGGCATGTGATTAGAGGGGATCTTCCTAGATTTTCTAAGCAAAGCCGTCATTTGATTTACTGGTTTCCTCATAGGAGGCGGTTATAAAAATTAAACTGAAGGTGGCCATGGTGATGGGTTCCCAAGGTGGTGAACTGCACTCAAGAAAAATGGTGGACTGGAACAGAAAACAGGAGGCGGGAAGGGAAAACAGAACTCCACTTGGATCAAAAGGGAAGCTGATTAGTGGCGTGCCCCAGGGATTGGTCATGGGGCTGGTTACTGTTCAAAATGTATTTGTAAGTGATATTGCGGAAGGACGCTATACTGGAATAGAAAGTTCTGTATTTTGCAGGAAGGGGGGGGACATGGAAATTTGCAACAAAAGAGGACTCCCTGGAGGGAGAAGGATAACCATGAGGAAAGAGCTGACAAAAAGCTGGAAGAAATGGTATAATGCTTGGCAAGTAAGGAGTTAATGTGAAGAAGTTTGAGGTAACTAGGGGTCGGCTTATATCCACCAGCTCCAGCCTATCAGCGCTATGGTTAGAATTCTCGGTCTCCAAAGATCTGCTGGCAGGGGTGGCATAACAACCCGTTTGTCTGGAATGGTCTCGCAGTATTGAACCGGGAAAAGTGGACTGGGCCCAAGGCCACAAGGGAGTGCTACTGGGATAGCAAAACACTGGTCTTTGGGGTCCCAAGTCCATTGTTCTAAAAAACCATTAGGCTACTCTTCCACACCAAAGAGGAACAAACCAAGTAGAAAATTTATTACAAATAGTAATAAGGGGGCAATGCCCACAGGTTTCTGGTTTAAATGGTGACATTTTTTGTTCTGGCGGTTCATGGTTTCAACATTTGTCTGGCCGTGGGTGGCCGAAGGATACATAACAATTATTTGTTTGCTGGAGGGGGGCCCCCCACCTTCTTTTTTTGTCCTTCTCTTTATACCAGGATTACTTAGAGGGTTTTTCTCGAGATGCTCATTTTTGTTGAGCTTTTCTCTATTAGTTCTGCGAAACGGTGTAGATCTTGCTGGTCATCTCTCTCTTTCCCTCACTTCTATTTACACGTTCTTTTATCTGCTTTATCTTCGTCCTTATTTGCCACAGTTAAAAACTGAGCTTTTATTTAAACACTGACAGGGACTTGCCTTTTTCACCATTCACCAGTCTCCCTTGATCCCAAGGGGCTGATAAAACTGTACATTTTCACAGACTCGTATGTGTACAGGCCATGCAGGACCACCACTTTGTGACAGTCATCTCATCCCAAAAAAGGGCGGGGAGCTTGCGGTTATTGTGACTGTTCACAGTGCTGATATCCTGCCAGCAATAGTGAAAGCGGACTCTGAATCTGCAAAAGCATTAACGCTACACTCGGGGTGGACCGTGTAGGGTAGCAGGTGGTTATAAACCTTTTGTTGTACCGTGACCCTTTTTACCATTGGTCAAATTGGGATGGGACCCCCTAACTGATAAAAATCAATGCGTCTCTCTTCCTTTACTGTAACAGCATTGCCGCTGGTAATCATTTGTTTGAAATTATTAATATATGATAGGCCTTTGCAAGATGTTTTTATTTATTAAAAATTTGTACTTATTTTAAACCACAAGAATTAATCACAAGTAACAATATTTGATTTCAAAATTATGGTGATTTTGTAGTCCAAATCACTAATATGAAATAAAATTAATTTTTTTCTACCCTTTTCTTGTGCAATGGACCAATTATTCTATGACTAAGGCTTGGTCCCAATCGTGAGGCCTTCTGCTTTCCTGTTCTTCTTTTTAGCTCTCTTTCTGGAATCTATGGTCCATCTGCCATTTCTTAGCTCTTCTTTTGTTTTCTTCACTTCTTTCCATCAGCTTATTTCCAGTATCCTAGTCCAAATACCATGGCAGCCCCTCTCAGCATCCACTCCCTTCCAGTCCCATTCTCCCATCCCGCGCATCAGCCCATTTGTAGCCCTAGCCCCCAGTTTTCTTCCAAGGCCAGACACCTCTATCTCCCCTCCCCACCATCAGCCCATTTCAAGTTGAAGCCCCCCAATCAGCTCATTTCCAGTGCTAGTCCCCCCCTCAACCCCATTACCAGTGCTAGGTTCCCCTAATCAGCCCATTACCAGTCCTACTCCCCCTCCCAATCAGCCCATTTCCAGTTCAAGACCCCCAATCAGCTCACTTCCAGTTGTAGTCCCCCACTAACCCCATTACCAGTGCTAGGCTCCCCTAATCAGCCCATTACTAGTCCTATCCCCTATCAGTCCATTACCAGTACTAGACTCCTCTAATCAGCCTATTTCCAGTCATAACTTCCCCGATAAGCTCATTTCCAATGCTAGCCCCCCATCAGTCCATTACGAGTCCTACCCCCCCTATCAGCCCATTACCAGTCCCAAACCCCCCCCCATTGATCAGTCCATTCCCAGTCCTAGCCTTCCCTAATCAACCCATTACCAGTCCTAGCACAACACCCGATCTGCCCATTACCAGTGCTAGCCCTCCATCCCTCCATCTCAGCCCCCCCTCTGTCCATGTCAGCCCCCCTCCCTCCATCCTTCCATGTCAGCACCGTTGCAGGTTCCCTGTCCCTCCTCCCCTCTCATTATGTCTGCCTGCTACTGCCTTGTTCTTCTCAGCCACGGTTCCGTCTCTTAGGGAACCGCGGCTGTGCCGGTAAAGCGTTTGCAAAGCCTTCATGTCTCTCAATGGGCTTCCGTGCAGCATTGTCCCGCCTCCAAAGGAAGTTGTATTTTTTTTTTAACTGGAGTGAGGCGACCCCTGCTAAATCCTGTGGCGACCACCACGGTTGAGAAACCGCCGCCGTAGAGAATCAGGGCTTGAGCTGGTACTTTGTGAAGGGCAGGAGAATAGCTGCAGGGCTTTCTGCTCAGCAGGTAGGAGACTGGCAGGAGATGGGTAGCTGGGGACGCAGTGCCTGGCAATCAGGGGTAGCTCCATAATGAGGTGGAGTGAATCAGCCGCCTCCTGTGGCAAAGTTTTGGGGGTGGCAAGGAAATGCTCCCAGAACAACTGTCTCACTCCGTTCAAAGACTTAAAAAAAAAAGGGTGAACAAAGCTGCTGCCACTGCTTCTCTGTAGTGGCAGAATCAATACCTCCACCCCGCCACTTCTGCCGCTGCCCCCAGATCCAAGGATACTGGGGCAGCGACAAGGAGCTCTAGCCATTGGCCAAAATGAAAAGCTTTTGAAAAGTGTAAATTAGACTGCCTGATAATTGTAGTTCCTGAAGGAACTCCAGTCTAGTCCTGGAAGCTTTTGGGATTGTGATCTTTTTCCAGCAGCTTGGAGACTGATCCATGTCATTCTTTGATGACACTGGTATAAGGACACAGGCACCACCTCCTCACTCCAGTAACCTATTGACAAAGCAGGACTCCCCAGAGCAACAAGCAAAGTAATGTCGTACAGATATGTCAAACTTTTTAACTAACTGGAAAAACTCTCCAGGAGATAAACATCCCCCTGATTACTTAATTATAACTACTATAGGCAATTCACCTGCGAAGGTCCGCTCCTCCTTTCCAGTGGAAAAAAAGAGGACTGTATCCAAATGATACGCCACAAGCACACATCCTCCCTCCCCGCACCCGAAGCTGCACAGTTTCGATTACTTTCTTACCTGTGATCCGTTGCTTCAGGCTCCCATTCTCACCAAGGACCAGGAAGGGATCCGGGGACTAGACTGGAGTTCCTTCAGGAAACTACAATTAGCAGATAAGTCTAATTTACACTTTCCTTATCGTCCCTCCAGTCTAATCCCGGAAGCTTTGGGGATGTAACAGAGCAGTAAACTAACTCAATGGGTGGGACCTGCTAGACCAGCCTGAAGCACCGCCGTTCCAAAACAGGTCTCCCTCCTCGCATGAATATCCAGACGATAATACTTAACAAACGAATTCAAGAGATGACCACGTCGCTGCCTTACAAATTTCTACCAGGGCAACAAATTTGTACTCAGCGCAAGACGCGGCCTGCGCTCTTGTAGAATGCGCCTTCAACCCACTCGGAATCAGCTTACCTTTTACCAAGTACACGGACTCTATAGCCACCTTTATCCACCTGGCAATCGAAGCCGCCTCACCCTGGCGAGGCCCACCGAACAGCACAAAGAGTCTATCTGATTTCCTGAACTTCGCCGTCCTTCGGAGGTACTTTTTTTTTTAATTTTTTTATTATTAAGCCTTTATTGGGCAATTTTCAAACTACACACAGTAGGACATTACAACCATCGCCCCACCAATGTAACAATATCCCCAATTTCCTTCACAACAACCAAACTAAATAACCAACAACAACAGAACATTCCTCTCACTACCCCCAGACCTCTTGAAGCACTCCATTCCCACCGAAGATCATCAGACCAATGTCAATGAGCTCCACCACTAACCCATTATCCCAACATCCCACTATAAATTTAGCCCCCCTCACATCCCCATCCACCCCAACCCTCCTACCCTCCCCCTCCCACCCCCCCTTACTGTAACGCTTGCCACAGCTTTCCCCATCTTACTTCAAACTGTCCCTCCTTCTCTCTCCTCGCCACCGTAAGCCGCTCTATCAACACTATATGTCTCACTCTCCGCTCAAAGTTCCCCAACCACGGGGCCTCCTTCTGCTTCCATGCAGCTGCCACCGTGCACCTTGCCGCACTGAGACAGGCCACCACCTCCCTTCCCCCTTTTCCCCAGCCCATCTCTCCACCAAGAAAGTAAGAAGGTCTCCGGCTCCAAATCAATCGCCACCCCCAACTTCTCCCACAATCACCCCTTAACCTCAGCCCAAAAAGCTTGTATCTTTGCACAACCCCACCAAATGCGCCAGAAAGTACCCACCTCCCCGCACTGCCTCCAACATGCTGCCCCAAACCGCGGAAACATCCGGTGCAAACGTTCAGGGGTGTAGTACCATCTAAACATTACTTTATAGCTATTTTCCCTTATGCTACTAGACCAAGGAGCCTTCTTAATCTGATCCCAGATCTGCTTCCATCCCGGGGCATCTAGTGTCACCCCCAAATCCCGTTCCCATTCCCGCATGTACCTAAACTTACCCCCCTGCCCTCTCCGAATCCCCTTATATAGGGCAGAAATCATCCCTCGCGAACCCTCCTTCCCCACCCATATTGCTTCGATATCCGAGAGTTCACCCTCTAAGCTACCCTTACTCCTTAACCTGGCAACGAAGGACGACACCTGCACGTACTATGGTAATGAGGCTACTGACAAGCATAGAAAAAGGGCTGGTTTTTAAAACTTTTTCTTCTGAGCTAAAGCCATGGCTCAGGCAGGCAATCATTTAAATCAGCACCTAGAGAGCAAAGCCACATGATTGAGAGTGCTGAGTACAGACCACACCCTGCCTCCATGGCAACACAGAGTGCAAATGAGAAACACCTGGGGGGAAGGGGCAAGGAAACGGTCTCACACTCAAACATTTAAGCTCTCAGAATCAAAGGCAGTTAGAGCGAGAAGCAGAGAGAGGAACAGAAGGAGCAGAGTCAAGACGGGAGTCTTGGACAAGGCAGACACGGGAGTCACGGCAGAGAGACAAGAAGCCAAAGCCAAGAGAGTCATGGCAGATTGGACAGTCTAGGAGAGAAAGACTGAGGAGTCTGACCAGAGGCTCTGGAGAATGGCAGAGAAAGTCTGAGCTTCGGCACAGAAGGGATTTCTAACAGCAGCTCTTCTGCCAGAGACAGCTGTACAGAATTTGCAAGCCCTTGTGAAGGTAGGAACCCAAACTCTGGGAGAACTGTAGAATAAAGCTCAGATAGCAGTGAGGCTGCTGAGAATTCAGAAGGAGAGATTTATCCTTCTAGAAAGCCTGAGAGAAAGTCTGTTCCTAGAAGCCAGGGAAGACAGCAGAAACATGTGAGTGTCTTGCCCAGAAATACAAAGCCGTGCAGCTCATATAGGAAGCCTGAAGGGAGAAAAGGGAATCCCTGGGATGAAACGTTTAAATTAATGCAACGATTGAAACCTGATTGTGCAGATAAAGACCCAGAGCTGTTTCAGTGTGAAACTGAAGACATGGAGACAGTTAACTGGATTGGAGCAGGATACAGAGTCTCCAATGGATTGCTCAACAGCTTATGTTTCATAAGAGGAAAAGCTGAATTGCTAGCTAAAGAGAAAATTCAGAACTGTGATAAATGCTCTGAGGTTTTTGAATCCTGAAAGCAAAAGGAATGGATTACAAATGTGTTTTGCTTAACACTGTTTGAAGCATTAGTTTCCTATATGCTGAAGAAAGCTACTTGAGTTCATTATTGTTTCTGTTATACCTTGTTCATGTTCTAAAGAGGATTTACTTTGCTAAAGTCTGATGATACAAGAGAAAATTGATAAATTTCCTGTGAATTGCCTAAAACTACTCGGACTGCTTATTAACCACAACTACAAAGTCCCAGCAGCATTTGCTCTGGTAATAAGTCAGTTTAACAAGAACAGTTGGCACGCTGCCTCTTATAGGCAACCGCCTAGACAGGGTGCAGCGCCACAGTACGCAAACCTGTCCTTCTCAGCTAGTCCATACACCTCCTGGGCCTCGTCGAAGCTCAGAATATCCTCCCCATCCATTAATTGAAAGAAGCACACCAACCCCTTACTCCTCCATTCCTCATATCGCCCCCCCCTCCCACCCCGGTCTGAAGGCCTGACACCCCCCCAAGGCATGGCCAGCGAAAACCCCTTCCCATGCGTTCTTGCGCCTGTACTCCATCCCACACCTCCGCTACCTGTCTCATACCCGGGGAGCCCCTCCCCAACTCTTTCCTATCCTGCCGTGAGGCCCATAGCCATGCTGCCAATCTTCCACCCCCTATATATGTTTCCTCCACAGCCACCCCTTGCTTAATCCCCCCTTTCCCTCTCCAATCCATCACATGCCACAGCTGTGCCGCACGATAGTAATCCCGCAGATTGGCCACCCCCAGCCCTCCCTCCTCCTTTGGGGCATGCATGACCTCTCTTGCAATCCTCGGGGGTTTCCTCTTCCAAATGTATTGGAAGACTTTCCGTTGTAAGGTGCGCAGGGCCCCATCTGGCACCTTTACTGGGAGCGCCTGAAAAAGATAGAGAATCCTCGAGAGGATATTCATTTTGACCCCCGCAATCCGGCCTAACCATGACACTTCCGAATTCACCCAGCAATACAGATCTCTTGAAAGTTCCCTCATAACCCTGGGATAGTTCACTTGATATAAGTCCTCGTAATGTACCGGGATCTGTACACCTAAATAGCGTAGTGATTTCTTAACCCATTTAAACGGGTATCTCTTTTTCAACAGCAGCATCCCCGTCTGAGCAACAGAAATATTTAACACCTCTGTCTTAGCCACATTCATCCGAAAGCCCAAAACACCACCAAACTGCTCCAACTCCTCCATAATTACAGGCAATACCCCTTGCGGATTAGTAATATACAAAAGAATATCGTCGGCATAAAGCGAGATTTTATGTTCCAGCGCCCCCGTCTGCACCCCCCTGATCTTCTCATTCGTCCGAACCCACTGTGCTAGTGGTTCTACCACTAAAGCAATAAGCAATGGCGATAAGGGACACCCTGCCTCGTCCCTCTTTCTAGTTCAAAGTCTGCCGAGTAACTACCATTCACTTTCACTCGCGCCCGGGGTCTCCTATATAACCCTCGTACCCAGTTCACAAAATTCGACCCACACCCTATTTTTTCCACCACCTGCCACAAAAACTCCCAATGCACCCTATCAAATGCCTTCTCGGCATCTATAGACATCACAATACACTCGCCCTTCCCCTCCCTAGCTACCCCTATTACTTCAACCACCCTCTTGATATTATCTGCCGTCTGTCACCCCGGAATGAAACCAGTCCTGATCTTCCATAACCAGCCTGGGCATCAGGGCGGCCAATCTACCCGCTAGCACCTTTGCCAAAATTTTTACATCCACATTAAGTAGGGAAATGGGACGGTAAGAACCGCATTCCAGTGGGTCCTTCCCCGGCTTCAACAGAATAGTGATCCCTGCCGTCAGCATACTAGGTAGCTATTCCCCCCCCCTCCTCCACCAGACCATTAAAGACTCGTAACAGATCCCCTATCTCCCCCCAAAACCGCTTATAAAAACTCCCCGACAACCCGTCCAATCCTGGCGCCTTCCCCCCTGCCAGCCCCTTCACCACATTCCATACTTCCTCCCTTGACATTTCCTTATCTAGCATATCCCGTTCTTCCTCCCCCAAGCTAGGTAGCTCCAGGCCCGCTAAATACCCACTAATTAGGTTTCCCCCCACCCCTTCTTGCCTTTTGTACAAATCCTGGTACAAATCCTGGTAGGGAGGAGTGGCCTAGTGGTTAGGACAAGGTACTTCAGGCCGGAGGGCCGGGGGTTCAAGTCCCACCTGGGGACAGCAATCTCAGGCCGGAGGGACTGGGATTTCTAGTCCTATAGGCACTCCTTGTGGTCTTGGGCAAGCCACTTAACCCTCCATTGCCCATGTTCCCTGTAAGTATTAGCATATGTGTGTCATATCCCCTCATGTTAAATGTATCTCCCAATTGACCGCTTCGACCCGGTGAAAAGCGGGATATAAATACAGCTAAATAAATAAATAAAATAAATACTGCACAAAACGTTCCCTCACCTCCTGCTCCTCCACCACAACCACCCCGTCCTGACTTTTTATTTGGTGTATCAGTGAAGCCCCCTTCCGCTGCCGCAACTTACGGGCCAGCAGCCGGCCCACCCTTTTCCCAAACTCATAATAGATTTGTTTCACCTGATTCATTTCAAAGGCTATCTGATCTGTCTGTAAAGCCTGTAGTTCCCCCCTGACCCTGTCCAATTCTGATCGGGCTCTCTTCGAGCCCAATTCTCGATATGACCGCTCGAGTTCCAGCAAATTCCGTCTTAGCCCCTCCTCCTTCAACCCCCGCTCCTTTTTCAATCTGGCTCCCCATTCAATAAACCTCCCTCTTACATATGCCTTCAGGCCCTCCCATAGTACCACATCTCGGACCTGCCCCTGATCATTGAAATCCATGTACTCCTGTATCGCCTTCTTAATATCCTCTCTCACCTCCTGCCGCTTCAGCAAGCTTTCGTTCAACCGCCAGAACTTAGTCCCCAAGTGTCGCCTACCTCTAAGCCCCGCTGTCACCGCACTATGATCCGACAACAATATCGGAATAATCTCCCCCTCCACCACATCCAGCAACCAGTGCGTATCTACTAAGATCATATCAATTCTGCTCCAACTGTTGTGGGGTGCAGAGTAAAAAGTAAACTCTTTACTAAGAGGGTTTCTCATCCTCCACGCATCCACCAAATTAAACTGCTCCATCACTCGTTTTAAGCCTTTCCTGTTCTGTCCTCTCCCCTCCCACCCTCTCGGACATCTATCTAACCCATCCTGTAATGTAACATTAAAATCCCCAACATAAGCAACTTCCCCACTACTTCTTTCGCCAGCAACCGGTGAGTATTTTTCCAAAAACTCCCTTGCCCCCCATTCGGTCCATACACCGACAATATGTTAATTTCCTCATTTCCCCATCTCCCTTTTATCCCTACCACCCTCCCCTCCTCATCCCGGAAACACTCCCGTACCTGTATCCCTGTCCCAGACTTCAACAATATAGCTATCCCACCCCTCTTTTCCCCTCCCTTAGAGCTCAAGAAAAATTGCTCCGGGTATCCTGGATGCCGCAATCTACCCACCTCCCCCACCTTTAAGTGTGTTTCTTGCACCAATATGACCTCCCAAGCATTCTTCTGTATTTCCCTAAAGAATTGGGACCTCTTATATGGCGAATTCAATCCTCTCACATTGAGCGAACCAATCCACAGCATTATGTTAAATGAGCCCACCGCTCCTTCCACCCCCCTTTCCTCCCATTGTGGCTGCCTCCTCCAACCCCCCCATCACCCCCCAGCCCCCCCGTCCCCTCCAAGCTAACCCCCCCAGCCCCCACCCCCTCCCACCTTCCCCCCTTCCTCCCCCAGCAGTGCCTTCCATGTGTGTCATGTCCTACCCCGACATCAACCCCCATACCATCCCCCAGAATTCAACCCCTCAAAGCACAACAATCCCCACCACACTCCAACAATAACATCCCCGATACATAGGTCCCCCCCGCCCCCCCCCGGTGGGGTGCCCCCCCGGGGCCGCCCCCCCCAACCGTTGGATCCACCAGACCCTTCCCCCCACAGTTCAGGAAGTCCCCGGCTGCTCCATTCCGTTCAACTCCAGCGACAGTCTCTTCAGCTGTTTCCCTTGCTCGGATACTCTATGCCATTGTGTCAGACGGTGCCCTTTATTTCTCTCCTCTCTAGGGTGCAGTTCCCATTCTCTCTCCTGAGTCCTCGGGAAATGTTCGCAGCCCAGCTCCTGCAGCGCCTTCCACGCCTCATCAGCTCCCTTTACTCTTCTGGACACTCCATTCGCTGTCATCAGCAACCCAAAGGGGAACAACCAGCGGTATCTCAGTCCCTTTCCCCTGAGGTAGGCAGTCACCTCCTTTAGGCTTCTCCACTTTTCCAGGGTTCCTTTAGACAAATCGTTGAATATCTCAATCTCACAGGCTTCCCAAGCTATTCGGCCATACCTCCTGGGCACAGACGGCACTCTGTCTTTAATAGGAAAACTACTCAAGCAAGCAATCACATCCCTTACTTGTTTTTCCCGCCTGGGGCCCATGCTGCGGTGCGCCCTCTCCACCCCAATAGCCTCCACGTGCTCTCCTCCGCTGCTCCCCAGCCGAAGGACATGCTGGCATAATTGTTGCACCATTTGAACACAGTCTTTAAATTTCTCTGTTTCCGGTATCTCCCTTATCCGCAGGTTGTTTCTCCGCGCTCGGTCCTCCATTTCCTCCATTTTATCCTGCACATCCTCCTGCAGTTCCTGCAGTCGGCGCTGCTCAGCTACCAGCTCCCGCTGCGATCGATCCTGTGCCTCCACGTGGTCCTCGAGCTCCTCTACGCGCTGCCCAACCGCAGTCATTTCCTGCTGTATGGTATACAGCGTATCTTTTAAATCCTTTCGCATCTCCTTGATCTTGCCTTGAATCTCCCTCTTAAATTCGGTAAGCCAACTTCTCAATTCCACTCCGTCCATCAGCTGCTCTCTCTCCCAAACTCCTCCTCCGGGCTCTCACTGTCACCACTGTCGGCGCCTTCTTCGTCCTTGCGCTGCCCCTTTTATTTGCGGCGCACATACGCCGATTTAAACCCTGCCAGCTTTTTCCGGGCAGCTATCCCACTCGCTGGGGTCTGTTTGCTCTCCATTTTCTCCATCGGGGTACCACTTAATCAAGCTCTAAGTCGGGAATCGGACGGAGCTTGGCTAGAACGCGGCCATAAGCTCTGTGATGTCACCGGAAGTCCCCTTCGGAGGTACTTTTTCAGCGCTCTCCAGACATCTAACAGATGCAACTGCTGCACCGACGCCGACTGCGGCTCCGCACGAAACACTGGCAGAGACACCACCTGATTCACGTGAAACGACGACAACACCTTCAGCAGAAAGGAAGGTACCGGCCTTAAAACCACCTTAGACTCAAAAAAGGCCAAAAATGGTTCCCTACACAACAGAGCCTGCAACTCCGAAATCCTCCTCGCTGATGCCATTGCCACCAAGAACACCACCTTTAGCGTGAGATCCTTTAACGTCGCCTTAGCCAAAGGCTCAAAAGGTCGTCTTCCTAACGCATCTAATACGACCTGCAAATCCCAACTTGGCACAATCTGCCTGTATGGAGGCTTCAAGAGCCCTACCGCTCTCAAAAACCTCTTAACATCTGGATGCATTCCTAGCGACTGTCCCTTGATCTTTCCTCTATAACAGGAAATTGCCGCTACCTGCACCCGCAGGGAAGAGGCCGCTAAACCTTTTTGCAAACCATCCTGCAAGAATGCCAAAATCTGTGCCACTGATGCACGTAACGCCTCGCAGTTCCTGTCCACGCACCAAGCCTCAAAAATGCACCATACTTAAATATACGCTAACGATGTAGAACGCCGACGAGCTCCCAGCAAGGTAGAGATCACCGCCTCTGAATAGCCCTTAGCTCTCAACCGTGCCCTTTCAATAGCCATGCTGTAAGCGAGAACCGAGCTACCTGAGGCATGCACAACGGACCTTGCAGCAACAGATCCTGCCGGACTGGCAGCCGCCATGGCTGCCCTACCACCCTCCTTCTGAGATCCGCATACCACGGCCTTCTTGGCCAGTCTGGAGTGATCAGAAGCACCAATCCTCAGTGATCTTCGATGCGCCGCACTACGCGAGCTATCAGTACCCAGGGCGGAAACACGTATAACAGTTTGTCCATCGGCCACTCCTGTATCAGAGCATCCAGGCCTTCTGACATTCTCTCTCCTTCTGCTGAAGAACCGACCGACCTTCGCCGACTTGAAGGTCGCCATCAGATCCATTACTAGCATTCCCCATCGACGCACTATCTTGTCGAATACCTCTGGATGAAGAGTCCACTCCCCAGGGTCCACTTTTACTCGACTCAAGAAATCGGCCGTCACATTGTCCACTCCTGCCACATGAGCCGCCAACAGATCCAGAAGATTCTGCTCCACCCACTGGAACAACTGATCTGCTTCGGCCTCCAAGGGAGCACTGCTGGTTCTGCCCTGCTTGTTGATGTACGCTACTGTGGTCGCGTTGTCGGAAAACACACTGATCGCTGCACCCCACAGATACTGCTGAAACTTCACCAGCGCCAAGAAAACTGCACGTAGTTCCAACCTGTTCATCGACCGATTTTTCTCCTGCGCCGACCACCGACGCTGGGCGAACCTGCCCTGAAAATGCGCACCCCAACCGAGGAGACTGGCATCCATAGTCAGCGGTAACCAGGATGGTGCTTCCAAGGGCATACCCCTCGCTAAGGACTCCGGGAGCAGCTACCACCGCAAAGCCTCCCGAGCCTCCGCCGGACAGCCAAGACGCCGTGACAGTGGATCGTTTTGGTGAGACCACCTTCTGAGTAACGCCTTTTGCAACAGCCTCATATGCGCCCTCACCCAAGGCACCAATTCGAGCGTCACCGCCATTGTCCCTAGGAGCTGTAGATACTGCCATGCAGTTGGGCACGACACGCTGAGAAACTCGCGAACTAACTTCCGCAAAGCCACCGCCCGAAGTTGAGGAAGGAAAACTCTTCCTACCGCCATATCGAACCGCGCTCCGAGATACTCAAGCTCCTGAGATGGAACTAGACTGCTCTTGGCCATATTGACCACCCAACCTAACTTTTGAAGGCAGTGAACGACCTGGGCCGTGGCCTCTTCGCTTTCCTTTTTCGACTTTGCCCGTATCAACCAATCGTTTAGATATGGGTGTACCAAGACACCTGCCTTTCGTAACTCTGCCGTGACGACCACCATGACCTTGGTAAATGTTCGTGGTGCCGTCGCTAACCCGAAGGGCAACGCCCGAAACTGAAAATGGCCCATCGGTACCGCGAACCTGAGGAACCGTTGATGCTCCAGGCGAATAGGGATGTGTAAATAAGCCTCGGAGAGATCGAGGGAAGTCAAAAACTCTCCCTTCCTTACTGCCATGATTACTGATCTCAGCGTCTCCATATGAAAATGCGACACACGGAGACAGCAGTTCACCCTCTTTAAATCTAAAATCAGTCGAAAATTCCCCTCTTTCTTTGGAACCACAAAATAAATCGAGTATTGACCTAAACCACATTGTTCTCGAGGCGCAGGCACCACCGCCTTGAGATCTAGCAGTCTGGTCAATGTCTGACAAACCGCATCCTGCTTGCACCGGGCCTTGCATGGGGACTGCACGAGCGAATCTGTTACCGGTTTCTGAAATTCAAAAGCATATCCTTCTCGAATCACCTCTAGTACCCATTGATCGGAAGTTATTTCGACCCAGGCAGCGTAAAACTCTTGTAGCCGACCTTCCACTGCTACGTCCACCTGGGTCTGCTTGACTGCATTGCGGATTTTTGGCCCTCGCCGAGGAGGCCGCAAAACCTCTGCTCGCCTCTCGGAAACCTCGAAACCTCTGGTTTCTATAGGGAAAATGTCCTCTCTGACTCTGGGAAAATCTGGTCGACCGAAACCTCCGAAAATCTCTTTGCGGCATCCTAGACCCTACCGGAAATCTCCCCGGTTTCTGCTTATCCTCCGGAAGCCTCCCGCCTTTGGATTCTCCTAGATCCTTAACTATCTTATCCAGATCCTCTCCAAACAGTAGCTTTCCCTTGAAAGGAAGCTTACTTAACCTGGCCTTAGAGCAGGGGTCTCAAACACGCGGCCCGCGGGCCGCATGCGGCCTGCGAGAGACCCTTGTGCGGCCCGCGATGCATAGGGGGGGAAAAAAAAAAACCGGCTTCTGCTGCTGCTGCCGCCGCTGCCGTGGCCGGCAATAGCAGCAATATCGCAAGTCCCGCGGGCTCCCCCCCACCCGGCAGATCCCTTCCTGCTTGCCTGCCAATGCTGCCAGTTCTCCGCTTCGGCTTTCAGAGCCGCGAAGGGAGAACTTCTCCCTCGCGACTCTGTTAAGCTCGCCGGGGCAGATGGGAAATTTCCCATCTGCCCCAGCGGGCTTAACAGAGTCACGAGGGAGAAGCTCTCCCTTCGCGGCTCTGAAAGCCGAAGCGGAGAACTGGCAGGCAAGCAGGAAGGGATCTGCCGGGTGGGGGGGGAGCCCGCGGGACTTGCGATATTGCTGCTATTGCCGGCCACGGCAGCGGCGGCAGCAGCAGCAGAAGCCGGTTTTTTTTAAAGTTTAATTTTCCCGGGGGGGGGGGAGCAGGACTTGATGTGTGGCTGGGGGGGAGCAGGACTTGATGTGGGGGAGGAGCAGGACTTGATGTAGGGGGGGAGCAGGACTTGATGGGGGGAGCAGGACTTGATGGGGGCTGGGGGGGGTAGTACTGAAAATGGGGTGATGGGGGTTAGGACTGGTAATGGACAGATGGGGGTTAGGACTGGAGGTGGTCTGACTGGGGGCCTAAGACTGAAAATGGGGTTATGGGGGGCTAAGAATGAAGATGGGGCGATGGAAGGGTTAGGCCTGGAAGTGGGCTGTTGGGGGGGCTTAGGACCGATAATGGGCTAGGGGGGGGCTAGAACTGGTAATGGACTGGGGGGGGTGCTATGACTGGAAATGGGCCGAGTAGAAGGGGGAGCTTGAACTGCAAATAGCTGATGGGGACAGGGTCTTGGAATGGTAATGGGCTGAGTGGAAGGGGACTTGGAATGGAAATGGGCTGATGGGGAGGGGGGCTTGGAAAGGAAATGGGCTGTGAGGGGAGGGAGCTAGGACTGGAAATGGGCTGATGATGCGGGGACTAGAAGGGAGCGGATGCTGGGTTGGGCAGGATCTAGAAGGGAGTTGATGTTGGGGGACGATTAGAATGGGATGGGGCTGGGAGAGTGAAATGGAGAGGGGAAATATATTTTGTGTGGGAGGGAAGAAAAATCTACAATTGGCCGGGTATTGGGAGAGTAAGTGGGGATTGAGGATGGAGGGGTAAAAGTTGAGTGGATGAAATAGGAATGAGGAAAGAGCAAAAGGAGAATGATTAGTATGTTAAAGCAGATGTAGAGAGAATGGAAAAAAACTAGGAAAGAAGAAAGGAGAAATGGACAGCAGACGATGGAGAGTTAGCAGAAGACACAAAGAAACCAGAAGAAAGTGACTGGAACAATTGCAACTGAAAAAAAAATGCACAAAAGGTAGAAAAATATCTCTTTATTTTGAATTTATTAACTGAAATATGTCAGCTCTTGGAAATGTGCATCTTTAACGTCTGCACTTTATTTAATACAAGAGGAAATCAATGTATAGTTTTATTTCTACAGTGTTGTACATTCTAAGTTTGGCTTTTGGGGTTCCCAGTTTAATTGTCTTCCTGTTTCTAAATTGTGATTCCTTGTTTGGTGATGGTGTATGTTCTGCATGTGTAACTGAGCTGAGGTATTCTGTTTATGTAATTCCTATTTGACATTGCCACTTGTTCTCTTTCCCGAGTAGGTCATGTATTGTTATTCTCTGAAATGTGTTGATTTAATATTTGCAGTGTTGCCTTTTGATAGTTAGGGTATGGTGCTTTGTGAGTCCTGGTAGTGCTGTTAGGACACGGCAGGTTTGCTATGGGTTCTAAATGGGCAGTGTTTCTAGTAGTTCCTAATGTGCCTGGCGGTTGGCACTGGTTTATAGTAATGTAGAAATCTTTTAGTCTTTCTTTATCCATACACTCATTAAGAGGCATGTTTACTAAAAGTTAGTGTATGGTAACATTATGCAAATATTTATGCAAATGATACCCTTATGCAAATGATGCCCTTATGCAAATGAGGCCTGCGTCTTGTGCGGCCCCCGGGTTACTCTACAAGTCCTCATTTGGCCCTCAAAGCAATTTGAGTTTGAGACCCCTGCCTTAGAGGAAGCATCAGCTGCCCAATTGAGCAGCCAAAGTTATCACCGTGCTGCTACCACAGAAGCCATACTATTCGATAGCCCTCTAATAAGGCATAGTGAATATCCGCCAGATACGCCGCTCCGGACTCCAAATGAGCCGCCTCACCTACCAAATCCGGAAGAGGTTCCCCCTGGACTCGCTGGGCCCAGCGCAGACAGGCTCTGGCCACCCAAGCCCCACAAACAGACGCTTGAATGGAAAGAGCATTAACCTCAAAGACCTGCCTTAACAAGGCATCCACCTTCCTGTCTTGTCCATCCTTGAGAGCCGCACTCCCCTCAACAGGGATGATCGTCTTCTTAGTCACTGCAGACACAGCTGCATCCACCCTTGGTGACTTAAAGATCTCCTTGTCTTGTTCCACCAACGGATATAGCCGGGACATCACTCTAGACCCTTTGAGAGCCGCCTCCGGCATATCCCACTCACCTTGAATCATCTCCTTTATTATCCTATTCACAGGAAACGCTTTGTGTCTTCCGGAAAGCTTGCAAAAGCGGGTCCTCTAAAGTCGCTTCCTCCGCGGGTTCCGCCACAGGTACATTCAGCACCTTAAGCGTCTCAGAAATGAGTGTGGGCAACTCCTCCCTCCGAAAGATCCGCACCACTCTGCTCAGTAATCTCTCCTTCCTCTAATTCTTCATCCAACCGCGGATCCTGCTCCCCCTCGTCCGCGTGCCAATCCTCCGAACACTCCGACTGCCCCTGCCTGTCCAAGTCCAGTCTTGCTCTCTTAGGCAAGCTCGCCGAAGCAGCCAGCGACAGCGGAGTTCCCAGTCTCTTCTGTCCCAGGTCCTCACCTATGGGACTTACCACCGCGGAGGTCCCTGCGCCACTTGGGCTGCCAAATGCCCTGTGAATTAGGGCCACGAAATCAGGGGAGAAAATTGAAGCCAAATTCACTGGTCCAGCGCCTGGAGTGACTGGCCCCTCCGGACCAGTGGACATTCCCGGCACCGGTTCCACTTGCTCCACTACTGGCAACCCAGCGCCCTCAGGAGCTACGTCCCGCTGCACTGCCAAATCTAATTGTTCATGCTCTGTCAGCGAGCCCTGGCTACAGGCTTTACAAACACCGCTCTCTGAAACAACCTATAAACTCATAAACGACATAGCCCCCTCACACTTAACCACATTACTGCAATCTCCAACATCGACAAGGACCCTCAGACAAAACGCAGCCCACTCCCTCATCATACCTAAAGCCATCTGTAAAACCAAGAATACCACTAGCTCTAGAGCATTCTCATTCACTGCTCCTACACTCTGGAACGACCTCCCTATTGAACTTCGCACCATAAGAGACCTCATCCAATTCAGAAAAGAATTAAAGACCTACCTGTTCACTGAACACTTCGAAATCCCCTACTCCCCCAAAGCCAGCTCTACTACAAGCCTGTCCCCCCCACACACGCCCCAAAGATGACAAAAATAAAAGGAACTAAATTCCAGCACCTACGCCAATTTCTACCCCATACACCACACACACTACACGATGTAAATATACTTTTGTACAAAGTTTGATATGTTTGCTTTAATACCTACAAAGATTTTGCTTTAATACCTTCAAGTTGTTTTTGTTACAATACCTACAAAGTTTATATTTACTGTTCTGCCGCCGCCATTGTTCCCAGAAGTTGAAGATAATGCCACGCTGAGGGGCTTCTTCTGGCCAGAAACTGAGAGACGAGAAGTCTTAGATCCCTTGACCTTGTTCGTGACAAGAACACTCTGCCGCTGTTGGTGTCGAATCTTGCCCCGAGGTACTCGAGTTCCTGGGAGGGAGTCAGTCTGCTCTTTGCTCGGTTGATGATCCACCCCAAGCCCTCTAGGACCTGGATCACTCTGGCCGTTGTCGAGCGACTTTCTTCTTCGGACTTTGCCCGGATCAGCCAATCGTCTAAGTAAGGGTGAACTAATATTCCCTCCTTCCGAAGGAAGGCCGCTACAACCACCATTACCTTGGTAAATGTTCTGGGAGCCGTAGCTAGGCCGAAGGGTAGGGCCTGGAATTGAAAGTGGCCTCCTGGGACGGCGAACCTCAGGAACTGTTGGTGAGACTTCCTGACCGGGATATGCAGGTAGGCTTCTGTCAAATCGAGGGATGTTAGGAACTCCCCTTCCCTGACGGCTGCTATAACGGAACGTAGAGTCTCCATCCGGAAGTGTGGCACTCTGAGGCAGCGATTGACCTGTTTTAGATCCAGGATCGGTCGCAAGGAGCCTCCCTTCTTTGGCACCACGAAATAGATCGAGTATCGACCTGAGCCGCGCTGGTTTGGCGGCACGGGGATCACAACTCCGAGCGCTCTTAGGTGTGCGAGAGTTTCCTCTACTGCCGCCCTCTTTGCAGCGGATCCGCAGGGGGATCGGACAAAAGCCGGGGGTATTTGCTCTGCGAATTCGAGGGCATAGCCTTCTCTGATTACCTCTAGGACCCATTGATCGGACGTGACACGGGACCAGGCGGGAAGAAAGAGTGTCAAGCGACCGCCTATCGGGCACCTTCCCTCCTGGACCCCCGTCTTCTCATTGTTGTTTTCTGGAGCCCGAGAAGGAGGAAGAGGCTGCGCCAAAACCTCTTCCAGCTCCACGGAACCCCCTGAAGCCTTGACCCTTTGAGGGAAAACGGCCCTTGGAAAAGGGGGCTGGCCTGGTTGGGCGAAACCTCCGGGGGTCCCTAGGCTGGGTACGCACTGGGGGAAGGGGGCGCCCCTGTTTTTGCCTGTCTTCCGGAAGTCTGCCTCCCTTGGACTCCCCCAGATCCTTGACTAACTTCTCTAAATCTTCACCGAATAACAGCTTCCCCTTAAAGGGGAGTCGGCTCAGGCGCGACTTAGAGGAGGCATCCGCTGCCCAATTTCTTAGCCAAAGATATCGCCTAGCCGCCACCACCGAGGCCATGTTCTTGGCCAAACTTCTGATGAGGTCATACTGACTATCCGCTAAATAGGCTGCTCCGGATTCCACCCTAGCCGAGTTGGCCTGTGTTTCGGCCGATGATCCCTCTGTTGTCTGGATCTGTTGAGCCCACCTTAAACAGGCCCGAGCCACCCAAGCTCCTGACACGGAGGCCTGCAAGGCGAGCGCGCTTATATCAAATGCTTGTTTCAGGAGCGTATCCACCTTCCTGTCTTGAGCATCTCTTAAGGCCGTGGCGCCTTCCACTGGGATAGTGGTCTTTTTGGTGACTGCTGATACCGCTGCATCCACCCTGGGGGACTTCAGGAGTTCTTTGTCTGACTCTGGAAGAGGGTAGAGGCGAGCCATGGTTCGAACTCCTCTCAAGTTTGATTCAGGTTGATCCCACTCCTCCTGTATCATCTGACGTACCACCCTGTGGACAGGGAAAACTTTCTGGGACCTTCTGATGGCCTGAATTAAGGGATCTTCTAGTGCCTCGTCCTCTGCCGGGGAGTCAGAGGCTACGTTGAGGGCTTTTAGAGACTCATTGATCAAGGAAGGGAGCTCTTCTCTGCGAAAACTCTAACAATGCGAGAATGGTCCTCCTCTGGGATCTCTCCTTCTTCCAGCTCCTCCTCTTCGTCCTCCAGCTCCCTTTCCGAGCCTTCTTCCTCTGGGGTGCCCTGAGAAAGGGGTGGGAGGATCTCTTCGCTCATTAGTCTGGTACGCTTGGAGGGTACCCCTGAATCCTGACCGCTCGCTCTCCTAAGTCTGGCTGGTCTGGTTTCTGCTGCGGGAGCTGTATCGCCTGGCCCAAGTCCCTGCTTGCGCATGCAGTATGCTTGGTGCAGCAATAGGATAAAGTCAGGGGAGAAGAGGTCTCTGACCCCCCCATCCGGCGTAGACTGGGACGGAGGGGGTGCGAGAACCTCAGAGGTAGCCGTCGGGGGTAATTGGACCCCCACCTCTGCTTGCAGGGAGTACCCGGGCATTTGAGGTCCTTGGGCCATGGGCAAGCTGAGTTCTTGCTCTACGGAGGTGGAGACTGCCGCACAAGCTCTACAGATGCCTGTCTCAGAGGATGTGCCCCTCCGAGTGCCACAGGATGGGCACTTAGACTTAGTGGTCATGCTTTCCAGGAGGATCAATGGGGCGGAGAGTAAGTGGCCCGGTCTAATCAAGACGCTGTAGGAGGAAGACCCCACAATTACCCCACAGGTCAATCAAAGGAAATCCCCCTAATAATATGAGCAACAAGAAATGCTGTTGTAGGGAAGCTCTTCCAGCGATGTCCCCTCCCCCAAGCGATGTTAGCGTTTTCGCGGGCAACGGGATGGCCTTGGGGCTGCAGGAAAGGCAGCTCACAGTCAATACATTAAAATAAAAATGTAGGCAAAATAAAGTAAAATTAATATTAACATTAAACAAGGAAATGCTGCCGATCCCGGCTAATACTTGCTGTTTGAAGTCTTTTTTTGCAAGCAGGGTCCTCTCCGCGATTGCTCTCCGTCGGCTCAACACGTGTTAGGCCTGAGCCACGTGGAGTCCGAACGGAGGATCGCGCGTCTGCCCGCTGCCTGAGCTCCGGCGTTTGACCGCTGCGAAGGGAGGGGCGGGCTCTGCGTCGCCAGCGCTGCAGACGCCGCCGCTTGTGAGCCCTCCGAAACTGTAGTTGTCTTTGGTTCGGGGCTCCGGGAAGCTGGGCCGCACCCCGCTGCACCGGCGAGTAGGTTTCCCTCGCGTCGCTGCCTCCAGCGCTCAGCCGCCTCGGGGGCTTCGGCGCGAGGCAGGGCAGCTCCTGGAAATAAAGAAAAGACTCCGGCACAGCAGGTAAGGAGAGCCTTCTTCCCCCTGCAGCAGGCAGCTCAGGCAAGTCCTCCGGTCTCCAGCCCGGCCCGGTGGGGGAGGAGGGGGGAGGGGGGGGAGGGGGGGAGGGAGAGAGGATGCAGGAAAATTAAAGGTACAGAAAATTAAATAAAACCAATTCCTTAAGCAAAATAAAAGGAGACAAAAACTAACTAAGATAAATTAGCTAACTTAGGATAAGGCAGGACTCCAGTAAGCCCTAGGCTTACGGAACCCTCCAGCTGCTTGGAGGCTGAGAATACTGGAGTTGGGGGGTGGTCCCAGTGGTATTTATACCGCTCCATCCCCAAAAAGGTTGGGCTCAGCCT
This sequence comes from Ichthyophis bannanicus, assembly GCA_033557465.1. Classification (NCBI taxonomy): domain Eukaryota; kingdom Metazoa; phylum Chordata; class Amphibia; order Gymnophiona; family Ichthyophiidae; genus Ichthyophis; species Ichthyophis bannanicus. The sequence goes on along the minus strand of CM066031.1, from coordinate 194,039,899 downwards.
CCAAGCTGCTGGAAGGGTTGCGCAACCCAGTAGTAAAGGGACTGGACTGGAGTGACGATAAGGAAATAGTTGATTTCTACTGTTCTATGTAAAATGTATACAAATTGTGTACAAGACTGTTAATCTGTTATATGTAAACCGCCCTTGATCTCTGGAAGGGGCGGTATAAAAGAAATAGTTAAATAAATAAATAAATAAATAAATAAATAAATAAACGGCAGACCTTCTAACCCCGCAAAGCAAGCACAAAACTTTTGCAGGCATAATGAATTTGAAGTTCACCTCCTGAGGCCTAATGCTCTCAAGGTACCCCCCAAAGGCCAATACCCTTCAAAGGAGAGGCCCCCCAATGGTTGATGCCGCAGCAGCCCTTCCAACTCGAGCCTTTTTTTTTTTTAAAGCTAACCAACAGAAAAGGAAGCAGGAACCTTCCCTACCTACACCGCACTTCAAAAAAACGAACACAAAGCTGCACAGCCGAGATTCAGTACAAAGTTTCCCCACAACCGCCACAAGCGTTTCCTGCCGAAAACGCAAGCGGCACGGGCCTGCTGACTCTACGGCCCAGCACAATCACTTTCCAGCTCCCCTATGCTCGCTGCAGTCCGCCCCAACTCAGTCCCTACTTGAAATGCTGAAGATCGAAAGACTGAAGATCGATTCTCCCCTCGAGCTTACCTTTAGCTCCCCGATGCAGAGACTTTTCAGAGTAGAGAGGGCACCGCGACTGCTGTTCTCCCGGTCCCTCCAAACACTCACAGGCAATCAGCTCCCTCCTGCCCAATCCCCCAAGCGCAAACAGGCAAAACCTCTGTGTAGCGCCGGGGGAGGGCTTCTTTTAACAACAACTCAGACCAGGCTGACTGACCTGAGCCCAGGGTCTACACTTTCCTCCTCAGCCTGCCCTCAGATACGGCGAGGGGAAGAGAGGGAGAGAGGCTCCTAGCAGTGCAAGGTTAAAGTGATATGCTCCAATTACAGTACTGCCTACTCTACACTCTAAAAATAAAGGAAAAAGAATCTCAAAATCCTTTAAACCCCAAATTTAGTCTAAACCTCACTAAAATGTCCTTAATTGTTCCTCCAGTGAGCCGGATCTCTGGCTCACATCCTCCAGCTGCTTGGAGACTGATCTAAACTAGAGTGAGGAGGCGGTGCCTGTGTCCTTATACCAGTGTCAAAGAATGACGTGGATCAGTCTCCAAGCTGCTGGAAGAGGATCACAACCCCAAAGCTTCCAGGACTAGACTGGAGGGACGATAAGGAAGCACAGTTTATAAGCCTCTGTTGGCTTGTAAGTCCCTTCTGGGTCTACCCCATCTGATGCGAAAAGCATCATCAGAAGGGGCGGGACGCATCAGGGCCTTCATGCTTGGGGGCAGGAGGACAAATGCTGGACAACAGGGAGAGAAGGAAGACAAATGCTGGACACGCAGGAGGGGGGGGGAAGCAGTAAGACAAATGTTAGATGGGGGAGAAGACAAATGTTGGATGGGGGGAGCAGAAAGGCAAATGCTGGACAACAGGTGGGGGGGGGAAAGCAAAATGACCAATGCTGAAATAGGGCCAGTGCTACCCGGTAAGCTGGGTAAGCGCAACAGGGAAGTGCCGACATCAGGAGAGTGCCGTCGCTAGCTGCCTGCCCCCACTCCCCATTCAGGATGGCCTGCAGAATGCTGGTGGCTTATTGGAGAGCCTGACTGCAGGACACGCTGCTCCCATGGGCAGAAGGCTGTGAGAGGCCACAATCACTACTCACAGCCTTCTGCCCACAGGAGTAGTGTCTCGCGGACAGGCTCTCCACTAAGCTGCCGGCACTCCACAGGTCATCCTGAGTGGGGGCGAGCGGACAGTGACGGCAGCCTCCAGATGTCAGCTCCTGTAAGCAGGCTCTGTTTCTCATGGCCACAGTCAGGGCTTGCACAGCTCATGCCTGCAGGACATACTGCTCCTGCAGGCAGAAGGGTGTGGGAGGGCAGCGATTGTGGCCCAGAAATCAGAATCTGTCTGTGGGAGCAGCATGTCCTGTGGGCAGGGGCTGTGCAAGGCCAATTGTACCCTGCCTCTCTGGGCTAGGATCACTTCATGCACAGTCCCTGTCCATCAGACATTCTGCTCCGCAGGCTGACTCTACCTTGTACATACAAGGGGTGAACATGAAGGAGCATTGGGAAGTACACGTGGTTGGGCACAGTGAGTCAGAAGGGAGCTGCTGGTGCAGGGGGGGGGAATAGGGAGGCAAGAAGATTGAGGTGGGGGGCTAGGAAGATAAAGGGAGATACTGGACATAGAAAGGGGCAAAGGGAGAAGCAAGGAGGGGAGATGGAGTGGTGATGTTGGCCAGGGGGTTATAAGGAGACTATGGGATCATGCTGGACTTGGGGAGGGGGACAGAGAGGATATGTTGGATATGGGGCAATAAGGGAAGAAGGAGATGCAGGGCATGGGGTAAGAGAGGGAAGAAGATGGACATGGGGTAAATAGGTTGAGAAAGATGTAAAGATGCTGGGCATGGAAGTAATAGGGAGGGGATGGTATGGTATGGAGATGGGGTAGATGCTGGTTGCAGGGGGGAAAGGAAGGGAGAGGGCAGACATGGAAGAAAAGAGAGAGTGGAGGTACTGGATGGAGGGAAAGAGAGAGAGAGACACTGGATGATGGGGGGAGAGATGTCAGACATGGAGGAGGAGGAGAGTGAGCGAGCAAAAGACTGGGGAACCATGGACCAGGGAAGAAGAGCTGGGGAATGGAAGGACTGGGGTGGAGGTTGAAAAGCGGTAGTAGATGGGGTAAAAAAGAGGGAGACTGAGAACTGGATAGTATGGAGTAGTGAAATCTGGGCAGTCAGAGAGAGAAATAAATGGAAGAAAACTGAAAGGAAAAAAATCAATATCAAAGTTGAAAGGAAGTGAAGAAAACAAAAGGAGAAATAAAAAATGGCAGATTGACTAGAGACTGTAGAAAGAAAGCTAAGAGAAGACAGGAAAGTAGAAGCCTCAGATCAGGACCTGCATGATCAGAGAATAAAATGGTCAGACAACAAAGGTAGAAAAAATAATTTTGTTTTCATGCAGTCTGGATTCTTGGGATTTCAGTTTAATTGTCGTCTACATGTTTTTATCTTTACTTTAGGTTGTGGTCACTTATTCTGTACTAGGTGAGGTTTGTGTTCTGAATATATGACCAAGGTCAGGTGTTCTGTTAACATGGAGTTGTATGTAGTGATGTGTACTGTAGTAATCAGAATTGTTCAGCTTTTCAAATAGGTGTTTGGATGTTCCAGGGCCCACTGCAGTATTTACAGTGATGCTTTTTTTGGTGGGCTTCTTTTGTGAATTTTGGAAGTAGGTGCTGATATAGTATGTTATGGTAGATTTATTCTATAGATCCTCAGTGACTTTGGTGTAGGGTCTGTGATAAGGAAGCTTATCATAGCTCAGGTAGGAGCTATAGAAAAGATGATGTGACTCTGAACAAGCAACCTGTCAGTTCTGGTAGAAGCAAGAAAACAGAGTTTTCACATAAAAGACTACCAGTCCCAGAATGCACCAGGTTTCCAGCAGCCATGAGGGAGGCTGAAGTGAGAGAATGTGTGTGCAATCAAGAGAGCTATGAGGTAATCCCTAAGCACTCATCTCAAAGGGCAGGGCCTGATTCAACACAGCTGTGCTGTGTTAGGGAGCAGCACACATTAGGACAGAATAAGAATAGAGCTTATTCTTCAGATAACAGTTACTACAAGTTTCAGCAACAGTTTCAAGAACAGCTTCAGGAAGAGATACAGAGGGGAGAGCTTCAGCAACGGCTACAAGCACCAGTATCACCTGGAGAAACAGAAGCCAAGCCAAGCAGATAGAGAGAGAAGGAAACTCTCTGGAAGGAAGAGAAGAAAGGCCATTGGAAGGTCTGGGAGATTCCAAGGCAGTACTCATACTGGGAGGTATTCCAAAGGCCAGCAGAGTCCATTGGACTGGATTCAGCCAGAGGAATGGAGTGGCAGAGATAGGAATCACCAGTGGCTACCTGGAAGAGAGAAGACTGCATGTGGAAGGGACTTTCAGACCAAGGCCAGAAGGTATGTGAGAGAAGATCCAGTGTCCAGGGATCAAGATTGGAAGGCTGGACATCAGAATTGGATTACATATTGGCCAGGCTATACAGAGAGGAATAATGATAGCAGGAGAGACTCAGGTATGAACACTGATCCAGACCCTATCTATAATAGAGAATGGCAGCAAGGGAATAAGCATTCTCATGATAGTGCCTTAATGAAACACTCATCTGTGCCAATGTATGATATTGACCCTATGATTGTTGATGCAGGGGGAAATACAGCAGATGAAACTATTTACATGGACTGTTCTTTATCTAAATGCTATTGCTAGTTTTCTATGAGCAAACACATCAGCCATCACAAAGAAACCTAACTTTGTTCTTTATTTCCACTGCAAACAGCTCTTAAAGCAGGATTTGGGCTCACACAGTAGCAGCCAGCCAGCTAAAGGCTTTCAGCTGGTCCATGGATAGTAATTAGGGCTGCACCTGATTGTGTGTGTGAGCAAGGGAGAATCACTGCTGAGATCAGCGTGGAAAATAAGCAGAAGTTAACCTAACCAGCAAAGTTTATTCTTTTCGTTGTGCCTTTGTATTTGGTAATTATTTGCAAAGAAAACATTAGCTAATTGCCTGACAAGCTGAAGGTTGTTTTCTGGTTTACTTTGTGACTTTTTGTTATCCATTTAAACACTGCAAGCAAGTAACCTCATTTATAGTGCTATCAAGCATACATGTGCTGGGTGAATTAAACCCCATCAATAAAAGAAGTATTTTATTGATCTTACCACTTGGTTTCACAACTCAAATTATTGTCATCAGCTGTGTTTGGGAGTGAATGAACTACAATACCCACAATACTTTGCAAGAATCATATGAATATATGCATCGTCAAGATTGTGTAAGTTCTCACCCTAGGCAGCCGTCTGACAGGTCTTGTATTAGTTCACAATATGCCTGGTACTGGAGAATATTTGTTGTTGTTGGTTAGATGATCAGAATCAGATTTTTTTTTAAAGATATTGAGCTGTGGGTGAATATCCTAGTTTTGCTTTGCAATCACTGTTGAGGGAGGGGGGCTCTGTGGATGTAAAATATATGTTCAAAAATAAAAGGCAAGAACCATAACGCAGTTTATAACAACAAAATAAAAACAAGTTATAATTTAGTTTTATAAACTGTGCTGTGGTTCTCGCTCTTTTTTAGTTCCTTGGTGTGCAAACATCTTGCATTTCCTCCATATAATATAATCGGCATTTTGGTTTGGTTCCGTTCCTGAATGGAGTATTGAAAAAGCCCCCTGCCCTCCTCGCTACAGGGAGGGGGCATCATCTCATCCCTCGCCTCAGGCAGCAGATTGCTTGAGCCATCCCTGGGAAGTAGAGGCATGCCCAAGTGCACATGTGCTCAGAAAGGAGCTCCTGCAGGTTTAAGAGTTACTGCTGGTGCCTGCTGTTCCTGCTGAGAGGAAAACCCAGGTGTTGGTCTGAACCTGACTTTTCCCAGATTAGGTCTGAGGGCACATTGGACATCAACCAACACGGTTTCCACCCTAACCATTGTTAGAAATATTTTAAAGGGAGAAGTGGCCTAGTGTTTAGGACAAGGTACTTGAGGCTGGAGGGCCGGGGGTTCAAGTCCCACCTGGGGACAGCAATCTCAGGCCGGAGGGACTGGGATTTCTAGTCCTATAGGCACTCCGTGTGGTCTTGGGCAAGCCACTTAACCCTCCATTGCCCATGTTCCCTGTAAGTATTAGCGTATGTGTCTCATATCCCCTTGTGTTAAATGTATCCCCCAATTGACCGCTTTGACCGGGTGAAAAGCGGGATATAAATACAGCTAAATTAAATAAAGGGTTTTAAATGTGTTGTTTTTACAAAATATATGCAGAACATAGAATATAATTAGAAATCTATAAGATGTTGTTTGCTTGCACTAACACATTGGTTCACATATTGCATTTCTTATGCTGTACAAAATAAAACTATTTTTCTTGGCCTTGCAAAAATGGAAATTACACATACCTGGTAATTGTAGTTCCTGGAGGGTCCAGTTTAGTCCTCCACAATCGAGTAGTGCACCTCCTCCTGCAGCCTGGAAACTGGACCAATCAACTCTTTCCGTAAGATGTATGCAGGCGGAGCTCCCATAAGCCCCCAGTGACTAGTAACAAAGCATACTTAAAGAAGCAACACATGACACTGTTATAAAAATGCTTTTTTTTTATTTATTTTTTTTAAATGCTCTTAAAACCAAAAGAGAAAATTTGTCCCCAAGAAGGTCCCAACCCCCCCCCAAACGAGGAAGTCAGACCGCTGCACTGCGCCCCTATCGACGCACCGGCAATAAAAAGGACAGCCCCCACCCATACCCCCCAAGGGAAAAGGCTGGAAGAAAACCGCAACAACCAATGGAACGGAAGCGCGGCCGAAAGAAGCAGCGAAAGCCAGAAAAGATCAGAGAAAATCGCTCGCAGACCGAGCTGTTCGCCAAAGCGCGCCGCAACACACAACCTGAGACGCGGGAGGGAAGGAGGACTAAACTGGACCCTCCAGGAACTACAATTACCAGGTATGTGTAATTTCCATTTCCTGAGCGGTCCTCCAGTTTAGTCCTCCACAATCGGGATGTAACAGAGCAGTCAACACCGGGCGGGACCTTGCCAGCCGGCGCGCAGAACAGCCGAACCAAAACAAGAATCCCGAGCGGCCAAGACATCCAACCTGTAGTGCTTACTGAAGGCATGCAACGACGACCAAGTGGCCGCTTTACAGATTTCCGCTGGCGGAACTAAGCTAAGCTCCGCCCAGGACGTCGCCTGAGCCCTGGTAGAGTGGGCTCGCAACCCCTCCGGAACCGACCTATGCTGCAAGAGATACGCCGACGCGATCGCCTCTTTGACCCAACGCGCGATAGAGGCCTTAGCCGCCGCCTCACCTTTCCGCGCGCCGCCAAACAGCACGAACAAACGGTCGGTTTTGCGGAAGGCGCAGTCACTTTTAAGTAACGCTGAAGAACGCGTTTCACATCCAGGAATTGAAGTCCCCTGTCCGCAGGACTGTCGGAAACGGCATGCAGGACCGGGAGAAAAACCGCCTGATTTAAATGAAAAGGCGAAACCACCTTGGGCAAGAAGGAACGGGCCGAAGGACCACACGATCTGGGGAAAAAGACAAGAAGGGCTCCCTGCAGGAAAGCGCTTGAAGCTCAGAGATTCGTGTAGCAGAGCAAATAGCCACGAGAAAAACGGTCTTCAAGGTCAGATCCTTAAGAGATGCCCGTCAGAGAGGCTCAAAGGGCTCTCGAAACCAAAGTCCGCAGGACAAGATTCAAGTCCCACGGAGGAACGGAGATTCTACGCGAAGGCCGCAAGCGACCAACCGCCCTGAGAAAACGTTGCACGTCCAGATGAGCCCCGAGAGAAAGCCCCAACACCTTGCCCCGGTAACAGGAGAGGGCCGCCAACTGAACCTTTAGAGAGCTGGCGGCAAGACCTTTATCAAAGCCATCCTGAAGAAAACTTAAAACAACGGGCACGGATACCGTCGCCGCCCGCACCCCCCGTCGGGAGCACCAGTCCTCAAAAATTCTCCACACGCGCACATAAGTGATAGAGGTGGACGCCTTGCGCGCCCGAAGGAGAGTGTCAATCACCGCAGGGGAGTAACCCCTCTTTTTTAACCGAGCCCTCTCAATGGCCAAACCGTAAGCGAGAATCGAGCCACTTGGGGCATCCGCAGTGGACCCTGCAGAAGAAGATCCGGTAACGAGGGCAGGGGCCAGGGAACGCCGTCGCGTAATCTGACCAGGTCGGCATACCAAGGTCTCCTGGGCCAGTCCGGAGCTACCAGCAACACTCGCCCCCGGTGGCTTTCGATGCGCTGAACGACCCGACCGATTAACGCCCACAGAGGAAAGACGTAAAGAAGTCCGGACGTCGGCCACGGCTGAATGAGGGCGTCGAGCCCCTGGGACATGCGTTCGGCGCCTGCTGAAGAAGAGCCCCGCCTTCGCCGACTGAAACGTCGCCATGAGATCCATGACGGGAGGACCCCACTGACGAACTATCTGCGCATAAACTTGCGGGTTCAGTTCCCATTCCCCGGGGTCTACCCGCACCCTGCTGAGGAAGTCCGCTTGCACATTCTCCGTGCCTGCTATATGCGCTGCCGAGAATGCCGGTAGACGCATCTGTACCCAAGAGAACAAAGCCGTTGCCACCGATTCCAAGGACACACTGCCGGTGCCCCCCTGGCGATTGATGTAGGCCACTGTCGTCGCATTGTCCGAGAGCACGCACACCGGCTTCCCGAGTACCACGGCTTCAAGGGCTAACAGGGCGAGCCGCACCGCCCGAAGTTCGAGCCGGTTGATCGACCAAGAAGCCTCCAGGGGAGACCACGTTCCTTGCGTGAAGCGCTCCCCGCAGTGAGCACCCCAGCCGGAGAGGCTGGCATCCGTCGTGAACGGAACCCAAAGAGGAGGCTCCAAGGGAAGCCCCATCCGCAGGTCTTTCGAGCAGAGCCACCACCGGAGAGCGACCGACGAACCGGCTTCGGGCAAGGCAACCTCATGTTCAATGAGTCGAACTGGTTGGACCAACGGCGTAACAAGGCACTCTGAAGTGGACGCATATGGAACCTCGCCCAAGGAACCACCTCCAGGGTCGCAGCCATCGTGCTGAGAAGGCGGAGGTACCACCACGCGGACGGGGCAGGCAAGCGCAGGAAGAGGCGGACGAGGTTCTGTAAGGCTAGGACACGGCGTTCCGGCAAACACACCAGGCCCCTGACCGTGTCGAAAAGCACTCCCAGGTATTCGAGGTCTTGAGTCGGCAGCAGACGGCTCTTCTGTTCGTTGACCACCCATCCGAGCTCTTGTAGCAGAGAGACCACCCTGCTCGTGACTTGCACACACTCGTCGCAGGACTTTGCCCGAATCAACCAATCGTCGAGGTACGGGTGAACGAGGATGCCCTCTTTCCGCAAGGCCGCTGCTACCACCACCATCACTTTTGTGAAAGTATGGGGAGCAGTAGCTAGACCGAACGGCATGGCCCGAAATTGATAGTGACCCCACGGAAACGCGAAACGGAGGAACCTTTGATGAGACTCCCGGATGGGAATGTGCAAATAAGCCTCTGAGAGATCGAGTGACGCGAGAAACTCCCCTTGCTGCACCGCCACGATGACAGATCGCAAGGTTTCCATCCGAAAGTGCGGAACTTTGAGCGCACGATTCACGCCCTTGAGATCCAAGATGGGCCGGAGAGAACTGTCCTTCTTTGGAACTACAAAATAGATGGAGTAGCGACCGGCGCCGCGCTCGGAAGAAGGAACGGGAACTACCGCCCCGAGGGATAAGAGACGATGAAGGGTCACGCGCAGGGACCGAGACTTGTGATGGCCCTTGCTGGGGGACAGAACAAAGGAATCCTGAAGCGGGTACGCAAACTCCAGTGCATAACCCTTTTCGATTATCTGCAGCACCCACTGATCTGAGGTAATTTGGGCCCAAGAAGGAAGAAAATCGCGTAAGCGACCCCCGATGACCGGACTTCCCTCCAGAGCCCGCCTCGCTTCATTGTGGCTTGCGATTAAAGGTAGAGGACGAGGAGGTGGAGGCTCCAGAGAAGCCTCGTCCAGCTCCTCGGAAACCACGAAACCCCTGGGAGCGCGATCCAAAACGTCCGCGCTGAGAACTCCAAAGACGGGAAGAGCGAAATCTACGAAAATCTCAAAACTGGCCGCGCGCAGAGGGCATGGTTCTAGTCAGCTTGGGCTTATCCTCCGGTAGTCTACCACCCTTAGACTCACCAAGGTCTTTAACCAACTTATCCAGAGCATCAAACAACAACTTGCCCTTGAAGGGCAATTTACTGAGACGAGACTTTGATGAACTGTCGGCCGCCCAGTTACGCAACCAGATGGACCGGCGCGCCGCTACCAAAGAAGCCATGCTATTAGCCAATGTCCTAATTAAGTCATAAGGCACATCCGCCAAGTATGCCGACCAGACTCTAAGCGGGTGACCTCCAACAACCCCTGCTGGTCCAAGCCAGAGGTGGAGCGCAAGTGCTGCGCCCAACGTAAACAAGCTCGAGCCACCCAAGCGCCACAAATCGAGGCTTGTAGGGACAAAGCATTAGTATCGAAGGCTTGTTTCAATAAATTATCTACCTTCTTATCTTGCGCATCCTTTAAGGCAGCACCACCCTCCACCGGGATGGTGGTTTTCTTAGTTACCGCGGACACCGCAGCATCCACCCGCGGGGACTTAAACAAGTCCTTGTCCTTGTCGGCTAAGGGGTATAGACGATTCCTAGTCCGAATGCCCTTCAAACCGGATTCTGGTTGATCCCATTCGGATTGGATCATTTGTTCCACCACATGGTGCACAGGAAACACCACCTGGGACTCCCGAACCGCTTGAATGAGCGGATCCTCCAAACCGTCATCCTCTAGAGGGCAAGTGACCGCCAAGTTAAGGGTCTGAAGAGACTCCGTGATCAAGGGCACCAACTCTTCTCTACGAAAAACGTGAATAATCCGCGCTTGGTCCTCAGGTTCTGGGATTTCACCGTCCTCCAAATCGTCCCCTTCAGGATCAGGATCACCCTCCGCTTCCAAATCAGGATAACCCACGGCGTCCTGATCGGGTTCCAGGGATCTAAACCTCTTGGCGGCCGGCTGAGAAGGACGCCGGCCCTCCCCCGAGGGAAGGGAGGGGAGAGGCGCAGCCCAAGCCTCAGGCAAGTGACCAGACCGGCTCAAGCGAAAAGCCTGGTGCATAAGGAGAACAAAATCTGGGGAAAAATCTACGGATGGGCATGCCAGGGCAGTGTTTAGAAGCTCCGTAGCCTGGCCCGTAGAAGGGGGAACAGAACCAGGCGAGCAAGAGCCAGGCGAAAGATCCCCTTCTGTCAAGTTAGGGGGGCCATCAGGTTCTGGTAGCTCCTTCAACTCCGGATGATGTTCTAAGTCAGCCGAAAGGGAGGCACAGCTGCGACAGACGCCAGAGTCCGCCACCGCCGCTCTACGCGACCCACAAATCACGCACTGCGGTTTGGAAGCCATGGCAATGCAATAGTATCACAGCAAAGACAGGCAAACTGATCCCACAAAAAAGGAAAGTTGAAGCTGCTAACCCGATTAAAAGTGTTTTTTTGTTTTTTTTTTTGAAAAAACAAAATACTCCCCTGAATCCTTAGAGTGTCCTCAGCAAAATCGCCAAAAAAAATAGGCCAAAAAACGTAAGGGAAGCCCGTGCACAAGTGTTGAAGCCGGATGAAAAACCCCTTTCAGGGCTTCAAAATGGCCGCCAGCTCATGCACCCGCGCTCAAAAAACGGCGCGAAAAAAAAGGAAAAATAAAGAAATGAAAATAACAATTAAAGAACGGCAAGAGAAGGGCAGGGGGGAGGAAAAAAATAAAAATCCTGAGCTCGGACCCCCACCGCCAAAACGAGGCTCTAATGGCAGTCAACTCACCTTAATAAAGCAGAATGGGAACGTGCTGCAGCACCCGAGGCAGAAAGGTAAAGTAAGTCCCCTACCCGGCACCAGCAGAAAACTGACAGAAAGCAGCTCAACAACAAGGAGCTGTCTGCAAAGGGTAGATCTACTCCCCGTTCTGTCCAGGGGAGAGATCAAACCTGACTGCCAACAGCCTCCGGTCAGGAAGGCAGGAGCCCAATGCAGGACTGACTTCCCGGGAGGCCCCCTGAGTCACCTGTCTTCTTTTTTTTTTTTTTTTTTAAACAATTAAAGCAACAGCTACCTAATTAAACCAAAGGAATAAGGCAAAAGAAAAGACCCAAAACTAACTAGTGTTGCTTCCCCAAGTGCCACTAAGTGTGCCCAGGTAGGCACACATGTCCTCCAGCTGCAAGGAGACTGGACACACTGGGGGCTTATGGGAGCTCCGCCTGCATACATCTTACGGAAAAGAGTTGATTGGTCCAGTCTCCAGGCTGCAGGAGGAGGTGCACTACCCGATTGTGGAGGACCGCTCAGGAACTTAGGTTTCCCCCATACACCCCTCCCTTAGCTTCCAGGCTATTGCACATAAAACTTAGAAACTCAAGGATAAGAACACTGAAACATGCTGATACAAAAAATGCTAGATACAGAGAAAGAAAGGAACTCTGAAAAAACAGGAAAAAACAGGCCATGGGCATAAAGGAAAGGGGGGGATCTCTGAGAAACCATAAGACCGGTAACATAACCATAAAAGGAATAAGGTAAAAAAAAGGGGAGGGGTAAAAAGGGGCAAGGATTAAGAGAAGTAAATGGAGGTGAAGATTCACATGACCCAAATAACAATCACTAATAGGTAGGAAATTAGAAATACTTACACCAATAGAATAATAGGGGAGGAATTTGTAGAAGAAATGAATGTAATAAATATGGAACTGTTCATATGACAAAGTGTGGTCACTGATAAAAAATTGTGGCCACCATCTTGCAAGACTGAATAATAAATAAATAAAAGAAATTGGTTTCACTGAAGTGTCTGTTATTGTGATAAAATTATTATTGTTTACTACAGATTGGGCGCTCTTCCCAGGATCGTGTCATCACTGGAGGGGGCCACCACCGCTGAGGACGGAGAGACGCGTCTCTTTGAGTTCAACAGCCTCATGTTGGTGATGGCGGACTCCACCACTGCACTGACAACAGAATCCGGAGACTGGTGAAAGCAATACTGACTCAGTGAAGCAGACCAGGTATAGTGAGCACATGCGCGCCAACCAAGCAATTCCGTGCACGGACCAAGGTAAGAAATAAGACTGAAGTATTACCTTGGTGGTTGGGGATCGAGACAGAGTGGTGTGTGTGTGAGACGTGTCCCGGACACGAAGTGAGTGCAGAGTCTTAATCCGCGGTTCTGACACATCCGCGAGGAGTGCGGCCGGAGAGAGACAAAGTGACAGACACACAGGTGACAGAAAGTCTTGATGGGAAATAAAGGCTCTAAGGGAAACTTGAGTAAGGATGGGGCTGGTAGTACAGACCCCGGGAACATCCCTCCAGGCAGTCTATTAGGGAGGATGTTGAAGTACATCAGGAAAAGGAAGAAGAAACTCCTTCCGTTTTCCTGAAGAGATTAAAAGATCAGATGAAAATTCTCAGGAATAAGTGCAGACAATGAGGTAGCCAAAGGACTACTAAAGGTGCATTTTGTGGCCAAGTCCTGGCCAGACATAAGGAAAAAAACTTGAAAAAATAGAGGGTCGGAATGATAAACCACTAGAAGTTTTGCTGAGAGAAGCACAGGAGAACCCGCAGCCGGCGGGAAAAGCAGCCATCTTCAGCCCCCGGTGAGAGGCGATCGCAGCGGCACACCTCCAGTCCAATCGGGGCTGTGGGAGGAGGAGCACCAGCTCCTTTAGGAGAAACCCGCCGCCAGGCGGGCCCGCGCCTGTCGGGCCCGCGCCTGAGGGCCTCGCCAGAGGGCCCTTTGGCGTGGCCCTTAGGCGACGGCCTCAGAGGGCCCCCCACCCTGGATCTCCTTCAATCAGTCACTGAAGCTATGAAAACACTATAACCCTCCCTCAAGCAAGTACACTGAACATATAATGTTCTCTCTAACAATTCTCATCTGATCTATGCATATGATCTCTGTGATGATGTATAGCTTTTGCTTATTGTAATCAGATATATGCTTTTTCAAACGCTATATTAACCTCAGTCAGGCCATACTAGAAAGTCTAACTTTGCCAGTGATTCACTTTGAAATCAATATAGTTATATATGTGAACCATTATATCCGAATTTCCTACCTTAGCTGAGCCAGCAGTTATCCATGCTAGATTAGTCAGACCTAATACCTCCCCAGATACTACCACAACTGACTTGAAAATCCATGTAAGTCTATGTTGGTTTGCCAGTTACTACCACATATTAATTGATTACTCCTATATGTCTATGCTAAACCTACATATACTACATTGCTCTAAGGCCATAAACCTAAACAATAGAAATCTACAACAAACACCAAGCATACCTGATCATCTATCTAACTAGCCAAGGTATACCTCCACTTAATTCCACTGAAATATTCCTTGAAAATGGGCTACACAAAACCTCAAAACAGCATTCTTCTCATCTTATTTAGTCTCCATTTAATTCACAACATATGGACATACAAATCCAGATATACAACACACAACACTATCCCCATAATCCACAACCCATACAGAAATACATTACAAATATACAACATCACACCTGGCCCAACCCACCGAGTCAACCCTAATAGACCCCACTCAAGACTAATACAAATAAACTTGCAACAACCTACCAACACAAATAATACCTCTTACACACACCCCACCAGAAAATTCATCCTCATAAATGCTAGATCCATAAGAAATAAAATACCAATAATCAATGACTTAATCAGTGAGAAACCACCCGATGTACTCCTAATCACAGAAACATGGCTCACTCCCACTGATACAATCACACTAAATCAACTTAACATACAACAGTACGACCTTTTTTCCTGCCACCGAGAAGTGAAAAGAGGAGGCGGAGTCCTCATCATCACTAAAAAAGATCTCCAATACACCCTAACTGCTATAAACAACGTGGATGGACTAGACATTATCAACATAGAAAATAAAACCCTTGCACTTTCTCTTATATACAGACCCCCTTCAGCTGATCATAAAAATCTCACCCCTATCCTAGAGCTCGCTTGCACAGCCTCTCTGCGAAAACCACTCATACTAGGTGACCTGAACCTCCCCTCACTCAACCCGCAACATGCAACAAACTTCATGGATTCTATGACTGAAATGGGCTACAACCAGATCATACATACTCCCACACATATAAAAGGAAACTCCCTTGATCTCATTTTCATCCCCACCCCATTTAATAAATACCAACTCCATACTCCCCCAACTATGACCAAAGTACCCTGGTCAGACCACCATTTAATAACCTTCATACTTACTACTCCAGTACCTACCTCTAACATTCCACAAAACATCCCCTCAAGCAAGTCTCACTTTACCCACTTCGATAAGGACACCTTCCTAAACAAGGTAATACCCGAACTCACAACAAATACAACCAATGTTAACTCATTAACAGACCAATGGAACACAACTATAAAAAATGCAGCTACTCCCACTCAGCCCACACAAATAAAACCATCTAAAAGATCGGAAAAATGGTTTACTAAAAACCTTACCATCCTAAAAAAGCAGCTGAGAAAACAAGAAAAAATATGGAGAAAATTAAAATCAGATGATAACAAAGCCCAATACTTCATCTTACTCAGCAAATACAAAGATGCAATCAACAAATCTAAACAAGATTATCACTCTAAAGTGATAAACTCGGCCATTAACCGCCCAAGAGAACTATTTAATATCGTAAAATCTCTAACAAAAACTCAAAAGACAGAACCTGAACACTTACCATAAACGTTCAAACCTTAGCCACGCACTTTGCTGAGAAACTAAGAAACAAATCTTCCAGCCAATCAATAACTCTGCACACCAACCCAAAACAATCAATTAAATGGACAACCTTTCATGAGACTGACCAAAAACAACTCCTCAACGTCATAACAATGATCAACACCACAACCTCCCCCCTGGATCCTTGCCCAGTCTCATGGGTAAAAGCCGCCAAAGCCGAACTCGCTATGAACATCCAGCTGATAGTGAATCAATCCTTATCTCAAGGTTTAATGCCCAATGCTTTAAAGCTCACCTCCATATGCCCAATCCTGAAAAACAACAAATTAGACCCCAAGGACCCAAACTCATACAGGCCCATAGCCAGCATACCTTTCGTAGCCAAAATAATAGAAAAGATTATACAACTTCAACATCAGGATATATGACTCTCATGCCCCCTCGACTCACACCAATTTGGATTTCGCCCATTTCATGGAGTGGAAACCTTACTATAACATTGATGGACAACCTCATTAAAGGCACAGATGATAACAATCAAGGATTCCTCCTCATTTTCATAGATATAACCGCTGCATTCGACAGTGTCAACCATAATACGCTAATTACCCCACTTGTATACCCCACTTGTATATAGTTACAACTGTTTTAGGGACAGTACTTCTGTTTAAATTGTTACACAATCTGTGTTAGTTGATTTATTGAATTATTCCGCTTAGTTTTTTAAACCCTTTGTTGTGCAAGTTAAGATGTTCTATGTAAAAAGTTATAATTGTTCTATGTAAAACAAGCTCTGCATTGTTAATTGTTGTTAATTGTATACCGCAACTGATCGCTGGAAGATGCGGTATATAAATAAGTGTTAAATAAAAAATAAATAAATAATTAACAGACTCCAAGATCTAGGAATTGGTGGGACCATACTCCAATGGTTCATCTCACATATAACACACCGAGTAATACGCATCCAATTAGGTCAAAACTCATCAGAACCTTTCACACAAGGTCAAGGCATTCCTCAAGGCTCAGCCCTCTCAGACCTCCTTTTTAATATTTATCTTCAACCTATCACAAGCATATTTAAAAAATACAAAATTAATCACTATATTTATGCAGATGACATCATGCTCACCCTCCCAATTAGCACAACCAACCCCTCCTACCAGAATATATCTGAATGTATCAAAGAAGCTAACACTTGGCTAGAAAACAACTACCTCAACATCAACATGAAAAAAACGGAAGCAATGTTTGTATCAAGGAAACCAGACCCCACCTACCCTGATACTATCACAATTAACAATACTATAATCCCCATCAAGAAATAGGTAAAATGCCTAGGTATAATACTAGACCATACCCTTAGTATGATCCCTCATATAAAACAAACCGTGAAAACAGTATTCTACAAACTCAAAACTGTACAACATTTAAGGCCCCTCCTAGACTCCCATGATTTCAGATCGGTCATCAATGCAATCATCACCCCCACTTCGACTATTGTAATAGTCTCTTAAACGGTTTACCACTTGCAAACACTAACCTCCTTCAAAGAGCTCAAAACATCTGTGCCCGTGTAACAATGAAAGCCTGTCTGACTGACCACATAACTCCCATCCTATACGAACTACACTGGCTCCCTATAAACAGCAGAATAACATACAAAATAATACTAACGACATTTAAGATCATCAATGACATCTCACCCTCACACCTATCCACCCTCTTGCAAACCCAACCTGAACTCAGAACCCATAGGCAAAATGCAATACACTCATTAGACATACTAAAAACAATCCGTAAAACAAAAAAAACCACAAGCTCTAGAGCTTTCTCATATGCCGCCCCCACTCTCTGGAATAAACTCCCTCTAAATCTCCGAATGATAAAAGACCTCCATCTCTTCAGGAAAGAACTTAAAACCCACCTATTCATAGAGCACTTTACAAACTCAACGGAACATCCCCACACAATACACCTCACAAACCCACCATAACCACTGAATACAACCCCCCCTACATTACCCTACACTTCACACAAATTTAAAAAAAAAAAAACTCTGATGAAAGGTTTAACTTGATTTTATAAATTCAAATTCTCTCCCAAGTATCTCCAATGTAATTACTCAATGTCCAATTGTAATTTATCAACAATACTGTCTATACAATCGTTCCTGTAAATAGTTGACTGTAATTAGTTTTACAAGATGTTGCTCAAATGTTGATTGTAAATAATTCAAAATCTGTTCCATGTAAAACCTTGTTCAGTTCTTGTTACCTGTAAACCGCCTTTGATCTCTGGAAGAGGCGGTATATAAGAAAAGCTTAAATAAAAAAATAAATAAAAGTATGCGAAAAGAGAGGATGAGAAACAAAAACAAAAGACAAAGATGATGGTAAATACTGTTAAACAGGTGATGAGTAAAACCAGGGGAGGTATAGGGCAAAGGGGAAGAGGATGGTTTAACAGGAGTACAGGGCAAGGGTGGCCGGAATACCGGACTGGTAATCCTTGGTCCAAGCCCCAAGTGCAGGCAGGATGTTATCACTGTGGGAAAATAGGTCACTTCAAGAGAGGGTATCCTGAATTAAAGCAAGAAGAAGAACTATTACCACAGATGAATTTTGATGAAAATTAGGGGTGTCAGGGGTTTCTTAACCTAAGGTCCCACCAAGAACCCTTGAAAAATGTGAAGGTAGGGCCAAAGGAAGAAGTAGTATTTTTAGTAGACACAGGGGCTGCCCAAAGTTCTTTAAATTATGTACCAAAAGGAATGAAGTTATCAAATCAAAAACTTACAGTTTCGGGAGTGAAGGGAGAGGGGTTTCCAGTTTCAATATTTGAACCGATACTGCTAAAATTAGACAAAGAAGAGATAGAGGGACATTTGCTGTACATTCCAGAGGCAGGGAGCAATCTTTTAGGAAGGGATATGATTACACAGTTAAACTTAGAAATGAAGGTAAAAGATGACCAAATTGTTGTAGGAATGGCTCTCCTCACTGAGGAGGAAGAAAGCCAAATAGACCCTGTAGTTTGGGCAAGGGAAGGAAACAGGGAAGGACTGGATATTCCACCCCTAAAGATAGAATTAAGAAAGAAGGGCGAGATAGTGAGCCAAAAACAATATCCCATTTCCTTGGAAGGCCGCAAGGGCCTCCAACCTGTTATAAAAAGCTTACTCCAGGATGCACTATTAGAACCATGCATGTCCCCATTTAACACTCCCATCTT
The DNA here is from genome assembly GCA_033557465.1 of Ichthyophis bannanicus. Lineage (NCBI taxonomy): Eukaryota > Metazoa > Chordata > Amphibia > Gymnophiona > Ichthyophiidae > Ichthyophis > Ichthyophis bannanicus. The sequence continues at coordinate 194,021,173 of CM066031.1, read as the reverse complement.
GCCAGTAAGAAAACCAGATGGATCATACAGGTTAGTAGAGGACTTAAGGAAGCTGAACCAAATAGTACGGGTAAAGCAGCCAGTGGTGCCAAACTCCTACACAATACTGAGTAAAATACCCCAAGAGCATAAGTGGTTTAGTGTTATAGATTTGAAGGATGCATTTTGGACCAATCTGGACAAGTACTGGAACAAGTATTAGAAAAGTTCTCTACACCATTCGGTGTGACTCTTTTGCAATATGTAGATGATCTTTTAATATCAGGAGAAAGAAAACTCAAGTCAGTGAAGCTACCAGAGCCCTCTTGGAGTTTCTGGGAAGCCAGGGGTTTCGAGTTTCCAAAACCAAATTACAATTTGTAGAGAAAGAAGTAAAACACCTTGGACATCTGATTAGTGAAGGAAAAAGGAGAATCAGTCCAGAGCAAATAAAAGGAATTGCAGATTTACCACTTCCAAAGACAAAAAAAGAACTAAGGAAGTTCCTGGGATTAGCCGGATACTGCAGGTTATGGATAGACTCATATGCCCAAAAGATTAAAGGATTATACTTGAAGCTGTTAGAAAAAGAACCTAACAACTTAATCTGGAAAGAAGAGGAGCAGGAGTTAGTAAGAGAGCTAAAACAAAGCTTGGTAGAAACCCCAGTCCTGGCTTTACCCTCGCTGCATAAACCCTTCCACCTTTTTGTCACTGTTGACAAAGGGACTGCGTTGGGGGTCCTTACTCAAAAATGGGCAGGGAAGAAACAGCCAGTTGCATATTTATCTAAAATTCTATATTCATTGTCTAGAGGATGGCAGGAGTATGTCCAAGCAGTGGCGGCAACAGCCCTACTGGTGGATGAGAGCAGGAAATTTAAGTTTGGAGGAGCCCTAGTAGTAAGTACCCCACATCAGGTGAGAACCATCCTAACCCAGAGGGCTGGGAGGTGGCTCACTGATTCACGAATCCTGAAATGTGAGGCAATACTAATGGAAAATGATGATTCAGTGTTAACCACAGAGCAGTGTTTAAACCCAGCCACTTTCTTATGGAAAGGTGAGGGGGAAAGTGAGGAACTGGGTCACCAGGAGTCAGGACTGACTCAAAGGCACACATTGCATTGCAGAACATGATTACTTGGACATCATAGAATACCAGATCAGGGTAAGACCAGACTTAGGGGCTACCCCCTTGCATGCAGGGAAGCATTTGTTTATAAATGGATCCTCTACGGTGATAGAAGGGAAAAGACGAAATGGGTATGCAGTAATAGAAGGAGAAAGTTACTGCTCCCTTGAAGCAGGCAGGCTACCCAATAATAGGTCAGCACAAACATGTGAACTATATGAATCGAGCTTTGAAGCTATTAGGGAGTGGAGATGGGACCATCTTCACAGACTCAAAATATGCCTTTGGAGTGGTACACACCTTTGGGAAGATCTGGGAGGAACGAGGTTTGATAAACAGCAAGGGAAAGGAGTTAGTGCATGAGGAATTAATCAAACAAGTGTTGAAAAATCTGCTGCTACCACAAGAGATAGCAGTAGTGCATGTGAAGGGACATCAAGCTGGGAATTCATTTGAAGTGAGGGGGAATAGAATAGCAGATAAGGCTGCTAAGAAGTAGTGAGTCACACAGTAGATCCCACATTTACTGCAAGAAAAAAAAAACAGCTTGAGGAAATAGGGGCAACAGAAACAGAAGGGGGAAAGTGGGTTTTACCTGATGAAAGGCAGATGGTGAACAGTGTGTCTGTGCTGCACAAAGCAGAGCCTGGCTATCCAGACCCTGCATGCAGCCCATTAATTCCCACACCCCAGGGCTCAGTGCTGTAGGTAGGAAGGAGATACATGCCCATCTACACTGTGCCCAGAAAGGAGCTCCTGCACATGTAAGAGTTACTGCTGGTGTCTGTTATTGCTCTGAGGTGGTGAGGGAAACCTAAGTGCTGGCATGTACAGTGAACATCAGACAGTGGGGACTTTACCAAAATCAGGTCTGTTGCTTCACTGATTGGGAAATACTGGCTAGTGTTCAGTGAATGTGGCTAGATGCAGGACCAGGAGTCATATACTCCGCCTGCCTTTGTTTCTGCCTCTTGTGAATGATGCATATACGTGTATAATAAAGACTGTTGGACCCTCCCTTCCTGAACTGCTTTTTTTTTTCTGTTTTTACAAACTGCTACACTGTCCTCAGCCCTGGAGTGTAAGCTGCCCTACCTGTGCAAACTCTACCTCAGCCATTCTCTCTCCTGCTTTTCTGTGGAGGATTCACTTTCAGATCAGGAGGATTCACTCTCACTTCTCTCTCTTTCTTTCCCAGGATGAGGCTTCGGGCTCTGCTTCTCTCTCAATGGCGGAGGCTTGCAGAGAGGGCAGGAAATGTTCTGCAGTCAGGTGGGAGGAGAGAGGAAGGGGAGGAGGGATCTAGACTGAAAAACAAGAAACCCCTGTGCTCTCAGGATCTCGTCCTGGCGGCCATCTTCAGTGTGGCAACAAGCTGCTGAGACTCCACTTTCTAGTCACAGTTTAGTTTATTGCATACCCTATATATTGATTTTCGTGGAAACAGCAAAGTAGATTACAGTACAAATAAAAAACAAATTTATATCAAAATATGAGATACAAAAATTAAATTAAAATTTAAAAAATTAAATTAAAAAAATCTATGTAGTGCAGTCCACTCTCACCACTCAGAGCAACCAAAGGCCTGCAAAAAATTTAAGTTTTAAAATTCTTTTTAAACGACTTCAGAGCAGTATCCTGACATATATAAAGAGAAACTGAATTCTGCAATGTAGAAGTAAGAAAAACAAAAAGGAAGACAAATGTACAGATTCGCGTCTCGCACTGTAGCAGCAGATAAGCATGCAATAAATAAATCCAGGAGTCTTTTCAAGGATCCAAGCCAGTTTAATGTGCACATGGCTCAAGCAATAAGCAATTTCAAAATGGCTGAGCAATGGCTTCTAGTAAAACAACAACTTTTATAGCTTTCCTTGTCCATTCTAAGCATAGGCAAACTTTTCATTGGTCCCAGTACCCCTCTCACCCATCTATTGGTCCCGGTACTGATATGGCTACCCAATCGGGACTCTGGTCTGGGCCCAGCACCTGGTTGCCCCCCTTCTAGTCCCAATTACAATGGTCAGTGTCTCTAACTTGTTACTTCTCTCCTCCAAGGTCGCTGAGCTTGTTAAAGCATATGGGAAGCAGGGCACTGTAACCTTGCTTTTTGCAGAGTTAATTAATTCCATAGAAGCTGTGCTCTCTTATCAGTACCAATTAGAGCTGTTTTCTGTCTTTTATAAGTTTCGTTTCTGCTTAGCTATGTTCAGTTAAACTGAGTTAAGTTTCAATTCTATGGTGTCATCATTCAGGGGGGTTTTCATTCCTCTGGGCCTAACTACAGGCTTCAGTTACAGGTCAAGCTGCTCAGGCCTGTCTGCTTAGTTCAATTAGCATGGATCATAGGCCGTCGCCTACCACATTCCCCCCTTTGATTATTCTCACCCGCATGTTAATAAGGTGTGAGAATCAAATCACATAATACTAGGTAAAGGTATCACTCTGTGGTATAGGGTAGTAAGTTCACATAGCTAGCATCTTTGTAGCTGTCTTACGCTCTACAGTGTTATTAATAACTGAAGTTATCATTTGCAAGCAAAATGGCAAGAAACAAGGGAGCAACAGGCAGATAGTCAAAGTCCATAGTTTGGCAAGAGTGGGAAAAAGAACTAAAGGATTAGAAGGTTCGGTTGCATCTTTGTTGTGCTGTCGTAAAGCTTCTGATTTAGACAGACCAGCTGTCCATCCTTCGTAGTAGATTGTGGTCCAGTCCGAACAAAACACAAACTGTCAACAATGGGGTGGGCCAATACCCACTCACTAGTAGTATTATGTAAATCAGTCTGATTGTATAGGATAGAATAGTTCAGTTCTTGCGTCTCCCAGGGCCACTGATCTCCCATCTTAGTTCCTCCACAATAGAAACAGTCAGAAGTGTGGAGACTAGATGCTATTGCTCCAGTAAGTTCAAGAAACAAGTTCTGGTGGTGGTATGAGGAATTGCAACGGTGGCTTGCATAGCCTTGTAGAAAGTCAAAATCTAGAACAACTTTTGGATTGGAGAGTATACCAATGCAAGTATAGGAAGAATGATAAAACAAGGTCTGAGTGACCTTCGGTCCAGTTCATGTTGTACTTATACAGGCTGCCCAGGGAGATAAGGCAAAAGTCATTTCAAAGCACTCCAAGGCTGCTATCACGATGAAACAGTAGAGAATCATGATGAAAGTTCTCTGAAGAATTAGTGCAAGTCTTTGAAAAACCAGTGCAATCTGTTGATAATTCTTGACCACGAAGTCTTCTTCTTCTTTACTGTACGTTGACCTGTTTTGCTCTCAGTAGCATGCAACAGGTGTAGCGTTGATTGTAGATCCTCAAGCTTCCACTGTACATGACCTTACCAGCTTTTTGGCAGGAGTAGGGCTGTAGATTCCAAAGTATCACTGTCCTCTGGGATGTCTCAATTTCTTAAAATATCATAGCATAGTCTCTTAGGCTATTATTGCTTCCTTAGAGCAGTTCACTCTTTAGGAGATCAAAACAGTCTTTTCAGAGTATTTAAACACAGTCTCTTAGAAGATTCAATTTCTTAACACAACACAGTCTCTTTCTGATGATTGCAGGTTTTTTCAGATGCGAGGCTTACCTTCAGATAAACAAACAGTCTTGAAATAGTGCAGTTTCTGAGGGACCAATAAGTCTTAGGTCCGTGGTTGTTGTTGTAGGGTGAGGTGCAATGGAGTCTCAGGATGCTGTACAGTAGTCCAGTGATCAGGTTCAAGAGCAGCTGCTGGCTTCACTTGATTATGATGGGTCCAAGGATCAAATTCTGCGACTTTTACTGCAGTTGGAGTTGACAGGATGACGACATAGGGTCCTCTCCAATGCAGGGCTAACAGTATCTTTCTCCACTCTTTGATCCACACCGAGACTCCAGGCTTGAAAGGATGCAGGGGTGCAGGCAAATTGATGAGTAATCGATTTTGTACTCAGGTATGAAGACTCCTGCAAAACAGAACTTAAAACCAATAGTTCATGTCTAATAATTTCAGATCCTATCTGTCTCATATCTCCTTTTATTTCCTATACAATAGGCAGGGGTTGCCCATACAGAATCTCAAAAAGGGAGACTCCTATAGACTTAGCAGGGGCTAAGTATATCCTAAGAAGGGCTATGGGAAGAACCTGGGGCCACTTCAGGTAAACCTCTTGGCAAAGTTTAGACAACTGAGATTTCAGGGTTCTATTCATACATTCTACTTTTCCTAAATTCTGAGATCTATAGGCAGTATGTATCTATTAATATCGATATCTTGGGCTATACTTAATGGACTTGCTTCCTAAGGTTATCCACCCTCATTCTTTGTACAGGGCCCCATATGCATGCAAGGTTGTAAGGGTATACTTGAAATCTGGGTACACATTTAGACAGGGCTCTTTTCCTATTGTTAGTGCTCTAGTGAGGACTATCAGTTCAGCTTTCTGTGGTGAAGTTTCTGGGGCCAGGGCTGAGGACTCAACTACCAAATCAGGGGTCACCACTGCATATCTAGCACAACAATGTCCATTGATGATGAAACTGCCTTCAGCCACAAAGAAAGTCTGTTCAGGGTTCTCCAGAGGGACATCAGTCAAATCCAGGTGGCTTGAGAATACAGTGTCCATAATTTCTAAACAGTCATGATCAGGGGATCAAGACCAACTGATAACAACATAGCAGGATTGAAAGCTTGACTGACCCTTCAGTTGTATCTGGGGTTTTCACACAACATACTCTAATATTTCAACATTCATAGATTTGTTAGCTAGTAATTTCCTTTGTATTTCATATTGGTTAGAACAGAGTGTGGTACAGTAACTTGAAGATTCTGTCTCAAAGTGAGCTTGTCAGCTTTGCTCACTAGGAGGGCTGTAGCTTGCAACAGCTCTCAAATAAGGGGCCAGCCTTTTGCAACTACATCCAATTGTTTGACAAATAGGCTACTGGTTGTTGCCAAGGTCCAAGAGATTGAGTCAACACTCCTAGAACATTTCCTTGCGACTCATGAACATAGAGACTGTAAGGTTTTCTGGACATCTGGTAGACCCAGAATTGGTGACAACATCAGAGTGTTTTTTTCAAAGATCAAAAGGCTGCATCCTGTTCAAGTCCCCATTCCTCTGGAGACTTTTCCATTCCTTTGATAGCTTGATACAATGTGATACAATGGTTTTTGCTAGCAGCGCAAAATTGGGGATCCATATACAACAGTACCCTGTGGCACCCAAGAAGGCTCTCACTTGCCTCCTGGTGGTTGGAGTAGGAATACTGCATACAGCTGCTTTGCGTTCTGGTAAGGGTTCCAGGCGTCAAATTCCGCTGGACAACTGGAATCCTAGGTATTTAACTTGTTTGACATAATTATGCTTTGGCTCTTGAGACTTTGTATCCAGCCTCATTAAAAAGGTGCAAGAGTTCACTGGTGGCTGGTGGACATTCACTTTCTGAGTTGGTGGTAATCTTGTCTAGGTGAGTTGGCCCTACCTCCTTGTAGTGGGGTCTTGGGCTAAGCGTATACAGAAAAAAACATCTTTTTAAGTCCAGAATGATGAAATGTATAGCTTCAGCAGAGATCAGCTCCAAGAGAATATAAGGATTTTGGTACCACTGGTTGTATAGTTTCAGCTGCATCATTCATTCTTTCTTAGATCCTGCACTGGGCGGTAATCACCTGTCCCAGGCTTCTTGACTGGCTTGAGGGTGACAATGGCAGGGGCTATGTTCTTCGCTAGGCCAGGTGGATTATCTTCTGCCCATCCTCCAGGTAGGGCTATGAGGTTGGTAAGTGTACAGCTTGTTGCTTTGGATGCAGGTGAATAGAACCGCCATTCTTCTTCTTGGGGACAGTTAACACCATCAGGCCAGCAGATTTTGAGTTTCATTTTTTCTTCCTTCAACAGAGGATATCTGTGCTTGAAGCTTTGCAAGCAGGTCTCGGCCCAAAAATGGAATAGGGCATTCAGGCATATACAGGAACTGGTACATTATTATTATTATTTTTTTTCTAGTTCACACATGTGGTTCTGCAGAAAAGGCTTTGCGAGAAAAACACAGGGGCTACTGGCTTTAGTATTCTGCTCCTGTATCCCCCATAAAAGTCCATATATTGGTCCCCTATTTTTCAGACTGACTCCTGGGGACCCAGGGAAACTGGAGAGTCCGGTCTGGCCTAGTCTTCATCCATGCTGTAGCCCTCTCAGGCTGCCACTCACGCTATAGCTGCTCCACTCTCGTGCTGAAACACTGTGCTTGGTTTATTGTTTTATGACTTTGCAATCAAGTACTCCCTCGGGAGTCAAGATACGGGCATTCACTTCTCTAATGTCCTTCTTTTTCTATAATGGGCGCACTCACACCCAGTTTTCACATCCGCTGCTCCTTCGATTAGGAAAAGCTCCACATCATCCAACTAAAATATCATTCACTTTCTCTGTTACATTTATTTTCACAATTCACACACCCTCTGATTAACTTTCATTTAACCATTATGCCCGCAAATTCATCCAGTTCTTTGCAATTTCCGTTCATTAGTTCAATCAAGTCCTAAAACTTCTCAGTGTATAATGCAGTTTTTTTCAGTTCTAAACAAGTCTGGTCAGCTGACTTTCACTTCTAGTCCGGAGGGGGTGGACATTCCCCTGTTGCAGAGGTGGCTAGCAAACTACTTGGGAATCTGTAGTCCCCCCCCCCCCCTCTCCTGGATTCTGTTTCTCCTAGCAATGCTCTATCCAGGAGGTTGATTTTTTTTTTTTTTTAAAAGGATCCACTTCTCTGCTGTGGGCACATTAGTTCACGCCCACCGGGGGGGTGACATCATCGGTGGAATGGGCTCCATCCCCCCCTTAAGCACTCTAAACGGAGCTACTTACAGAGAGAGAGAGAGAGAGACGAGACAGGATACCTAGAAATTCTGGGGCAAAATCCTGATTGGGACAGAGACATTTCATAATCTTCAGTAAATCCCTTACTGAAATTCTTGATCATACTTGAAAAGACACTTATTATTTCTGTAAACATAGGGCAGGCAGGAAACACTTAGATTGAGCACATACATCCATTATGCTTCTTATAGAGAGAACTATAGCTATCTGTCAGCATGTCTCTGCAAAAGAAATTATTTTTTTTAGTTCAGGAAGCAAATATTTAAAAGACATTCCGGATATTTTTCATAAAATACAGTACACCTTTCCCTTTTTTTTTTTTAAATACAGAAAAGCTAACTGATTTGTTCATTAGTAACCAGCACAGAGGGGAAGCATGCATTCAAATGACTTATACTCATTCATAAAAAGATAAACTTTGTTTTTAAAACTTTTGGTTAAACAGAGCTAGTGAAACCAGAGAAAAAACTAATTATAAATTCATCACGCTTCGATTAAATGAAGAGACTTTTCAAATCGGCAGTCCCTTTTCATTCCTAGGAGAAATTTCCTGCAGTCTCCAGCTGTCTCTCCAGAACCTTTTTTTTTTTTTTTTTAAGGATATGTGGAAGCCACACCCCTCTGCTCGCGGGGAAACAATTGAACTGTGCTCATAAAAAGAGACTTCTCATTCACATGGACAGAGATGCCAGAAAAAAACAATTTAAATCAATGTTAAGTCGTGATCTAATTACTTTGTAGATCAAAGGAAAAACAAAAACAGTTCTTTATCATTTCCTATTTGAATCATAAAACACAGGGCAAAGCTAAGCCCACAAATATATTATACCTATCTGACCGGAATAACTAATCTTACCCTACACACTATAACTGAACTAAACCCGTCACCTCCTGGATAGTTCTGCAAAGTAACAGCAATATAACAGGCTCAATTGACTTAGAAATGCAGACAGAGCAGAGAATATAACTAAAAACTGTTTGCGGAGCTCTGATGATTAATACAACCTTCAAAACTAAAATTCTGACTAAATATTCTTATTGAATGGTACACAATACATGACCACAGCAGGAGGAACATTACTATCAGAACAAAGTGAATAAAAACAGGTAGAAACAGGTATAATTGTCCTGATTAGTCCAGCAGCAGATCGTTGAAAAACATGCCTGCATAGGGTTAAACAGCACCAAACATTCTCCTGCACAGACACGCCCCCTGTCAGCTTTTTCACTGTGCTAAAACCAACTGGGTGAGACCAGCTTTTTGATTTCTAAAAATGACCGTAGGTGTTTTGGGTCTTCATTCTGCTCTATTAATACAATTTCTTAACCAGTGAACTGTCACAAAGTACTCAACATAATAATCTCACATTTATAACAGAAGGGAAACTCGTGGTTTCAACAGATAACAAAAATCAAATACACAGGACGGACAATACATCAAACGCTTCATCCGTTTCGCGACCTAGACGCAGTCACCCGACTAGGAACTGCGCTAGTCCAGAGTCCACTCTGCTTGGTCCGTGCTGCCAGACCTCTCATTCACACTTCATTCACATAATCATGCTAGCAACGTATCTTAGAATGCATTCCTTTCTATCTATTCTGACTAGTCTTTTTCCCAATTACAAAAAGGATGAGGGTTTCACCCGGCGAATTCCCATGCGGGGTTACTCGGCCCTTCCTTGAGAGCTCTCTTACCAATTCCCAATATCTCGAGATTACAAATTCCAAGTTCCACTGGCAGTACTGCTCTTTCTATTTCTGTCTAGACATACCAAAAACCCAGTCCTGTCTGCTCTGACCAGGCTGAATCATGATTCTCTATAACAACTGTACCTAGCGAATACTCATGCAAGGATTTTCAAACAAAGACTTAAGTCTTACCAAAGTTTGCAAACTGCAGTTCTAACTCATCTGTCTAGACAGGTTTTCAAAACTATACTTACCAGATCTGGTTCCCAAGCTTCTGAGTTGGATCCTGGACTCCCCCGGGTCGGAAGTGTTAGCCAGCTGGACTCAGTGCCTGCCGAGGCCAGGCAGAACTCCCTCCGATACAAGAGGATCGGTGGGCCCAGGGAGATTCCCCTGCGTCGGATTGGCATGGTTCCAACTGGACCAAACCTCAAGGCGAATTACGTGGATTTATTCACTTGAACACTATCCATCACTCGCACTTCTCGGCCAACGCACCAAGAATGTAGCAGCAGATAAGCATGCAATAAATAAATCCAGGAGTCTTTTCAAGGATCCAAGCCAGTTTAATGTGCACATGGCTCAAGCAATAAGCAATTTCAAAATGGCTGAGCAATGGCTTCTAGTAAAACAACAACTTTTATAGCTTTCTTGTCCATTCTAAGCATAGGCAAACTTTTCATTGGTCCCAGTACCCCTCTCACCCATCTATTGGTCCCGGTACTGATATGGCTACCCAATCGGGACTCTGGTCTGGGCCCAGCACCTGGTTGCCCCCCTTCTAGTCCCAATTACAATGGTCAGTGTCTCTAACTTGTTACTTCTCTCCTCCAAGGTCGCTGAGCTTGTTAAAGCATATGGGAAGCAGGGCACTGTAACCTTGCTTTTTGCAGAGTTAATTAATTCCATAGAAGCTGTGCTCTCTTATCAGTACCAATTAGAGCTGTTTTCTGTCTTTTATAAGTTTCGTTTCTGCTTAGCTATGTTCAGTTAAACTGAGTTAAGTTTCAATTCTATGGTGTCATCATTCAGGGGGGTTTTCATTCCTCTGGGCCTAACTACAGGCTTCAGTTACAGGTCAAGCTGCTCAGGCCTGTCTGCTTAGTTCAATTAGCATGGATCATAGGCCGTCGCCTACCACATTCCCCCCTTTGATTATTCTCACCCGCATGTTAATAAGGTGTGAGAATCAAATCACATAATACTAGGTAAAGGTATCACTCTGTGGTATAGGGTAGTAAGTTCACATAGCTAGCATCTTTGTAGCTGTCTTACGCTCTACAGTGTTATTAATAACTGAAGTTATCATTTGCAAGCAAAATGGCAAGAAACAAGGGAGCAACAGGCAGATAGTCAAAGTCCATAGTTTGGCAAGAGTGGGAAAAAGAACTAAAGGATTAGAAGGTTCGGTTGCATCTTTGTTGTGCTGTCGTAAAGCTTCTGATTTAGACAGACCAGCTGTCCATCCTTCGTAGTAGATTGTGGTCCAGTCCGAACAAAACACAAACTGTCAACAATGGGGTGGGCCAATACCCACTCACTAGTAGTATTATGTAAATCAGTCTGATTGTATAGGATAGAATAGTTCAGTTCTTGCGTCTCCCAGGGCCACTGATCTCCCATCTTAGTTCCTCCACAATAGAAACAGTCAGAAGTGTGGAGACTAGATGCTATTGCTCCAGTAAGTTCAAGAAACAAGTTCTGGTGGTGGTATGAGGAATTGCAACGGTGGCTTGCATAGCCTTGTAGAAAGTCAAAATCTAGAACAACTTTTGGATTGGAGAGTATACCAATGCAAGTATAGGAAGAATGATAAAACAAGGTCTGAGTGACCTTCGGTCCAGTTCATGTTGTACTTATACAGGCTGCCCAGGGAGATAAGGCAAAAGTCATTTCAAAGCACTCCAAGGCTGCTATCACGATGAAACAGTAGAGAATCATGATGAAAGTTCTCTGAAGAATTAGTGCAAGTCTTTGAAAAACCAGTGCAATCTGTTGATAATTCTTGACCACGAAGTCTTCTTCTTCTTTACTGTACGTTGACCTGTTTTGCTCTCAGTAGCATGCAACAGGTGTAGCGTTGATTGTAGATCCTCAAGCTTCCACTGTACATGACCTTACCAGCTTTTTGGCAGGAGTAGGGCTGTAGATTCCAAAGTATCACTGTCCTCTGGGATGTCTCAATTTCTTAAAATATCATAGCATAGTCTCTTAGGCTATTATTGCTTCCTTAGAGCAGTTCACTCTTTAGGAGATCAAAACAGTCTTTTCAGAGTATTTAAACACAGTCTCTTAGAAGATTCAATTTCTTAACACAACACAGTCTCTTTCTGATGATTGCAGGTTTTTTCAGATGCGAGGCTTACCTTCAGATAAACAAACAGTCTTGAAATAGTGCAGTTTCTGAGGGACCAATAAGTCTTAGGTCCGTGGTTGTTGTTGTAGGGTGAGGTGCAATGGAGTCTCAGGATGCTGTACAGTAGTCCAGTGATCAGGTTCAAGAGCAGCTGCTGGCTTCACTTGATTATGATGGGTCCAAGGATCAAATTCTGCGACTTTTACTGCAGTTGGAGTTGACAGGATGACGACATAGGGTCCTCTCCAATGCAGGGCTAACAGTATCTTTCTCCACTCTTTGATCCACACCGAGACTCCAGGCTTGAAAGGATGCAGGGGTGCAGGCAAATTGATGAGTAATCGATTTTGTACTCAGGTATGAAGACTCCTGCAAAACAGAACTTAAAACCAATAGTTCATGTCTAATAATTTCAGATCCTATCTGTCTCATATCTCCTTTTATTTCCTATACAATAGGCAGGGGTTGCCCATACAGAATCTCAAAAAGGGAGACTCCTATAGACTTAGCAGGGGCTAAGTATATCCTAAGAAGGGCTATGGGAAGAACCTGGGGCCACTTCAGGTAAACCTCTTGGCAAAGTTTAGACAACTGAGATTTCAGGGTTCTATTCATACATTCTACTTTTCCTAAATTCTGAGATCTATAGGCAGTATGTATCTATTAATATCGATATCTTGGGCTATACTTAATGGACTTGCTTCCTAAGGTTATCCACCCTCATTCTTTGTACAGGGCCCCATATGCATGCAAGGTTGTAAGGGTATACTTGAAATCTGGGTACACATTTAGACAGGGCTCTTTTCCTATTGTTAGTGCTCTAGTGAGGACTATCAGTTCAGCTTTCTGTGGTGAAGTTTCTGGGGCCAGGGCTGAGGACTCAACTACCAAATCAGGGGTCACCACTGCATATCTAGCACAACAATGTCCATTGATGATGAAACTGCCTTCAGCCACAAAGAAAGTCTGTTCAGGGTTCTCCAGAGGGACATCAGTCAAATCCAGGTGGCTTGAGAATACAGTGTCCATAATTTCTAAACAGTCATGATCAGGGGATCAAGACCAACTGATAACAACATAGCAGGATTGAAAGCTTGACTGACCCTTCAGTTGTATCTGGGGTTTTCACACAACATACTCTAATATTTCAACATTCATAGATTTGTTAGCTAGTAATTTCCTTTGTATTTCATATTGGTTAGAACAGAGTGTGGTACAGTAACTTGAAGATTCTGTCTCAAAGTGAGCTTGTCAGCTTTGCTCACTAGGAGGGCTGTAGCTTGCAACAGCTCTCAAATAAGGGGCCAGCCTTTTGCAACTACATCCAATTGTTTGACAAATAGGCTACTGGTTGTTGCCAAGGTCCAAGAGATTGAGTCAACACTCCTAGAACATTTCCTTGCGACTCATGAACATAGAGACTGTAAGGTTTTCTGGACATCTGGTAGACCCAGAATTGGTGACAACATCAGAGTGTTTTTTTCAAAGATCAAAAGGCTGCATCCTGTTCAAGTCCCCATTCCTCTGGAGACTTTTCCATTCCTTTGATAGCTTGATACAATGTGATACAATGGTTTTTGCTAGCAGCGCAAAATTGGGGATCCATATACAACAGTACCCTGTGGCACCCAAGAAGGCTCTCACTTGCCTCCTGGTGGTTGGAGTAGGAATACTGCATACAGCTGCTTTGCGTTCTGGTAAGGGTTCCAGGCGTCAAATTCCGCTGGACAACTGGAATCCTAGGTATTTAACTTGTTTGACATAATTATGCTTTGGCTCTTGAGACTTTGTATCCAGCCTCATTAAAAAGGTGCAAGAGTTCACTGGTGGCTGGTGGACATTCACTTTCTGAGTTGGTGGTAATCTTGTCTAGGTGAGTTGGCCCTACCTCCTTGTAGTGGGGTCTTGGGCTAAGCGTATACAGAAAAAAACATCTTTTTAAGTCCAGAATGATGAAATGTATAGCTTCAGCAGAGATCAGCTCCAAGAGAATATAAGGATTTTGGTACCACTGGTTGTATAGTTTCAGCTGCATCATTCATTCTTTCTTAGATCCTGCACTGGGCGGTAATCACCTGTCCCAGGCTTCTTGACTGGCTTGAGGGTGACAATGGCAGGGGCTATGTTCTTCGCTAGGCCAGGTGGATTATCTTCTGCCCATCCTCCAGGTAGGGCTATGAGGTTGGTAAGTGTACAGCTTGTTGCTTTGGATGCAGGTGAATAGAACCGCCATTCTTCTTCTTGGGGACAGTTAACACCATCAGGCCAGCAGATTTTGAGTTTCATTTTTTTCTTCCTTCAACAGAGGATATCTGTGCTTGAAGCTTTGCAAGCAGGTCTCGGCCCAAAAATGGAATAGGGCATTCAGGCATATACAGGAACTGGTACATTATTATTATTATTTTTTTTCTAGTTCACACATGTGGTTCTGCAGAAAAGGCTTTGCGAGAAAAACACAGGGGCTACTGGCTTTAGTATTCTGCTCCTGTATCCCCCATAAAAGTCCATATATTGGTCCCCTATTTTTCAGACTGACTCCTGGGGACCCAGGGAAACTGGAGAGTCCGGTCTGGCCTAGTCTTCATCCATGCTGTAGCCCTCTCAGGCTGCCACTCACGCTATAGCTGCTCCACTCTCGTGCTGAAACACTGTGCTTGGTTTATTGTTTTATGACTTTGCAATCAAGTACTCCCTCGGGAGTCAAGATACGGGCATTCACTTCTCTAATGTCCTTCTTTTTCTATAATGGGCGCACTCACACCCAGTTTTCACATCCGCTGCTCCTTCGATTAGGAAAAGCTCCACATCATCCAACTAAAATATCATTCACTTTCTCTGTTACATTTATTTTCACAATTCACACACCCTCTGATTAACTTTCATTTAACCATTATGCCCGCAAATTCATCCAGTTCTTTGCAATTTCCGTTCATTAGTTCAATCAAGTCCTAAAACTTCTCAGTGTATAATGCAGTTTTTTTCAGTTCTAAACAAGTCTGGTCAGCTGACTTTCACTTCTAGTCCGGAGGGGGTGGACATTCCCCTGTTGCAGAGGTGGCTAGCAAACTACTTGGGAATCTGTAGTCCCCCCCCCCCCCCCTCTCCTGGATTCTGTTTCTCCTAGCAATGCTCTATCCAGGAGGTTGATTTTTTTTTTTTTTAAAAGGATCCACTTCTCTGCTGTGGGCACATTAGTTCACGCCCACCGGGGGGGTGACATCATCGGTGGAATGGGCTCCATCCCCCCCTTAAGCACTCTAAACGGAGCTACTTACAGAGAGAGAGAGAGAGACGAGACAGGATACCTAGAAATTCTGGGGCAAAATCCTGATTGGGACAGAGACATTTCATAATCTTCAGTAAATCCCTTACTGAAATTCTTGATCATACTTGAAAAGACACTTATTATTTCTGTAAACATAGGGCAGGCAGGAAACACTTAGATTGAGCACATACATCCATTATGCTTCTTATAGAGAGAACTATAGCTATCTGTCAGCATGTCTCTGCAAAAGAAATTATTTTTTTTAGTTCAGGAAGCAAATATTTAAAAGACATTCCGGATATTTTTCATAAAATACAGTACACCTTTCCCTTTTTTTTTTTTAAATACAGAAAAGCTAACTGATTTGTTCATTAGTAACCAGCACAGAGGGGAAGCATGCATTCAAATGACTTATACTCATTCATAAAAAGATAAACTTTGTTTTTAAAACTTTTGGTTAAACAGAGCTAGTGAAACCAGAGAAAAAACTAATTATAAATTCATCACGCTTCGATTAAATGAAGAGACTTTTCAAATCGGCAGTCCCTTTTCATTCCTAGGAGAAATTTCCTGCAGTCTCCAGCTGTCTCTCCAGAACCTTTTTTTTTTTTTTTTTAAGGATATGTGGAAGCCACACCCCTCTGCTCGCGGGGAAACAATTGAACTGTGCTCATAAAAAGAGACTTCTCATTCACATGGACAGAGATGCCAGAAAAAAACAATTTAAATCAATGTTAAGTCGTGATCTAATTACTTTGTAGATCAAAGGAAAAACAAAAACAGTTCTTTATCATTTCCTATTTGAATCATAAAACACAGGGCAAAGCTAAGCCCACAAATATATTATACCTATCTGACCGGAATAACTAATCTTACCCTACACACTATAACTGAACTAAACCCGTCACCTCCTGGATAGTTCTGCAAAGTAACAGCAATATAACAGGCTCAATTGACTTAGAAATGCAGACAGAGCAGAGAATATAACTAAAAACTGTTTGCGGAGCTCTGATGATTAATACAACCTTCAAAACTAAAATTCTGACTAAATATTCTTATTGAATGGTACACAATACATGACCACAGCAGGAGGAACATTACTATCAGAACAAAGTGAATAAAAACAGGTAGAAACAGGTATAATTGTCCTGATTAGTCCAGCAGCAGATCGTTGAAAAACATGCCTGCATAGGGTTAAACAGCACCAAACATTCTCCTGCACAGACACGCCCCCTGTCAGCTTTTTCACTGTGCTAAAACCAACTGGGTGAGACCAGCTTTTTGATTTCTAAAAATGACCGTAGGTGTTTTGGGTCTTCATTCTGCTCTATTAATACAATTTCTTAACCAGTGAACTGTCACAAAGTACTCAACATAATAATCTCACATTTATAACAGAAGGGAAACTCGTGGTTTCAACAGATAACAAAAATCAAATACACAGGACGGACAATACATCAAACGCTTCATCCGTTTCGCGACCTAGACGCAGTCACCCGACTAGGAACTGCGCTAGTCCAGAGTCCACTCTGCTTGGTCCGTGCTGCCAGACCTCTCATTCACACTTCATTCACATAATCATGCTAGCAACGTATCTTAGAATGCATTCCTTTCTATCTATTCTGACTAGTCTTTTTCCCAATTACAAAAAGGATGAGGGTTTCACCCGGCGAATTCCCATGCGGGGTTACTCGGCCCTTCCTTGAGAGCTCTCTTACCAATTCCCAATATCTCGAGATTACAAATTCCAAGTTCCACTGGCAGTACTGCTCTTTCTATTTCTGTCTAGACATACCAAAAACCCAGTCCTGTCTGCTCTGACCAGGCTGAATCATGATTCTCTATAACAACTGTACCTAGCGAATACTCATGCAAGGATTTTCAAACAAAGACTTAAGTCTTACCAAAGTTTGCAAACTGCAGTTCTAACTCATCTGTCTAGACAGGTTTTCAAAACTATACTTACCAGATCTGGTTCCCAAGCTTCTGAGTTGGATCCTGGACTCCCCCGGGTCGGAAGTGTTAGCCAGCTGGACTCAGTGCCTGCCGAGGCCAGGCAGAACTCCCTCCGATACAAGAGGATCGGTGGGCCCAGGGAGATTCCCCTGCGTCGGATTGGCATGGTTCCAACTGGACCAAACCTCAAGGCGAATTACGTGGATTTATTCACTTGAACACTATCCATCACTCGCACTTCTCGGCCAACGCACCAAGAATGTAGCAGCAGATAAGCATGCAATAAATAAATCCAGGAGTCTTTTCAAGGATCCAAGCCAGTTTAATGTGCACATGGCTCAAGCAATAAGCAATTTCAAAATGGCTGAGCAATGGCTTCTAGTAAAACAACAACTTTTATAGCTTTCTTGTCCATTCTAAGCATAGGCAAACTTTTCATTGGTCCCAGTACCCCTCTCACCCATCTATTGGTCCCGGTACTGATATGGCTACCCAATCGGGACTCTGGTCTGGGCCCAGCACCTGGTTGCCCCCCTTCTAGTCCCAATTACAATGGTCAGTGTCTCTAACTTGTTACTTCTCTCCTCCAAGGTCGCTGAGCTTGTTAAAGCATATGGGAAGCAGGGCACTGTAACCTTGCTTTTTGCAGAGTTAATTAATTCCATAGAAGCTGTGCTCTCTTATCAGTACCAATTAGAGCTGTTTTCTGTCTTTTATAAGTTTCGTTTCTGCTTAGCTATGTTCAGTTAAACTGAGTTAAGTTTCAATTCTATGGTGTCATCATTCAGGGGGGTTTTCATTCCTCTGGGCCTAACTACAGGCTTCAGTTACAGGTCAAGCTGCTCAGGCCTGTCTGCTTAGTTCAATTAGCATGGATCATAGGCCGTCGCCTACCACAGCACAGCTATTAGCAGATACTGTAGCAGCGAAGTGCATGCAATAAATAATACCAGGAGTCAGTTGCAGGGTCCAAGCCAATTTAATGTGCACAGGCTCAGACAGGATCGTGTCCAAAAGGGACTGAGCAATGAAGTATATTTCATGTATATAATCCAACCCTGTTATTTAATTGACCCCTCATGTATATAGTTCAACCCTATTATCCAAGTTGATATTCCTGTTCTATGTAAAACCAAACAGTTCGTGTTTAGGTTGTTTTTGTTATACTGTAAACCGCGCTGATACCGAATAGTGCGGTATATAAGCAACTGTAATAAATAATAAGTACAGCAGCAGATTCCTTATATACAATTTTTACAATTTGATAGAGGCAAACTTTCTGTTGGTCCCAACGTCCCTCACACCTATCCATTCGGTGAACCTCTCTGGGCCCCATTCCCCGTTCCCCCTTCTCAAACTGTTCTAACTCAGAGAATGCAAGGACAATTCAAGCATAAAGAACTTGTACAAACTTCATAGAGGGAGGAAGGGGACTTTCAAAAGCAGTTTAAAGCAGATTCTTAAACTCTGGTTCTTTTTAGCACTAATCCCAGGTGGGGGTTGAAATCCAGGTCTAGTTTGTGTTGGGGAAAATAAGTATCTATTTATATGTATAAGCATATCTATTTGTAATCATTGTATAAGCCTTGTATACAGAGAGCTCAATTTCTTGCTGCGTAGCTGGATCTCAAGGGAAATAGGATAGTTAGAAAAATACCTAGTTGGAAAGGAATGTGTTGTTCTCTATAAACCTGAGGATGAGACTGGTACCTTTTGGTACGGTTTTTGATAGACAGTGCTAGGCTTGGCACTAGGCTGTTGGGTGGATTTATGACGTATTCATATGTTTGTAACTCTATAAAAGTAAGACTGCACTGTTACTATTTGGAATAAACAGGCACACTTTCCTACTTTGTGTTTGGTGTGTTTTATTCCCCTGGAGTCCAGCCAACTGAAGCAGAATACTGCAGATGAGGGTTGGAGGCTTCACGGGCCTGGAGTGACCCACAAGGGACTGTCAATCAGGTCCCCTTTCAGCTGGTGTCAGAAGTGGGATACTCCCGTTGGTCCGTGAATGTCCCCTGTGCTTTGGTGGCACGGTGACATGGTATAAAAAACGAGATTACACATAAAAGGACTTTCCTGTTCCTCTGGTGGGAAGCGGAAGGAAAGCTAAATTTATTTCTTCCTCATCTGCAGGGCTGTGAAGGTTGTGTGCTTGTGTGATTGTGTGAGTTTGGCAAGACGCCCCTGCCATATCCTGAAGCGATATAGCGCTAGTGACGGATATTGTGCAGAAAGCCAGTGGCCAGACGTGCGCTTGTTGTGATTATTAGAGAATGGGCCATTCTCAAGGTAAGGAGAAATGCTCAAACTCCGCAGGAGTGCCTGGTGCATTACAGCCTAAGGTTTTTATTAGGTTCAAATCTGTGATGAAAAAGAATTTGTATTCCAGCCGTACTCCTGTTCCCCCAGGGTCTCCTCCTGTAGATTCAGAATCTCCTAAAGATTATGTTACTCGGGTGGCAGGGGGCTATTATACCAATCCATGGGTGGACAATTTGGCTGGTTGGACGGAGAGTCTCCGCAGTTCTAATTCATTTCCCCGGGAGGGCAGCTTTTCTGCCTGGCATTTAGATATGATTAGGGGATTGTGTTTAGGGGATAAGGAAGCTTTTCCTTTTTATTCCGGGGATCCTAAATGGCCTAAATCTTACATGAAGGAGTGTGCAACTGTGTGGCTGCAAGTAGCTCCTTATTACAATGGGCCACAGGGCTCTGTTGAGCCATCTGTCCCTTCTTCTGCTTCTCTAGCCACTTCTATGGCTACTCCTTCTGTTATTTCTGTTTCTGCAGTAGTACCCTCCGCCCCTCTTCCCTCTGAATCTGAATCTGAGTCTGCCCATCTCCCCCCTCCGTATGTGTCCCCTACTACAAGTTTGTATCCTGCTTTGACCCCCTTGAAGGGTGATGATTCTTTGGAGGATTTGGTTTTGGCGGCCGGGGTAGTGGGCCCCGGGTCACATAGTCCTCGTCGTGTTGCTGTACGGAGGGAGCGTAGGGAACGCCGGTGGCACGCCTGTCAGGATGTCTTGGCTGACAGTGCTCGCCTGCGTGATGGTGAGTTGCTGGGAACCCCTCTGTGTAGGGCCGGCGGGAGGGGTCATTCCCACCTGCGTTTGTCGCAAGAAGCACATCAGTCGCAGAATGAGATGGGTGCCCCCTTGGAAGAGGATCCGAATCTGTTGGATGAAGTGCGTGAGTCCCTCTCTCAACTTAAGGTAATGGGTGAGTCCCTTTCTCAGCTTAAGGAATTGATAGGGGGGGTAGGGAGTCAGGGTTCTGGTAATAACTCTAATAACTCTCCTTCACCTCCTGTTCTGACTCCCCATACCTCTGGTAATCCTTTTATCTCTTCTTTGATTCCAATGTCTGCTTCTATTTCTGGGAATCCTTTTGCTCCAGTTTCTACTTCTACTCCTGTGTCAAATATAAAGCAAGAGATCCCTCAGAGTGGGGAGGGAAATTTGCAGTTTCCTTTTCTAACTATTGGTGAGCAGGTGCTTATTAAGCCCCTAGACCCTACTGTGTTATCGTCTATTTTGCAACATGCACCTAATCCTATGAAGGCTCCGGCAGCTACTGTTCAATATTTGCAGCGTATGACCAGAGGATTGCAGTGCACAGCGCAGGATTATCGGTTGATTATTGAGGGGGTGTTGGGATATGATGAGGAAACTCCCTTTGATTTTTCTAAGGTACAATTATTAGAGGATCCCACCGCACGGCAGGATGATGTCGCCCGTGAGTTACAGCAGCCACAGGTTGTTAAAGATATGTGGGGGGAAGTTCAAAGGGAATTTGAGCGTTTGTTTGGGGCAAAGCAGAACTTAGCTGCTTCGATTGCCTGTCAGCAAGAGTTAAATGAGGGCGTGTCCCAGTTTGTGAAGAGATTTAGAAAGTGTTGGAAGGAAGAAGCAGGTCTTGCTATTCCTGCAGACGGTTTAATGGCTTCTATGTATATACAGACATTGCTGGGGGCTATGCGCCCCGAGGTACAGATTGCAATAAAGCAAATGGTTGATGAATGGTTTGACATGTCGCCAGTAAAGTTAGAGAAAGTAATTTTGTCTAAGGAGGCGTCGGGTTGTTTTGCAGAAGTGGAGAAGGCACAAGGGAAAGTGAAGGTGTCGCATGCGTGGCAGCAACCTTATCATCCAGGTGAGTGGGGTGGGAGATCTGGGTATGGGGGATGGGGGAGTCAGGGACCTTTTCCAGGCAGAGGTGGGGGATTTAGGGGGCGAGGGAGAGGACGGGCAGGAAGTCGGTGGGATGGCGGTGTTCCCCGTAATCAGATATGCTTTAACTGTAAGCAGCAGGGACATTGGAAGCATGACTGTCCGTATGCTGCAGCTGTGCCATGTTCCCCTCCCCCTCCAATGCCTGTGCCTGTGGTACCTAGTACTGGAGCTCCCGCAGCCCCCGCCCCGGTCATTCCAATTACCTGGCAGCCCCCGGGTCGTGCCTAGGGCTGCCCTGAGGCGCCGGTTCCGACCTGGGTACAGCTGACAGAGAGATGGAAGGACCCCCCCTGTTGTTCCTTGTTAATTGGGGGGCGCCCTGTGTCCTTTGTTATAGACACGGGGGCTACTTGTTCTACGTTGCATGCTTCTATTTGGAAAGAATCTCTGACACCCGGTCCTGCCTCGATAGGGATCAATGGAACCTCGACCCCCACCTGGATTACCCCTCCGTTGTCCATTACGCCTTTAGGGCAAAAGTCCCCGTTGTTCACGCATTGTTTTACTATAATTCCTTCCTGCCCGGTTAGTTTGTTGGGGAGAGATTTATTATGTAAGTTAGAAGCAACTACAGTCAGCGCTTCAAATGGTACTTTTTCTTTGCTTTCCCCTTATCTCTTAAATTTATTGCAGGAGAGTGTTCAGCAGGAGAATGTTGATATAGTGTCGGTGCTGGAGCGAGTCCCTCCTGAGTTATGGGCCTCCTCCCCTACAGATGCAGGGCTAGTTCCATGTACGCCTTATGTCGCAAGGTTAAAGAATCCTATGGCTATTGTTTGTATTAGGCAGTACCCTTTGTCCAGTGCTAAAGATGAAGCTTTACGATCTATGATTGTTGAGTTTGTGGCTGCAGGAATAGTTATTCCCACTGTGTCTCCTTTTAACACGCCTGTGAATCCCGTCCCCAAAGGGGAGGGGTTCCGATTTACCCAGGACCTTCGGGCAGTAAATCAATTAATTGTTCCATTGGCTCCGGTGATGCCAGATATTGCTGGATTGTTAACCCTTATTCCGATTGATGCTAAATGTTTCACTGTCATAGATTTGGCAAATGCCTTTTTTAGCGTGCCTATAAATTCCCAAACGCAGCCGTTAATGGCTTTCACGCATGCTGGCAAACAATATACCTGGACTCTTTTCAGGCTATATTCTGTTCATATGTAATTAGTCAGTGTTTAGTTTTCTTTGTAATTAATTACCCTGGTTACCCAAGTTTTTTGTTCCTGTTCTATGTAAAAATAATACGGATAATATGTATCTTATCTGATGTTTCATTGTTCTATGTAAACCGCGCTGACTGTAAATAGTGCGGTATATAAAAGTTGTTAAATAAATAAATAAATAAATATATTGATTCCCCGGCAGCCTATTCCTTAGTTCTTAAAATGTCAATTGAAATGTGGCATCCGCCTTGTTCCTCCACCCTTCTCCAGTACATGGACGATTTATTATTGTGTTCTAAGACTTGTTCTGATTGTGCTACAGACTCTGTATCTTTACTTTGTCACCTTGCCTCTCATGGACATAAAGCCTCTCTGAAAAAGCTGCAGTTGTGCTGTGATCGAGTTACTTATTTGGGGTTTGTGCTGTCCCCAGGAAATCGGGCGCTCTCTCCCGCCCGTGTGCAAGCAATTATTACTCTGACACCTCCTTCAACAGTTACCCAAATGCTGGCATTTTTGGGACTGGTCTCCTTCTGTCGTGCATGGATCCCTGATTATGCTTACTGGGATTCTATTTTGAGACGGGCTACACTGCAACTGCCTGGTTCTGCATCTATTGAATGGACTGAGGAAATGTTTTCTGCCTTTGCCACTTTAAAGAAATTGCTCATTTCAGCTCCTACATTGGGCCTGCCAGATTATGGAAAAATGTTTTATCTTTATGTAAGAGAAGAAGGGGGAACGTTGGCAGCCATTTTGGCTCAAGATCATGGGGGCGGTATGCGTCCAGTGGCGTATCTGTCCAAAAAATTGCCCATCCAGGTGCAGGGGATGCCCGCATGCTTGAGAGCTTTAGCTGCCTCGGCTATTGCCGTGCAAATGGTTACTCCTATTACCTTGTCTCATGCAACTACTTTATATTCTACACATGCTGTGTTGAATATTTTGAAAAATCTTACTACTCAGCACATGACCGCTCAGCGTTTAAGTGGTTATGAAGTTCTTTTGACTACCACTGAAGGGCTAACTGTTAAGCAACAATCTTCTGCTTTTACTCCCATGTTGGCGTTGCAGGCTCTGATGCGCCCTGTAGATGACTCTGATTTATCTTCAGCAGAGCATGATTGTTTAAAATTGATTAATTTTGAGACATCAGTACGTCCCGATCTGTCCTCCTCTCCACTCCCTAATGCCCCACACATATTTGTGGATGGAAGTTGTGTACGTCCTACAGATCATGCCTATATTTCTTCTTATGCTATTGTAGAACTGCCAAATATTTTGCATGAAGCTCAGTTATTACCTTATGGATCTGCGCAAGCTGCTGAATTAGTAGCGCTTACTAGGGCCTGTGAATTATTTGCTGACAAACGCGTGAATCTATACACAGACTCTCGATATGCTCATGGTGTCGTCCACGACTTTGGGGTGTTATGGGGGAGGAGAGGGTGGAGAACGGCAGATGGGAAGCCCATATCACATGCAAAATTAGTAAATGATTTGTTACAAGCTCTGTGTAAGCCATCTGAGGTAGCGGTTATTAAGTGTGTTGCTCACCGATATGACAATTCCTTTATTTCACAGGGAAATGCACTGGCAGATCTGGCTGCCAAGCAATGTGTGCAGGCCGAGAGCGAACGCCTGCATTCCTTTACTGATCCTAGGACTATGACACCAGCTCCACCCCCTGCTACAGACTCTTTGTTGTC
This sequence comes from Ichthyophis bannanicus, assembly GCA_033557465.1. Classification (NCBI taxonomy): domain Eukaryota; kingdom Metazoa; phylum Chordata; class Amphibia; order Gymnophiona; family Ichthyophiidae; genus Ichthyophis; species Ichthyophis bannanicus. The sequence continues at coordinate 193,996,814 of CM066031.1, read as the reverse complement.
TGAATTCTATGTGTCTCCTCTTGAGCATTCTTTTCCTTTCCATCATTTACAAGCGGCAGCTGATCCTGAAGATATATCTTATTGGGAACAACAGGATATGTGTTTGAATGCAGCACAAATCTGGCAAGAGAGGGGGGGTGGCCATAGGGGGTTGCCAAAGGCAGCTGCCCCACTTTTAATTGCCCAAGTTCATGGTGTTGGCCATAAAAATAGGAAAACAGTGTTAAAAGAACTACAGACAGTGTTTGTGTGTAGAGATCTGCCTCAGTTAGTTGAAGTGCAATTAAGTCAGTGTTTAACGTGTGCCAGGAACAATGTACAACGAGGAAAAGATGTGGGTCAGCTGCAGCATTTGCCCCCTCCTCAAGGTCCCTTTCAAGCTTTGCAGGTGGATTTTACTTGTATGCCCAGGTCTATTGGGGGGGGTTTTAAATATCTGTTAGTGATTGTAGATCGGTTTTCCAAATGGCCTGAAGCTTTTCCCACTACCAAAGAAGATGCTAGGACTGTGGCTAAAATTCTATGTAAAGAAATTATTCCTCAGTTTGGGTGTCCCCTGTCAATAGATTCTGATCAAGGCCCAGCATTCACCTCAAAGGTGTTACAGCATATTACTCAAATGTTTGCTATTGATTGGAAATTTCATGTGCCATACCATCCCCAGTCCTCAGGGATAGTGGAACGAATGAATCGCACTATAAAAGAAAATTGAAAAAGGCAACTCAACATGCTCCTGGTAAATGGCCTACTTATTTACCGGCAGTGTTAGCAGAAATTAGGCTTACTCCTGGAACTTCTGGGTTTTCTCCGTTTGAAATTCTAATGGGGCGTCCCTTCCCATTACCGTGGAAATGGCCAGAGGGAGCAGTAATTACGGCTGATGATTTGCTTATTGCACAAGAAGAGTATGCTGTGCAGTTAGCCCAATATTTATGTGAAGTATCTGAACAAGTTTATCAGATTTTGCCCTGTCCCTCCATAGAGTCAACGCATCCTTTCCGTCCTGGAGATCGAGTCCTGGTGAAGCTGTTCCATAAGAAAGGGCAGTGGGATCCTCCCTTCGGGAAACCTGAGGAGGTGCTGGCCGTGACCAGAACTGCCGTGCTGACCGATCAACATCCTACCTGGATCCACGCTTCACGTGTGAAGAGGGCTCCTGAGGAAACCGGAGGAACGCAGGCTGACGACGTGCCATGACGAGAAACAGACCATGGCCTCCTCTCTGGTGTTTGATGTTCATCTCTCTTTTTGTTGTTTGGATAGTCTATGCTGCTACCGGGGAATGGCCTTGGAATTCGAGGTGTTTTCCGAGATGGACGAACAGTTCGTCTGACCTCATTGATCCTAGCCTGAAGAATAATATGACTAAACCCACTTTTCTGCACTCTTTGGATCGAACTGATTCGGCTGTACTCCGCAGCAAGCGGAATCTTCCTTCTGTTAACTTATGGAAACTCACAGTGCTGGAAATTGTGCGTTTGATGAACATCACTGACTGTATCATATGTACCCCACTTCCTGCCAGCGTTCGCACTACTCCAGTAATGGTACATTCTCTTACTTTGCATGAACTTGTTAGTCCGAACCCATGTATGGATAATCCCGCTTATAATGTTTCTTGTTATGTTCCTACTGATTGTGCTGATACTTGGAAAGCTAATAATATGAGTGATCCCTCCCCTTTGCCAGTGTCTGTTCCCGATTCTTTGAAGTTTTTATTGTGTTATGATCTTGACCCTTCCAATCCCTCTCCCCCTTTCTAGTCGTTGTAATATTACTTATTTCCCTATGCAACGCAAGTATTTGATTCGGCCGGGAACTTCATTATCTCTTTGGTTGCCCCATGTGCATGATTTTCAAGTGCCAAAGAAGCAGGTTATTCCTATACCTCTGGGCAGGAATATCAGTAATATTACTATGCTTGTGTCTACAGCCTATTTCCTTAAGTCTGCTGCTATTGCTGCTGTCAAAATGCATGCTGGTAAAGAGAGTGCTCTGGTATATGATGATTGGGGGGCCGCTCATTTTAGTCCGTGGTTATCTTGTTATCTACCTGCCAGTTCTGTGCGGATGAGTAGATCTGGAAGTATTTATAATCACGCTTTTCCACAATTTCCGTGGGATACTGACACTACCCCTGTCCCTGCTTTAGCTGGGCATTATTTCTTATGTTCTGGGCACTTATATCAGTCTGTTCATCTCTCTTTGCTACCTTGTACTGTTGTTAAAACAACTCCTTATTCGGCCCTGATACCATTGCATGTGACCCATGGCAAAAGAAAGAAAAGGAATGTAAATCCTTGGTCACCTGATAATCCAGAGGATGAAGCTATTCAAGCCTCATACCAATATATTAATACTACTTATCCTCTAACCAAGGTCCGCTTGGATGCTCTTAGCTGGACCTCTTGGATCCCGGTCTTTCAAACTCCTGCTATCACTGCTGAATTAGGTATGGCTATTAGACGTTTGCAATGTTTGTTACATGTTCAAATGCGTTCTGTTACTGAATCTATTTCTAAGTTAACCGAATCTTTGGAACAAAATTCTCAAATGACCTTACAAAATAGAAGGGCCTTGGATTTGCTTTTGGCTGCTGAGGGCGGGGCCTGTACGTTTTTAAATGAAACGTTTTGTTGTTCTGTGATCGCGAACCATACTGTCTTTGTATTAAATGGTATGAAAAAACTTAGAACCCTGTCAGATTTGCACATCGCTGATTTCCAGGGTGGCCTGGATTTCGGCGGCGTCTGGGATGGTGTGAGTAAATGGTTTCAGGGTTTGGGAGGGGGCTTAAGGGGATTACTTATTGCATTGTTGGTAGGTTGTGTTATTTTGCTTTTTGGTTGTTGTCTCTTTTTCTTTTATTCTTGGCTGCTGTCGTAAGGCCCTGCAAAGTTCTACTACTTTTATGTATTCCTATACCCCTGTTTCTACAGTGGCTGATGTATCTGAGCCACCGTGTCCTGATATTCAGTTAATCATGCCTGCTTAAAATTTTGTATTACTCTACTAGGTTGTTTGTGGGCCTATTCAGGCCCAAAGGGGGGATTGTTGGGGAAAATAAGTATCTATTTATATATGTATAAGCATATCTATTTGTAATCATTGTATAAGCCTTGTATACAGAGAGCTCAATTTCTTGCTGCGTAGCTGGATCTCAAGGGAAATAGGATAGTTAGAAAAATACCTAGTTGGAAAGGAATGTGTTGTTCTCTATAAACCTGAGGATGAGACTGGTACCTTTTGGTACGGTTTTTGATAGACAGTGCTAGGCTTGGCACTAGGCTGTTGGGTGGATTTATGACGTATTCATATGTTTGTAACTCTATAAAAGTAAGACTGCACTGTTACTATTTGGAATAAACAGGCACACTTTCCTACTTTGTGTTTGGTGTGTTTTATTCCCCTGGAGTCCAGCCAACTGAAGCAGAATACTGCAGATGAGGGTTGGAGGCTTCACAGGCCTGGAGTGACCCACAAGGGACTGTCAATCAGGTCCCCTTTCAGTTTGAGGCTATAGCCTACCACATTCCTCCCTTTGATTATCCTCACCCCTCCTAAAAAGGGGTGAGGAAAAAAATCACATATCATGTCCTTCTCAAACTGATGCTTCCTCCTGAGGCAAGGCCTGATACTTCCACATAGCTAGTACCCTGGCCGCTGTCTTTCGTTCAACTGTACGGTCAATGATTGAGGGGACCATACGCAGGCAACGGGATAGGAAACATGGAAGGAGCAGACACATAGCTATCATTAGTAAAACAGCAAACACAATAGTCTTCAAACCTCCCAGCCCCGAAAACATAGTTCCGAACCACCCATTGAGTTCTAGTCCATGCCATGTCTGAATTGGTACATGTGCTAGCCTTGGCATATGGTCGGCTATTTCTTCAATGACTTGACCTTCATCATCAATCTGCAGACAGCAGTTTGTCAGATTGAACTTTCCACATACTCCTCCCTCAGAGGTTAACAAGTAATCAAGGGCCAACCGGTTTTGGTAAATAGCTGTGCGCATCTGAGTACTTTGTTTTGCTAAGAGGGTTAGTGCTTTACTTGTTTCATTAGTTATAATTTCTACAACAGCTTGCAAGCGTATAATACAATTCAGCATATAAACAGGAGTGCGGTATCTAAGGTTGCCAACTAGCTCCAGATGCGCCCGACAGGCTTGATCCAGTCCTGGAGTTACCCCACTGCATGCAGGGACATGTAGTCTTGTTTTTCTTATGGAGTGCAATGGAGAAATCAGAACTACATGTCCCTGCATGCAATGGGGTAAACCCAGGACTGGATCAAGCCTGTCGGGCGCAACTGGAGCTAGTTGGCAACCCTAGCGGTATCCCCAGGTCCCATCATTCGCCCATGTGGCTGGTCCATTTTTATGTGATAATTCTCTCAGGTGGCCACTCTTCACCATACCACTTATCCCATTGACCTATCTTTAGGGCATCCCGCTTCTGTTGACCATTGTATACCGGGAACCCTAACTGCTCTTCTTGGGAAATGGGAATAAGAAAGACGGGCGAATTGTTCCCAGGATACACGCCCCTCCCCAGTTGTTAGGGAGTTGGGCATATGCTCGAGTACCACAAATCCAGTACAGCCCAGGAGGGGCCTCCCAGGCATTAGTAGAAGTAAGATTAGTCCATACTTTAGCAAGATTAGAGAAATTGATTAAAGGGTTGGATGGTTCAGTAACCATTTATACCTGACCACCACGATGTCCTCTTAGTGCTAGTATTGTAAAATCGTTGGCTTAGACATACTAACTCTCCTACTTGGATGGAGAACTGTGACCGTAAGCGAGAATCGATCCACCTGAGGCATGCGCAGTGGACCCTGAAGTAGCAGGTCTACTAAGAGCAGAAGCTTCCATGGCATGCCGTCGAGAAGGCAAACCAGATCTTCATACCACGGCCGCCGGGGCCAATCCGGCACCACCAGCAAGACCTTTCCGCAGTGCGTCTCAATGCGTTGGACCACTCTTCCGATCAAAGCCCAGGGCGGAAAGACATACAGCAGACCTGACTCGGGCCACAGTTGAATGAAGGTGTTGATCCCTTCGGACATGCGTTCTCTCCGTCTGCTGAAAAATCGACCTGTCTTCGCTGACTGGAAGGTATGATCGGCGGTCCCCATCGGTGAACTATTTGCCAATAAATCTACGGATGCAACTCCCACTCTCCGGCGTCCACCCGCACCCTGCTGAGAAAATCTGCCATCACATTTTCTTTTCCCGCGATATGCGCCGCCGAGATGGCCAGGAGACGTACTTCCACCCACTCGAAGAGCGCCTCCGCCTCCTCTTCCATGGCTACGCTTCCTGTGCCTCCCTGACGGTTGATGCACGTCACTGTAGCTGAATTGTCCGATAGGACTCTCACCACCCGTCTCATTACGGACGCTTCGAAGGCCCGCAGCGCTAGCCTCACTGCCCGCAACTCGAGCCGGTTGATCGACCACAAAGCCTCCTGGGCTGACCACACTCCCTGCGCGAAACGGCCCTGACAGTGGGCCCTCCAGCCCGCCCGACTCGCATCCTTTAATAAAGCTATCCAAACTGGCTGCTCCAAGGGAAGACCCTCCCTGCAGTGATTCTGGTCGGAGCCACCACTGCAAAGCCCGCCGAACTGGCCTCGGACAGGGTAACCGAGATTCAGCGAATCCAACTGATTCGACCAACGACATAACAGAGCTCTTTGAAGCAGACGCATATGAAACCTGGCCCACGGAATCACCTCCAGGGTTGCCACCATTGTTCCCAGCAGCCGCAGATACCACCACGCAGACGGAGTGGGAATCGCTAAGAAGGTTCGCACCAGCTGATGCAAGGCCTGAGCGCAGTGAACCGGAAGGCTCACCAAGCCTCTTGCCGTGTCGAAACAGACCCCTAGATATTCGAGGACTTGAGAAGGAACTAAGTGACTCTTCTTTGCATTTACTATCCAGCCGAGACTCTGCAGCATGTCTATGACTCTATCTGTGGCCTGCAAGCTCTCCTTCTCGGACTTCGCCCAAATCAACCAGTCATCGAGATAAGGGTGAACTAGGATACCTTCCTTTTGCAAAGCCGCTGCCACCATGACCATAACCTTGGTGAAGGTGCGTGGAGCTGTAACTAGCCCGAATGGCAAAGCTTGAAACTGGTAGTGCCCCTAAGGAAGAGCGAACCGAAGAAATCTTTGATGACCCGGCCTGATCGGAATGTGTAGATAGGCCTCGGTAAGGTCCAGAGAGGTCAAAAACTCCCCTTGTCGCACTGCCACTATGACGGACTTCAGGGTCTCCATGCGGAAATGAGGCACTCACAGACAACGATTCACGCCCTTGAGATCTAAAATAGGACAGAGGGATCCGTCCTTCTTTGGCACCACAAAATAAATGGAGTAATGACCTACCCCGCGCTCAGACTCCGGAACAGGAATAACTGCACCCAAAGCTAGCAGCTGTTCCAACGTTGAGCGAATTGCCAGCTCCTTTTGCTGACCCCTGCTGGGAGAAAGAACAAAGGAGTCCCGTGGTGGAAAGGCAAACTCCAGCGCATAACCTTCTCTGACTATCTCGAGTACCCACTGATCCGAGGTAATCTGGACCCAAGAAGAAAGAAAGTCCCGAAGACGCCCTCCGATCACTTGACTTCCCTCCGGGGTCCGCCTCGCTTCATTGTGGCTTGTGACTAAAGGAAGAGGACGAAAAGGAAGAGGTAGCTGCAAAACCTCTGCCTGCTCCTCGGAATCCACGAAAATTATGGGATTTTGACCCAAAACGGCCACGTTGAGTATTCCACAGGCGAGAGGATCAAAATCTCCTAAAATCTCTAAATTGACCTCGAGAAATTGGCAGACTCCTACCTAGCTTAGGCTTATCCTCCGGCAATCTGCCGCCTTTAGACTCACCCAAGTCCTTTACCAACTTATCCATATCGTCTTCGAACAACAACCTACCCTTGAAAGGGAGTTTGCTGAGACAAGATTTTGAAGAGCTATCGGCCGCCCAATTCTGCAACCAGATGGATCTCTGCGCCGCCACCAAGGACGCCATACTGTTAGCCAATGTTCTGATAAGATCATAATGCACATCCGCTAAGTACGCTGAACCAGACTCTAGCCGGGTCACCTCAAGTAAGCCTTATTGATCCAAGTGGGGGCTGCTGGCGCAAATGCTGAGCCCACCTTAAACAAGCTCTAGCCACCCAGGCTCCACAAATAGAAGCCTGTAACGATAAAGAGTTGGTTTCAAAGGCCTGCTTCAATAAACCGTCCACTTTCCTGTCCTGAGTGTCCTTTAACGCCGCACTCCCCACAACTGGGATTGTCGTCTTCTTGGTTACTGCGGAAACCGCAGCATCAACCCGAGGCGATTTAAAGTTTTCCTTGTCCTTATCCGCTAACGGATAGAAGTGGTTCATTGTCCGGATTCCCTTCAAACCAGACTCAGGCTGATCCCACTCGGTTTGAATCATCTGATCTACCACTCGGTGTACCGGAAACACCACTTGACATTCCCGCACCGCCTGAATGATGGGATCCTCCAACGCTTCGTCCTCAGCCGGACGCGCTGTAGCGAGATGGAGCGTTTGAAGAGCTTCCGTAATCAAGGGCACCAGCTCCTCCTTACGAAACACTCGGATAATCCTAGCCTGATCTTCGGGCTCAGGGATCTCCCCTTCCTCTAGATCAGTGGTTCTCAACCTTTTTTGTACCGTGACCCCTTTTACCATTGGTCAACTTGTGGTGACCCCCAATGATAAAATCAAATGCGTCTCTCTTCCTTTACCGTTAACGCATTGTCGCTGTAATCATTTGTTGAATTATTAATATATTATAGGCCTTTGCAATATGTTTTTATTTATAAAATACTTATTTAAATAATCAAAACAACAAGTAACAATATTTGATTTCAAAATTATGATGATTTTGTAGTCAAATCACTAATATGAAATAAAATTATTTTTTCTACCTTTGTTGTCTGACCAATTTATTCTCTGATCATGCTGGTCCCGATCTGAGGCTTCTGCTTTCCTGTCTTCTCTTAGCTCTCTTTCTGTGGTCTATGGTCCATCTGCCAGTTCTTATCTCTTTTGTTTTCTTCACTTCTTTCCATCAGCCTATTTCCAGTCCCAGTAACCCTCCCCAGTATCAGCCCCTTTCCAGTCCTCACTCCCAGTACCTTCCAATGTCAACTTGCATTCCCATGACTGCCACTGGTGTCCATTCCCTTCCAGTCCCCCTCCTTCCCCACTGATCAGTCCCTTCTAGTACAAATACCATGGCAGCCCCTCTCAGATCCACTCCCTTTCAGTTCCATGCTCCCATCCCCTTGTATCAGCCCACTTGTAGCCTTAGCCCCCAGTTTTCTTCCAGGGTCAGCAGCTCTATCCTCCCCTCCCCACAATCAGCCCATTCCCAGTCAAAGCCCCCTAATCAGCTCACTTCTAGTGCTAATCCCCCTCAACCCCATTACCAGTCCTACCCCCCCCACCCTAATCAGCCCAATACCAGTCCTACCCCCCATCAGCTCATTTCCAGTGCTAGTCCCCCCCTCAACCCCATTACCAGTGTTAGGCTCCCCTAATCAGGCCCATTTTCCAGTCCTAACCTCACTGATCAGCTCATTTCCAATGCTAGACCCCCATCAGTCCATTACCAGTCCTACCCCCCCTTGATAAGTCCATTCCCAGTCCTAGCCTTCCCTAATCAACTCATTACCATTCGTAGCCCCCCCATCTGCCCATTACCAGTGCTAGCACCCCCATCAGCCCATTATAATCCTAACCCGCACTGTCTCTCGCCTCTGTCCAGCATTTATCCCGTCTGTCCAGTATGTCCCCATGTCTCTCCCCTTTGTCCATGCCAGCCTACTCCCTCCATGTCAGCCCCCCTCCCTCCATCCATCCATATCAGCCCCCTCCCTCCCTCCCTCCATGTCAGCCCCCATCCTTCCATCCGTCCATGTCAGCCCCCCTCCCTCCATCCATCCCTCCATGTCAGCCCCCATCCTTCCATCCGTCCATGTCAGCCCCCCTCCCTCCATCCATCCCTCCCTCCATCCATCCATATCAGCCCCCATCCCTCCCTCCCTCCCTGTCAGCCCCCTCCCTCCCTCCCTCCCTCCATCCATCCATTTGAGCCCCCATCCCTCCCTCCCTCACTGTCAGCCCCCTCCCTCCCTCCCTCCATCCATATCAGCCCCCATCCCTCCCTCCCTCCCTCCCTGTCAGGCCCCTCCCTCCCTCCCTCCCTCCCTCCATATCAGCCCCCATCCCTCCCTGTCAGCCCCCTCCCTCCCTGTCAGCCCCCATCCTTCCATCCCTCCATGTCAGCCCCCCTCCCTCCATCCATCCCTCCATGTCAGCCCCCATACTTCCATCCGTCCATGTCAGCCCCCCTCCCTCCCTCCCTCCATCCATCCATATCAGCCCCCATCCCTCCCTCCCTCCCTGTCAGCCGCCTCCCTCCCTCCCTCCATCCATCCATATCAGCCCCCATCCCTCCCTCCCTCCCTCCCTGTCAGCCCCCTCCCTCCCTCCCTCCCTCCCTGTCAGCCCCCATCCTTCCATCCGTCCATGTCAGCCCCCCTCCCTCCAACCATCCCTCCAAGGCAGCCCCCAGCCTTCCATCCGTCCATGTCAGCCCCCCGCCCTCCCTCCCTCCATCCATCCATATCAGCCCCCATCCCTCCCTCCCTCCCTCCCTGTCAGGCCCCTCCCTCCCTCCATCCATCCATATCAGCCCCCATCCCTCGCTCCCTCCCTCCCTGTCAGCCCCCTCCCTCCCTCCCTGTCAGCCCCCATCCTTCCATCCGTCCATGTCAGCCCCCCTCCCTCCATCCATCCCTCCATGTCAGCCCCCATCCTTCCATCCGTCCATGTCAGCCCCCCTCCCTCCCTCCCTCCCTCCATCCATCCATCCATATCAGCCCCCATCCCTCCCTCCCTGTCAGCCCCTCCCTCCCTCCCTCCCTCCCAGCCCCCTCCCTCCCTCCCTCCCTCCCTCCATCCATCCATATCAGCCCCCATCCCTCCCTCCCTCCCTGTCAGCCCCCCCCTCCCTCCCTCCATCCATATCAGCCCCCATCCCTCCCTCCCTCCCTCCCTCCCTGTCAGCCCCCTCCCTCCCTCCCTCCCTGTCAGCCCCCCCTCCCTCCATCCATCCCTCCATGTCAGCCCCCATCCTTCCATCCGTCCATGTCAGCCCCCCTCCCTCCCTCCCTCCATCCATCCATATCAGCCCCATCCCTCCCTCCCTCCCTCCCTCCCTGTCAGCCCCCTCCCTCCCTCCCTCCCTGTCAGCCCCCATCCTTCCATCCGTCCATGTCAGCCCCCCTCCCTCCATCCATCCCTCCATGTCAGCCCCCTCCCTCCCTCCCTCCCTCCTCCATCCATCCATCCATATCAGCCCCCATCCCTCCCTCCCTCCCTGTCAGCCCCCTCCCTCCCTCCCTCCCTCCCTCCCTATCAGCCCCCATCCCTCCCTCCCTCCCTCCCTCCCTGTCAGCTCCCTCCCTCCCTGTCAGCCCCCATCCTTCCATCTGTCCATGTCAGCCCCCTCCCTCCATCCATCCATATCAGCCCCTCCCTCCATGTCAGCCCCCCCACCCTCCCTCCCTCCCTCCCTCCCTCCATGTCAGCCCCATCCTTCCATCTGTCCATGTCAGCCCCCTCCATCCATCCATCCATATCAGCCCCCTCCCTCCATGTCAGCCCCCATCCTTCCATCTGTCCATGTCAGCCCCCTCCCTCCATCCCTCCCTCCATGTCAGCCCCATCCTTCCATCTGTCCATGTCAGCCCCCCTCCCTCCATGTCAGCACCCCTCTGTCGATGTCAGCCGTGTTGCAGGTTGTCTGCCTCCCTTCTAATGCAGCCGCGGCTCTCTGCCTCTTAGGGAACCGCGGCTGTACCTGTAAAATCATTGCGGAGCCCTGCCTGTCTCGATGGGCTCCATGCAGCATTGTCCCGCCTTCCAAAGGAAGTTGTTTACCACTTCCTTTGGAGGCGGGACAATGCTGCACGGAGCCCGTCGAGACAGGAAGGGCTCCGCAACGATTTTACAAGTACAGCCGCGGTTCCCTAAAAGGCAGGGAGCCGCGGCTGCAGAAGAAGGCGGTGAGTTTGCCGGAGTTTGCTGCTGCCGAGAAGCGGACTCGGCAGCGGCAGCAACTTGTGCACATCTTAATTTTTTTTTTAAACTTGGTGGAGGCTAAGCGACCCCCGCTAAATCCTGTGGCGACCCCCGTTGGGGTCGCGACCCACAGGTTGAGAACCGCTGCTCTAGATCATCAAATAAGTCCAATACTAATGGAAAAAGATGATTTAGTGTTAACCACAGAGCAGTGTTTAAACCCAGCCACTTTCTTATGGAAAGGTGAGGGGAGAAGTGAGGAACTAGAACATGATTGCTTGGACATCATAGAATACCAGACCAGGGTAAGACCAGACTTAGGGGATACCCCCTTGGATGCAGGGAAGCATTTGTTTGTAGACGGACAACTACAACAGTCCCCTTTTACCTTTAGAGACCCTCTGTGTTCGTCCCATGCTTTTTTGAATTCAGTTACTGTTCTCATTTCTACCTCCTCCACTGGGAGACTATTCCACGGATCCACTACTCTTTCCGTGAAGAAATATTTACGCATATCACTCCTGAATCTATCTCCCTTCATCCTCATCCCATGTCCCCTCGTAGCAGAGCTTGCTTTCAACTGAAAGAGGTTCTCTCCCTGAACATTTATGCCACGGAGGTATTTAAACATCTCAATCATATCACCTCTATCCCGCCTTTCCTCTAAGGTGTACATATTAAGATGCTTCAGTCTGTCCTCATATGCTTTATAATGAAGACCACTAATCATTTTAGTAGCCACCCACTGCACCGACTCCATCCTGTTCACATCCTCTTGAAGGTGCGGTCTCCAGAATTGCACACTGTACTCCAAATGAGGTCACACCAAAGACTTATACAGAGGCATTATTACCTCCTTTTTTCTGCTAGCCATTCCTCTCCGTATGCACCCAAGCATCCTTCTAGCTTTTGCCGTCGCCTTTTCTAACTGTTTAGCTACTTTAAGATCATCAGACACAACCACGCCTAGGTCCCGCTCTTCTTTAGTGGACAAAGTACTTCACCCCCTATACTATATTGCTCCCTTGGATTGCTGCAGCCCAAATGCATGACCTTACATTTTTTAACATTAAATCCCAGCTGCCAAATTCTAGACCATTCTTCAAGCTTAGCTAGATCCCTCCTCATGTTATCTACACCTTCCTGGGTGTCTACTCTATTGCAGATTTTGGTATCATCCGCAAAGAGGCAAACCTTACCCGACAGCCCTTCCGCTATATCACTAACAAAGATGTTATACACAGTAGCCAAGCAGGTGTGTGAGAGGTGTATAACCTGTAAGAGAATAAATAAAAAGGTCCTTAGGAAAGAACCACAGGGAGGGAAAGATCCTGGTCTCCGCCCTTTTCCAAATATACAAATTGATTTCACTGAATTTCCCCTGGTTGGGCGGGTAAAATACCTCTTAGTATTTATTTATTTATTTATTTATTTACATCTCTTATATACCGCACTATTTGCGATCAGCGCGGTTTACATAGAACAAACTATATCCGACAATAAACAAGAGTCAGGTCATTACAATGAACAGGAGCAGTAAACTTGGATAACAGGGGAAACTATCTACATGTGTGGAATATTAAACAGGTAACTGTATATATGAGAGATGGAGTTATTGTGTGTTGCTCGTGCATGGTGGCTGGGGTTCGGGGGAGGCTGAGAGGTATTTAATGAAGAGGAAGTGTTTTAAGGCCTTCCTAAACTGGCTCAAGTTGGGGATAGCTCTGATGTGTGGTGGGAGGGAGTTCCAGAGGCTTGGGGCACTCAGACTGAAGGCTCTGTTTGAAGTTGATATGGCGCATCTTGTCATCACTTTTGGTATTGCTAGCATGTTGGCTGCAGAGGTTCTTCTTATCCTGTTGGGCGTGGGTGGTTGTATGAGTTCACATATTGAAGAGGCGGATAACCCGTTGATGGCTTTGAATGTCATCACTAAGGTCTTGAAGCTAATCCTGGCTTGGATGGGGAACCAGTGAAGCTGCATCAAGAGGGGTGTGATGTGCTCTCTCCTTGGTGCTCCAAAGAGGATTCGTGCAGCGCAGTTCATGGCAAGTTGTAAGGGATGTAAGGTTGTCTGGGGGAGTCCTTGTAGGATGGCGTTCGCATAGTCAAAATGAGGGATGATGAGGGCTTGGTAGATGGTACGGAAGTCGCTCAGCTCGAGTAGAGGGCGTATGTGTCTGAGGGATCTGATCTTGAAATAGATTGCTCTTACTATTTTTGCTATGTGCTGCTTCATGTTAAGGTTCTGATCCAATGTGACTCCGAGATACCGTATGGCTGATTTTACTTGTAGTTTGGCGTTGTTTACTTCCAGTTGGTTAGGTGGAGTGAATTCTGGGTTTCTAGAGATGAACAGGACCTCAGTTTTCTTATGTTGGATATGCAGATTTTGGGAGAGGAGCCATTCTGATATTGCATTGAAGCAGTTGGTTAGTGGGGTGAGGTCCGGGCAATCCAGTGATATTGGCAGGTACAGTAGGACATCGTCTGCGTAAATCATGCAACTGACATTGAAGGATCTGATGATGTTACAGATGGGTTGGATATAAATGTTAAACATAAGTGACGATAGGGAGGATCCTTGAGGGACTCCTTGACTTTGTAGGAATGGCTCGGATGTAATAGTGGATCACCTGACGGGATGGGTAGAAGCATATCCCATGGCCACTGCCGCGGCAACAGGGGTAGCAAAGATAGTTTTGGAGCAAATCATTCTAAGATATGGAAGGATAGGGCATATTGACTCTGACCAGGGAAGTCATTTCACAGCTAAGGTATTGCAGAAAATAATAAAAGCTCTTGGAATAGTTTGGGATTTTCACACTCCCTGGAATCCACCCTTCTCCGGGAGAGTGGAGCGCATGAATCAAACTATAAAAAAACAGTTAGCCAAAGTGATGTTAGAAACAAAACTGCCCTGGACCAAATGTTTACCCTTAGCATTGCTGAGAATCCGAACAGCCCCTCGGAAAGACCTGGGGCTGTCTCCCTATGAAATGCTATTTGGGTTACCCTACCTGGGACAATTAAAAGAAACTCCTCAGTTTGAAACAAACGACAAGTTTCTAAAAGAATATATACTTGCGCTGTCTTCCTCTGCTCCTGGCACAGACGCCTCCTCTGGACTTTGCAGTCCACAGCTTTAAACCTGGACAGTGGGTTCTGATAAAATCCTGGAAGGAGTCTAAGCTGCAGCCAGATTTGGAGGGGCCATTCCAGATACTCCTGAGCACAGAAACAGCTGTGAGAACGGCAGAAAGAGGCTGGACGCTGTGACAAGGAAGCCTGTTTTGAGCCTATGAGCAGGGCCGGCCCGTCCATTGAGCAAGAATGTTTTTTTGCACAGGGCCCCGTGCAAACAACATTCTACATTAGCACAAGTAGATTAAAAAAACCCAAACCGGCTGCTGCTGCCGCTGCCGCCGTGGCAGCGGCAGAATCAAATGTCCTGCCGCGGGGCCCTGCCTGCCCGGCAGAGCCTCCCTGCAGCATCAGCTCCCGAGTCCCTCCCAATGTGCGGGCTTTCAGAGCCGCGAAGGGAGAGCTTCTCTGACCTCTCATGGCTCTGTTAATCCTGCCGGGGCTAATGGGAAATCCCATCAGCCCCAGCGAGATTAACAGAGCCGCGAGAAGAAAGGGAAACTCTCGCGGCTCTGAAAGCCTGCGCATTGGGAGGGACTCGGGAGCTGATGCTGCAGGGAGGCTCTGCCGGGCAGGTGGGGCCCCGCAGCGGGACATTTGATTCTGCCGCTGCCATGGTGGCAGCGGCAGCAGCAGCCGGTTTGTTTTTTAAAATCTAACAGGGCTGATGGGGGGAGGGGGGTTAGGACTGGTAATGGGCTATGGGGGGGGGCTAAGACTGGAAGTGGGTTGATGGGGGGAGGGGGTTTGGACTGGTAATGGGCTATGGGGAGTTAGGACTCTAATGGGCTATGGGGGCTAAGACTGGAAGTGGGCTAATGGGGGGTTAGGACTGGAAATGGGCTGATGGGGGGTTAGGATGTAATGGGCTATGGGGGGGGCTAAGACTGGAAATGGGCTGATTGGGGGGTAGGACTGGTAATGGGCTATAGGGGGAGCTAGGAATGGAAATTTGCTGATGGGGGGGGTTAGGACTGGTAATGGGCTGATGGGGGTTAGGACTGGTAATGGGCTATGGGTGGGCTAAGACTGAAAATGGGGTGATGGAGGGCTTAGGACTGGAAGTGGGCTGATGGGGGGCTTAGGACTGGTAATGGGCTATGGGGGGCTTAGGACTGGTAATGGGCTATGGGGGGGGCTAGGACTGGTAATGGGCAGGGGGGTGGCTAGGACTGGAAATGGGCAGGGGGGTGGCTAGGACTGGAAATGGGCTGAGTGGAAGGAGGGCTTGAACTGCAAATAGCTGATGGGGACGGGGGCTTGAAATAGAAATGGGCTGAGTGGAAGGAAGGCTTGAACTACAAATAGCTGATGGGGAGGGGGGCTTGGAATGAAAATGGGCTGTGAGAGGAAGGAGCTAGGACTGGAAATGGGCTGAGTGAGGGGGGGCTAGGACAGGAAATGGGCTGATGGAGGGCTAGGATAGGACTGGAAATGGGCTGTTGGGGGGGCTTGGATTGAAATGGACTCATGGAGGGGCTAGAACTGGAAGTAGGCTCATGGGGGGCTTGGATTGGAAATGGGCTGAGTGGAGTGGAGCTAGAATTTGACATGGGCTGATGATAGTCGGGTTAGGAAAGGACTAGAAATGGGCTGATGGGGGGCTGGGATTGGAAATGAGCTGATGGAGGGACTCGGATGGGGGAGCAGGGACTGGAAATGGGCTGATGGTGGGGCTAGGATAGGACTAGAAATGGGTTTATGGGAGACTGGGATTGGAAATGAGCTGATGGAGGGACTCGGATGGGGGAGCTAGGACTGGAAATGGGCTGATGCGGGGACTAGAAGGGAGCGGATGCTGGGTGGGGCTGGAACTAGAAGGGAGCTGATGTTGGGGAAGGATTAGAATGGGATAGAGCTGGGAGAGTGAAATGGAGAGGGAAAAAATATTTTGTGTGGGAGGGAATACAAATCTACAATTGGCCGGATATTGCGAGAGTAAGTGGGGATTGAGGATGGCGGGGTAAAATTTGAGTGGATGAAATAGGAATGAGGAAAGAGCAAAAGGAGAAAGATTAGTATGTTAAAGCAGATGTAGAGAGAGAATGGAAAAAAACTAGAAGAGTGAAGAAAGGACAAATGGACAGCAGACGATGGAGAGTTAGCAGAAGACACAAAGAAACCAGAAGAATGTGGTTGGAACAATTGCAACTGAAAAAAAATGCACAAAAGGTAGAAAAATATGTCATTATTGAATTTATTAACTGAAATATGCCAGCTCTGGGAAATCATTAACGTCTGCGCTTTGTTTAGTACAAGAGGAAATTAATTTATAGTTGTATTTCTACAGTGTTGTTGTACATTCCAAGTTTGGCTTTTGGGGTTCCCAGTTTAATTATTGTCTTCCTGTTTCTACAGTGTGATTTCTTGTTTGGTGACGGTCTATGTTCTGCACGTGTAACTGAGCTGAGGTATTCTGTTTATGTAATTCCTATTTGACATTGCCACTTGTTTTCTTTCCCCAGTAGGTCATGTATTGTTGTTCTCTGAAATGTATTGGTTTAATATTTGTAGTGTTGCCTTTTGATAGGTAGGGTCTTGTGCTTTGTGAGTCCTGGTAGTGCTGTTATGATATGGCGGGTTTGCTATGGGTTCTAAATGGGCAGTGTTTGTAGTAGTTCCTAATGTGCCTGGCAGTTGGCACTGGATTATAGTAATGTAGAAATCTTTTAGTCTTTCTTTATCCATACACTCATTAAGAGGCATGTTTACTAAAAGTTAGTGTATGGTAACATTATGCAAATATTTATGCAAATGAGGTCCCTTATGCAAACGAGGCCCCGCACCGAGTCTCCGCACATGGCCCCATACCCCCTTGGGCCGCCCTTGCCTATGAGTATAGAAAAGGCCAATGACTTTAACTTAGAGAAAAGAGAAATCTCTGCAGGGCATGGATTTCAGGCCCCTCCTAGAGAAAGAAACCTGAGGGAGAGAAAGTTCAGGCAGCCACACCCTAACTCCAGGTGATTACAATCACCTGGGAGAAGTGGGGGAAGGGCTGGAGCCCTGGAGAGGGAAATATAAACCCCTGCTAAAGCAGAGGAAAGAGGAAGCTCAGAGGAAAGGAGAAGCTCTGGGGAGGCAGAGGTCTCAGGATGTTCGGAAGACTCAGAGGATTCAGGGGAATCAGGGGTGGAACCAGGAGCACCTGCAGATCTTCAGGAGAGAACCCAGAGAGGAATACAGAGAGCTGTTCCAGAGAGGCTGCAAGGAGACAAGGATCCGTAGCGAGCACAACCAGGGAGAACTGGATATCCCCATGGGCTGTACTCTGTGTCAAGCTACAAGCATGGAATCATTATGCTAAAGGCTAGCATTGAATGAGAGTCTCCTAGAAGCAGGTAACTGGATTTGAGCCAGGAAATGGGTTTGAAGAAAACTCCGACATTTCCGCACTTGGAATTCCCAAATTGAGCCTTGTGGCCTGTTCCTTGTCCTCCTTTGTGCCCAGTGAACAAAGGAATGGCTGCATATCCACGCTTCTCGAGGCCCCAGGGGGTGACTTGCATCTATTGAATCATGGATAAGAAAGAAACAATTATTGCAGAAATATAACATCCTAGCACCTAATTCTTACGCTATAATGCTCTTTTTTTTTTAATTTATAAGTACCATCACCAAATGTAACAGAGTCACCATATTGCTAACAAAATAGAATATCCACATTCTCCCCATCCCAATTCGCAGTGTTGTCTTCGAAGCCCAATATGGCCTTCATTACAATGGAAGAATATACATTTTGTATCTGTCTGAGCGCCATCTGCCTATCTTCATGATCTGTTCTCTTGACATCCCAATGTCAGCTGCCGTTGGAGCAGAAGGAGTGCGAGCCGTAAAAGCGCGCTTCCCAGCCCGCCTGTTCTATTACCAGCTTTAGCACTCTGGCAAATTGGAAACGTGAAGGGGGGCACCATTCGCATGGACAAACCAATGTGCACCTCTGTCTGGGCGTATCTGTTGATATGCTATGAAGTTTTTTACCGGGCATGAGGGGTCACCCGGCAATGGTGACAACCCCACTTGCGCACCTTTTCCTTCCGTATCGGTTTTGGATCTGCGCAGGTGTACCACTAGTGCTCCTTCCTGCATACCGACATCTTTATTTTCGATACCTCCACAGGCTGTCTTGCACCCTGACGAGCCTACGAGCTCTCCAATCCGAAATGCCCCGAAGAACGCCCAGGAAAAAACATATTGGAACAGTCGGGTCTCATACCCATCGAAACAGACTTGGCTTGCGATTCCCATCATTCTCTGCAGCATCTGGTGAGTGATTGGTCGTTGCTGGTCTCCCTTCCATCACTGCACCGATGACCAGCCTTTCATGGCCCTCGTGATGACAAAATCTGTCCTTGGGCTCCTTTCCCCCATTGCCCTGGCAAAAAATGCAACTGCTGCCAGTCGGGCTTGCACTGCCACTTTAGTGACCCCACTGCTTTTACAATGTAAAATCCATTTCAGAATCACCCACGCCTTGAGTCTGTCCTCTTTGTGGATCTTGCTATCCCGGCAGAATCCTTGGAACTGTTCCCATGCTGCTACGTATTTTTGTCTTGTCCACTCTGCTAAGGAAGCCAACAGGAGTTCCCATACTTCGGAGGACCACACTCCTAGACATGCTCGGGTACTGCTGTCTTGACCGCGTCTGCCTCGGGCACGAGGTCCCGAAAAAGCGTGATCTTACAACGAGAAAGAGCATCAGCAGTGTTATTATGGGCACTGGTTATGTGCTCTGCTCTAATAGTCACATTGTGCACAAGGCATAGCAACACAATTTTTCTTAACAGTGTCACTAACCCTGGTGTCTTGGCCCGCATTCTGTTAACTGCCCAAACCACTGCCAAGGTATCGGTGTGGAAGGTGATTGCTCTGTTGGTGAGCCGCGGAGCCTAGATACACAAGGCTACCATTAACGGAAACAATTTGAGGAATGTGATGTCCTTGGTGGTTCCTGCTGGGTGCCATTCTATAGGCCATTGCTCTGAACACCACGCCACCTTGAAATACATGCCGAAACCAGTTCCGCCTGTGGCGTCCGTGAAAAATTCTATGTCGGCATTGGAGACAGGAAGTTCTTGCCAAAAGGCGAATCCGTTAAAAGTCATCAGGAATTGCTCCCAGACCCGGAGGTCTTCGCATATTTCTCCAGTAACTCGGATGCGATGGTGTTTCTTTCTAATACCTTTTATTGCCATTGCCATGCGGCGGCAAAAAAACAGCCCATTGGTATCACCCTGCAGGCAAAACAAAGCAAACCCAATAGTGACTGGAATTGCTCCAACATAGTCTTACGTTGCCCTTGCATCTGTTAAATGCCTCTTTTCAGCTTCTGTACCTTATCTGCTGGTAAACGCGACCTTTGTGTCGTCATGTCTAGCTGTATTCCAAGGAATGTGATAATTCCTGCTGGGCCACTTGACTTCTCTGTCGTTAACGGTATTCCGAATGACTGTGCCATCTGCTCAAAGATACCAAGGATCCTTTTGTAATCCCCATAATCTTTTCCGATGAATAGAAAATCGTCCAGGTAGTGCACCACCGTGTTAGGACCAACAACGTCCTCCACCACTCAGTGGATGAATGAACTAAACAGTTCAAAATATGCGCATGAGATTGCGCATCCCATGGGCAGACATTTGTCATAGAAGTATTCCCCATTGAACATGAAGCCCAACAATAGAAAGGACTCAAGGTGCACCGGCAGTAGCCAGAATGCAAATTCGATATCTGCTTTTGCCAGTTGCGACTGCTGTCCCCTGTTTCGTATGAGTGCAGCTACCTTATCGATGGTAGCGTACCTCACGGAACATATTGCAGGATCTATGTAGTCATTTACTGAACTTCCTTCCAGGCACTGAGTTGGCCAGTGAGCTCACGCCACAGCGTGGATCTCGTCCTGAATCGTGCACTGTGACCTGCCACGCTGTAGCTCTTCCTGTTGCTACATTCTCCTGGACTTCTCCCCTCTGGGTGGATATATCTCCCTGCCCTGACCACGCCTTCACTAGGGGATTTGATTGTTTTGTTTTTAATTTTTCTTAAATATTTTTAGTACATTTTGTATCACATGCGTGAATGCCAGCTTGCCCTCACTCTCAGATACGGAGTCCTCGGATGATGAGGATAGATGCTCTGGTGCTCCCACTACAACCCGAGACTTACCACCTGCAGTGCTGGTGCTCGATGTAATTGCCATGCTACTGCTCTCCGTCTGCTGTTCTTTGCACCATGAGCCAGACACCTCAAGCCTTTGTCGTACTGCGCCTAGGCCATGTCGCATAACCTGTTCCCGTACTATGCGAAGCAATTCATTTAGCTCCTGGCTTGTCGCAGGGTGTATGGGTGTCTGCTGTTGTTGATGTGTCGGCTTACTACACCACCTGGGTTTAGACGCCGCGGTACCGGCTGCTTCTGTGCTGCTCTCTGCAACCTGTCTGCTGGCTGCACCCCCGCTTGCCGCTGCTCCTCTGTCTGCCATCCTTTTTGGCCATGCAGATGCTGTCTTCGCTGTCGCTCTGCCCACTGACTGCATTCTGCTGCGGGTCTTGGGGGCATTTTTGTTGATCTTTCATGGCATATCTATACTTGTGTAAAATACTAAGAAGAGGCAGGGCAGAATACAACAAATACTACATTAGGACTTGCCTAGCCACCTTGATTAACTCCTGGACCGCTCTTGCCTTATAATCCCTCTCCTTTTGTATTCCCCTACTCACTTCCTCATTCAAACATTCTTTTTTTATAAAATTAATATGCATTTGATGTATTTCAATAATTTAATTATTAATCATTCCGTGCCATTACACCGCTAAAGTGTCTTCCAATAAATTTCAAAACCTTTTTTTTTTTTTTGCAATTAAATACTGAGACTGCAATTTTGCTTTGTGTCCCCTAGATGGCAGCCTCGCTTTTCCCTTTTGTTGCAAGCTCAATTGTAGTTTGTAGTTTGCCATGCTTCTTTATACATCCTACAATCATACCGTGCAAATGCCTCCATGTGCGGCCCGGGTTCACCTCTGGCGCACTCTTTTTTTTAAAAAATGTCCCCGCCTGGCCTAAGAGGCCTCTAACGCCAAATCTGTATATATATATTTTTTTTTTATTAAACTATGGTCCCATGTGCTCCGGGACGCTGGGCCCTATTTCGCAGCTTTCGCAGCTTTCGGCCTAGCAGCTAATGATAAGTGTGCGACCGAACAATCCATTTTTACCTGCGCTCTGCTGCCTCGCACAAGGCCAGATCATCCCCCTCCTTCCCTAGTCGCTGATCCCCACTTCTTTAAGTTATATTTTATTACCTTGCTGCCCGTATAGTCCTTGCGATGCTGCACGTGGGACGCAAGTGCTGCCTTCCTGCACGCCGGTCTTCTGTTTGCCTGCACACCTGATTGGCTGCACTGTTTGGCCGCACTCTGGTCCTCCTGACGAGGGAAAGAGGGAGGGCAGGAAAAGGACGAGCCACAGCTCCTGCAGCTCCCTTTATTGCCGGCTATGGCCCACCCTCTCCTGACTTCTCCCCCACCCCCATCCCCGCCAAAGCTAATCCTTGGCCTGCCGCTGCTTCGCCTGTGTCCGGCCGCGGTGATTCGCGGCTGGGTCTTAATCATTGGCTGAACACATGATCAGTGGGTTCTCTTCATCTCTATCCTGACTTCCCACCTAATATAGATCTGTGGCAGCCCTGAGCACCAGCATTATCATGAGATAAGTCTGAGGTAGCCTGAAGAGAACCTGAAATCTGCTCCATGCCAGACCCGATCTGGATGATGCTATAGTGCTGAGGAGCTTTTCCTTCCTAAAACTGTATTTTCCAACTCATTTAAGAATAATGATCTCTCTTTCCATATATATATATTAGGCATTGCAGGATAGTTTGCACATTCATTTGGGTGTCTAAAAAATAAAAGTGTGCTCAAATTGTTTGTGCACATATATACCTATGAATGTATGAGTGCACAATTAATTTGCGTGTCTACTAATGTCATAGTATGCACTGTATACATGCTATTAAAATGAATATGTGCAAATAAATGAAAAATAAAGCTCAAAAATCACAAAAAAATGTTCTTTTTAAATGAGGCTGAGATAAAGTTTTTTTTTTTTGGCCTGCACATGCCTAGTATAAATCTAGAGAGATAGAGACCGAGCACCTCATTACCACACTGACACTGCTCCAGTCTAAAGACAGTTCTGCACAGGTCACAAATTTTGGATTATCTCATCTCTCATTTAGGACTAGGTATCAGAGAATGTTGAGTTTAAATACCAACATGGTCTCTAGCTCCCACAGGATGCTTGGTGAGTTACTTTGCCTAGTGGAGTTCTGGGTAGGTGAGGGGGTGTGTACGAAAGGGGGATTAAGGGATTATTTATATAAGAGCACTAGACATACACAACGCTGTGCAGGCACACAGAAGAGTCAGTTCCTGCTCCATAGAGTTTATAAATGAAATTTAAAAGCAGAATGATGTAAGACCTCATCTTATCATCCTACTTGGCTTACAGTTTTGTAAATGATCCTTTCAGTGCAGTAGGACTGTAAACATGTACAATGAACCAAAATAGTTTTGGGGGACTGAATTCAACCAAAGGATTTTTGGCTTCCAGTAGAGAGCTTGTAGTTTAAATTTCATAAGAAGTTAGAGCCTAGCAGCAGCTAAGAGCTATAATTTAAATCAAATCAGAATTTAGCTTAGCACAAAAGGCAAAACAGGGTCTGTACTCTTTGAGCAACAAATAAAGTCTTCTAGAGAGCTTTACAGAGAGGCCTTCTACCTAGGGGGCAAGAGACCTGTGAAACTTTTTCAATAGGTGTTAACACCAGGTGGCAGATCAAAAGGCCATTTTGAAAGACTCCTCCTATCCAAGCAAGGACTGTTAATTACCCAGGAAGTTGTTCACAGCTTACCTCAGCAGCACAGGAATAAATAGCTCAACCAGAGCTCTGTGATCCTCTGTCTTGAAGGACTAGAAGAAGGGACTGTTACTTCTGGAGAGAGATCTGCAAATGTGAGTATATACTTCTGGTAATTTTTCTAAAAGGAATTCTTTGTATTAAAGCTAATTAATCTGTGAACCCACTATTTTTTGTTAAATCAGTCAGGGCCTAGTAGCAGCAGTTTAAGTTTAAATATAAAACACAGAGGAGAACTTTCTGGTTACATTTGGAACCCAGCAGAGAGCTTGTAGTTTAAATTTAATAGTCACTCAGGGCCTAGTAACAGCAAAGTACTTTTAGTTTAAATTTAAAGCACAGAAGAGAGCTTTCTGGTTACATTTGGAACCCAGCAGAGAGTTTGTAGTCTAAATGTAATAGTCACTCAGGGCCTAGGATCAGCAAAGTACTTTTAGCTTAAATTTAAAACACAGAAGAGAGCTTTCTGGTTAAATTTAGAACCCAGCAGAGAGCTTGTAGTTTAAATTTCATAAGAAGTTAGAGCCTAGCAGCAGCTAAGAGCTATAATTTAAATCAAATCAGAATATAGCTTACCTCAGCAGCACAAGACAGGGAACTGTGTAGCAGCCCTCTTTTAATAAGTGTTATTTTCCTCCCTCCCTCCTCACACCCACCCACCCCTGGAATAATCGTAGCTTTATAGGTACTTACACATCTTAAAGGACAGGAGGTGCTCTCAGGTGAAGCTCATTACCCAAATCAGTCATACACTAAGGACCTGAGATTTGTTAAGCTTCAGGTGAACAAGGTATATTACACGTATTAGGTACAGTTTTTAGTATAAATATCCATAGCAACCCTTAGTAACTAAAGAACTTAGATCTAAAACACAAACTTAAAACTAAGATGCAGACAGCAGTCCAGCAGTGGGATGGGGCTTTCCAGTCTTTTGCATTGAGTGTCACATGTATGATTTTCACCCAGTTGGTGAGAGGTCTTACGTGTGCACTAGGTGCAAGGAGCTCTTTGCTCTCAGGGAACGAGTCCATTCTCTAGAGGCTAAAGTAGCATACTTGGAAAGCATAAGACAGACAGAGAGGTAACATAGATGAGACCTACAGGGATATAGTCCTGAAGTCTGTCACCCACCTACGTATTCCCATAGGCAGAAAGCCTGGGAGCTTCAGTGGGGCCTCTTCTTAAATAGCCGGGACGTTACTATGCCCCCTGGGATTTGTAGTCCCACCAGCTAATCAAAAAAAGTGTAGTTGCAGTCGAGTAGCCAGGCTTCAAAAAGATGTATTTTTATTTACCCTTCCCGGGTGAATTTCAGCACTTAGGAATCAAAAGGATATAAACCATACTTCTGGCATAAATTAAAGTGAACTACTATAACATAAATGGTTGCTTATCTTCAGCCAAACAAACAAAGGTGAAAAACAGATTCTTTCTCTAAACAGTTCAGCACAATGAAGAAATGTTATCTGAGAATACTAATGTACAATCCATATGGGAATCAGCAGGACTTTCATCACAGAAATCACATTCCATGTCCTCATAAACTTCCCCGTAGCTATCTTCTGTAGGATTGTAACTTAAACCATTTTTGAATAATCCCTCTTCTCCGTTACAAGGGCTCCCCTCCTCCTCTCTACCAGGGTGAAATGGGAGGTTACCATACAGTGTAGAGTTTCCCTCCTGAGAGCCACACACTTTTGGGTAAGTGTAGGAGAAACTCTGTTTTTCAAGTTCCCTTCTATTACAAGGAATCAGCCTACCTTCTGGCTTGGTTCTCACGGAGCTTTTTGATCTAGGAAACTGAACGTAGCTTTTCTCCCATGAAAGCCTTTCACTCTCTTTTGCTGGACATTTCTCTTTGGGCATGCAAGTATCCCTCTGATAAAAGCTTCTGCCCTCCAGGTACCTGTTCTCAGGGAGATTTTCTCTCACAGATTCCCTCAGTCTGCCTGCTGGAATACCTCCATGGCTCCAACAACCGGTCTCGTTGTTCAGTGCTGCTCAGCTCCCTGAAACAAATCCCTGGTATTCTCTCCGGGGCTATTTCCTGTGGAATACTGTTTTGAATCTCCATCTGAAGCTCTCCGGTTAGTTTCCCAAACAGCTCTGCCGTTAGCTCTGCTGTTAGCAAGTTCTGCTACGAGGGGACATGGGATGAGGGTGAAGGGAGATAGATTCAGGAGTGATATGCGGAAATATTTCTTTACGGAAAGAGTAGTGGATCCGTGGAATAGTCTCCCAGTGGAGGTGGTAGAGATGAGGACAGTAACTGAATTCAAGAAAGCATGGGACCAACACAGAGGATCTCTAAAGGCAAAATGTGGACTGTTGTAGTTGTTATGGAAGGACAGACTAGATAGGCCATGTGGTCTTTTTCTGTCGTCATGTTTCTATGTTTCTAGCTCTGCTAGCTCTCTGGTTAGCTCTGCTTCTGACCAAAGCTGAGTGATTTTTAACTGCGTCACTCTTAGTGTTCCTCTGAGCCTCTCCTCCCCCCAGCTGTCCCTCATTACCTAATAGGCTATGAGGTAATCTCCTACTAGGGCGTGCTCCTACACCTGGTGCTTCAGTTTGTGATGGTTGCTCATAGCAACCCTGATCCATATGCTCTGAGCTGTCACTATTAGACCTGCTCTGCTCTGTGTTCCCTCTTTCCATAGGTATTATTTGATCCCACCTCATGACAAGTCCCACCTCCAATCTGACAGCATCCCTGTTGCCATGGAGGAGGAGAGGTCACGTGACAGGAGAGCATCACCCTGGTGTGGCAGGAAGTGATCCTGTAACTAGGACCTGTCCTCCAGGTGATGTAAAACCCTCTTGCACCGAGGAGGTTTCTCTCCAGAGCCATTGTGCCCATGAGGGAAGGGTTAGGACAGCCGTTATAGTTGGTGATTCTATCATTAGGCAATGTAGATAGCTGGGTGGCTGGTGGATGTGAGGATCACTGGTAACATGCCTGCCTGGTGCGAAGGTAGAGGACCTCACGTTCCACCTAGATAAGGTCTTAGATAGTGCTGGGGAGGAGTCTGCTGTCTTGGTACATGTCGGTACCAATGACATAGAAAAATATGGTAGGGAGGTTCTGGAGGCTAAATTTAGGCTTTTAGGTAGGAAGTTGAAATCCAGAACTTCCAGGGTAGCGTTCTCCGAAATGCTTCCTGTTTCCCACGCGCAGGACCCAAAAGGCAGGCAGAGCTCTGGAGTCTCAATGCGTGGATGAGACAATGGTGCAGAGATGAGGGGTTTGGATTTGTTAGGAACTGGGGAACATTCTGGGAAAAGGAGGGGCTCTTCCGAAGGGATGGGCTTCACCTTAACCGGGATGGAACCAGGCTGCTGGCATTAACCTTTAAAAAGGAGATAGAGCAGCTTTTAAACTAGATATTAGGGGAAAGCCGACAGTCGCCCAAGAGCGGATGGTTCAGAAGAATGTATCTTTGAAGGATACTACCAAAAGCAGAGAGGTTCCACAAAAGAGTAAAGTAAGCCCAAATGCCCTCAAGTATGGAGCAGACTGAGCTTAAAGATCCCAAATTACCCATGTCTAACAATAGCCAAATTAATATGAATAAAATACATTCTCTAAAATGCTTGTATGCAAATGCTAGAAGTCTAAAAAATAAGATGGGAGAGGTAGAATATATAGCACTAAATGAAAGGTTAGATATGACTGCATCTGGGAGCAGCAGGGAATCCACCTTTAGTAAAATATGTACCATGGAGCTTTATGGATATGGAAAATGTGGCTAGGACATTACCCCCCTTAGTGAGAGGAGCTTCCCCTTAGATAGCGAATTTTGAGGAATCAGGACATCAGAAGCCCTCGGTAATCTGAAAGGTATTTTGGGCCAGGTTTAATTCAGGGAAGAACAGAGGAGGTATTTAGGCTGGCAGGTTTTACCGACTGTCCACCTTGCAGGATCACTGGTTTGATGGGGCTGGGATAGCTCAATATAGGCAGAAGTTGTTGTGGGGAGCTGTTCGGGTCATGTATCCAGATGTACAGGATTTTGGGATAGTGACTTCTATGACTTGGAAAGACGGACAAGGAGTGTATGAGTGGGTGAGTGAAATATAACAGGCTTGGCAGCGTGAAACTGGGCATTTATGGGATGCAATTAGACATGCAGTATTTTTCCCAGATAACTAAAGCCGGCTTGCTGGTGGAGGTGCAGAGGGCTTTAGAGGGAGTAGTGTGATTGCCACATAAGAACTGTGAATGTTATTTTATCAACACATTGATCCATTTTTGTGAAGCAAAGGGCCAGCACAAAAGAAAGAAAAAGGAACTCAGGAGCAGAGGTTTGGACATTGGGCCAACAAGTGGAGGAGTTAGGATTGTCAGCTAGTGCAGGTCATGTATTGAGAGGTGGCAGGAGAAGAGAGGAGACCAAATCTAGCACATTGTAGGAACTCATGTGGAGGATCCTGGGCTGCTGCCTTGGTAGTGGGGATGAACAGAGATAGGGGAAGAGGAGGACCTATGAGATGAGGACCCATATGCTGGAACTGTGGACTCAAGGACATTTTAGCAGGGAATGTGATGGAGGGAGACAAGGCCAGGCCAATACTGACTAGGACAGTACCCCTTGGTGGCACAAATTGGTAAAGCCAATCCTTACATTAAGGTGAGTGTTGGGGATGTGGAAACAGTGTTCATTTTGGACACTGAAGCCACTGTGTCCACCATAGGGGCAGAAGGAAGGGGCCATTCCCTTTATCAGAAAATAAATTAAAAACAGTAGGATTTATTGGGGAATACAAAATTATGAGTTACACCCAACCTTTAGAAATTGTGATAGAAGGATTTAAGGTGGTAGCCCCCCTCATATATGCACCAGAGTCAACCAGCCAAACGTTTGGGAAGGGATTTGTTGGGGAAATTTGATATCCAGATACAATGTAACTGTGTGCCCAATTATGTTTGCCACTGAAGTTAACAACCCCCCAGGCACACCGGTGGGAAGAACAGAATCCAGTATGTATTTTAGACAAGGAATCAGTAGAACACTTGCTGCAGTTAGTAGTTCAGGTGTGGGGAGATAAGGTGGTGAATTTAAAACCTTGCCGCCAGATAATGCGGCCACGTTTGCAGGGCCCAGAGAAATGAGAGACATGGATTAAGCGGGTTCAGGTATTGTCCATTAATTATCAAGAAAAATGTGGAGCAGTCTATGCAAAAGGATATATAGAGAGCTATGAGGACATGTGGTGAGTAACAGTAGTATTTCGGAGAGGGAGGAGAACTTCAAAGGATCTGATGTGGCTTTTGAAGCACCAAGTGGAGATGAGAGGGGAAATAGAAGGAGAAGAATATCCTTTACAGGGATTCTTTTTAACAGGAACAGTTAAGGAAGAGATTTCTTTCCCGATCTGGAGCTACCATGAATACTTTTCGTCTCATTGGCATAATTTCAGTTTGGGATATGCGAAATCCTGGGAGGTCGGATCCAGGATTTTGGATCAGGCCCCCCCCCCCCCCCGGAGGTATGGGCAGCAAATGATCTAGATGTGGGATTACATCGGGAGGTAAAAGCAGTGGAGGTTATTCTTAAGGAGGGGTGTGAAGGGCCAAGGGTGAAGCAGAATCCTCTGTCAGCAGAAGCATGCAGGGGAATCAGAGAGCAGGTAAAAGAATTGGGAAGTAAGGACTTCTATACTGCACCCTGAGCCCCTATAACACTCCCATATGCGCAGTACGTAAGCCTAATGGTAAATGGAGGTTGGTTCACGATTTGAGGAAGTTGAATGAAATGGTGGTAGTGGAGTTCCCAGTAGTACCAGATCTGGTGGGAATGTGGACGGGTGACAGTTCCCTGTATGAGTGGTTCTCTCTGGTGGATTTAAGCAATGCCTTTTGGGCAATGCCTTTAGCCAAGGCTTCACAGGAATTATTTGCATTTGCCTACGAAGAACAGCAGTATGCCTAGTCCCAACTACCACAAGGGTATGTAGAGAGTCCCTCAATTTTTAACTGAGTTTTGAGTCAGGATCTGCAAAATTTTAGAGAGGAATGGGAAGGGAACTGTGTGACCTTGTGGCAGTATGTAATGGTCTTATGCTATGCACAGACACACTGGAGAAACATGAGGAAGCTATATGGGATTTGTTACAAGTTTTAGAGGCACAGGGCAGGGCGACTCAAGGCAATCTGCTGCCTGAGGCGAAGAATGAGATGGCGCCCCCCTATATTAAATATTGCTTTTTCAGAAATCCAATCAGAGACTGAACCAAATCAAAAAGCCTTACCAAAGTCGCCAATCATTTTGTTTCTGGCTAAGTCCAAAAGCTTTTATTCTGTCCTCATTCTTCTGGATCTCTCTGCTAGCCTTTGACACCGTTGACCACAATCTTCTCCTTATCACCCTGTCTTCACTCGTTTTCAAAGGCTCTGTACTTTCTTGGTTCTCCTCCTATCCTCTCTCCCACCGCTCTTTCAGTGTGTACTTCGGTGGCTCCTCCTCCTCTTCTAACCCTCTTACCTGTGGGTGTACCTCAAGGTTCTGCCATAGTCCGCTGCTCTTCTCTCTCTATACCCAATCCCTTGCTGCCCTTATCTCTTCCCATGGTTTTCACTATCCATCTCTATGCTGAAGACTCTCAAATCTACCTCTCTACGCCTGTTATCTCTCCTGAAATTCAAGCTAAGATCTCAGCCTGCCTCTCTGACATTGCTTTCTGGATGTCCTACCGCACTTGAAGCTGAACATGGCCAAAATTAAACTCCTTGTCTTTCCCCCTAATGCCTCCCCTTCTCTCCTTCCCCTTTCTCACTCTCTGTGGATAACTCTGTTATCCTTCCTGTCTCTTTGGCGAAACCTTGGTGTTATCTTTGACTCATCTCTCTCTTTCTCTTTACATATCCAAAACATTGCTAAAACAGATCATTTCTTTCTTTACAATATCTCCAAAATCCGCCCCTTTCTCTCTGATAACACTACTAAACTGATTGTCCACTCTTTAATCACCTCCCGCCTTGATTACTGTAACCTTCTCCTTGCTGGCCTCCTGCTCCTGCTAACTACCACCTCTTTCCCTCTCCAGTCTAATTCAACATTCTGCAGCTCGTCTGATTTTCCGTCAGTCTCATTTTTTCACACATTACTCCTCTCCTCATGTCACTTTACTGGCTCCCCATCCCCATCCGCTTCCGTTCCGTTCAAACTCAAACTCCTCCTTCTAACCACCTATAAATGTATTCATTCTTCTGCCCCTCATTACCTTTCATCATCCCCTCATCTCTACTAACTACACCCCCTCTCGCCTACTCCGCTCACTAATTGTCTTCGTTTATCTATGGCCTTTTACTTTTTACTCGGTACTGCTAATTCTAGACTTCGCTCCTTTCAACTGGCTGCACCCTTTTCCTGGAATTCTCTACGCTGTTTTTCTGTCTGCCAAGCACCCTCTCTCCACTGGCCATCTTCAAATCCAAATTGAAATCCCATTTCTTCACTATTGCTTTTTGTTCCCTAACTCATCCTTTCTTATTCTCTCCATAAACATGTGTTCTTGTCTTGTTAATTGTTATTTGTATTATCTAATTTATTTCATATTTTGTCTTGACTAGAATGTGAGCTCTAACGGCATAGACTGTCTCTTTTTATGTTTGTCCAGCGCTTCGTATGTTGCAGCTCTTTATAAATGCTTAGTAATAATAATAATAATTAATAATAATGAATACTAAAAAAATCCAATTAGATTACCGGTATAATGGAGGACATTGCAAGATGTTTGCACACAGGGCCGTAACGAGCTGCAATTGCGCCTGTGCGACTTGCAGCTCGGGCGCACTCCCCCTTCTCCCTCTCCCCCCATACCTCTCCGTCCGCCATCACTGCCTGCTCTTTCCCTGCTGCTGCCGGCCCTCTGTGTTTTTTTCAAGGGCAGCACTGAAAAGCACCAGGAAGACAGAGGCAGGTCAGGCGGCTGGCATACAAGAGAAACAATCAGGTATGGGAGAAGAAAAATTAACAGAGAGGAGACACATCAAAAAAGCGCCCGATCTGAATGGCATTCCGGCACTTTGAATGCAGATCTGTGCCCTCCCTTGCCTGTGAAATCGCGTCCGGAGGAGGGAGGGACCAGACCTGCTTAAAAGTGCTGCACAAGGTCTTGGGGGGCATTTTGGCTGGGCCTGGCTATTGTCCTGCGCCAGTGGCGGCAGGGCAACAGGCATGCAGCCTAAAATGTGCCCTCCCCAATGCCTTTGCGCCTTGTGCGACTGCAGCCTGCTTGCACAGGGTCTATGGGTTATATGCGGTCCTATTTACAGCGCCAAGGAACTAAAAGAGAGCAAGAACTCAACAGCACAGTTTTATAAAATCTAAATGAAGAACTCATTTTTATTTTTGTTGTTTTATAAAGCTGTTTTTATGGTTTGCTTTGGCTTTTTCCCCTTTTTCAAAACATATATTTTGCAATCCAGCAGTAGGTGGTCAGAAGCAGAACTGCAGGACATTCATCTGCCACATGAACTCAATATTTTAAAAAAAAAAATCTGATTTCTGCGCTAATCTCAAATAATCAACAACAAAAACCACAACCACGAATTCTCCATACCAGGCATATTGTGAACAAAACACTACAACAAAGAGCAAACTCTACCATATCATATCATATCAGCACAAACTTACTTTTTGCCAAAACTCAGCATAAGGAGCCCATCCAAAAAAAGTGTCACATGTAAATACTAGCAGTGAGCCCTGGAAGCATCCATACACTCTATTTTGAAAAGCTGAACCAAGTCAAATTACTACAGTAACAAGTATAGATCTTTATGAACGAAACTCCATGTTAACAGAACCACCTGACCTCAGTCACAACACTCAGAACAGCAGACTCTCACCAAAGTACAGAATGAAGTAACCACAATCTCAAAATAAAAATTAAACATATGTAGACAAAATTTTAACTGAATACCCCAAGAATGCCAGAGTCCACATGTTCAGTGCAACATCAGATAAATAAGAGATGCAGTTTCCCCCGGGCAATACAGTGTAAACATATAAAGATAACAACAAAGTCCGAATCACTTCTAAACTGGAATAAATTTATAGGATTTTGCTTACTTTCTATGTTGTCGTGACCATTTTGATTCTCTGATCAGGTGGGGGCT
The DNA here is from genome assembly GCA_033557465.1 of Ichthyophis bannanicus. NCBI lineage: Eukaryota > Metazoa > Chordata > Amphibia > Gymnophiona > Ichthyophiidae > Ichthyophis > Ichthyophis bannanicus. Next base: position 193,964,507 of record CM066031.1, on the reverse strand, counting down.
GGTCCCAATCTGCGAGGGCTTCTTCTGCTTTTGCCTGACTTCTCTTAGTCTCCTCTTTTCTGTGGTCTATGGTGCGGGCATCTTCCATGTCTTATCATCTTCTTTTTGTTTTTCTTCAGCTTTCGCGTCCATCAGCCTCATTTCCAGTTTCGCAGTAACCCTCCCCAGTAATCAACCCCCTTTCCAGTGCGATTTGTCGCCCCTTCCAGTACTTCCAATGCGCATTAACCACCTTGCATTCCCATGACTGTGCCACTGAGTGTCCATTCGCCTTCCAGTGCCCCTTCCTTCCCTCCACTGTCCAGCCCCTTCTAGTTCGAATAAACCATCCCAGGTTATCAAGTTTTCACGTCCCCACTCTCAGTGCCACCCTCCCAGTCAGGCTCCCTTCCAGTCCGCCCTAACCCTCTGTCCATCGCTCCCTTTTCCAGTGCCATTTTTGGCATGTCAGCATCCCTTTCCAACCTCCACCCTATTACCCACGGTCAGCGCTACTAAGCTCCCCCCATCCCCCAAGTGTCCAGCTTCCTTCCATTGGCTACCCCTTTTTTCAGTACATCCCATGTTGAGTGGGCGGGAGTGCTGCCTGTCTCAGCCCCCCTCCTTCCATCTCACCGTGTCAGCTCCGGGCTTCGCTGCCGTCGCTTCCTTCCTCCTTGGCTAGAATCCCTCCCTTCAGTATCTGCTTTTTCCCTTCGCAGGCCCTATTCGAAATCGCATCCCGTCCCGATTCATGCCCATTTGTATCCCTAGCCCTAGTTTGGTTCTGTCCGTAGGCAGCAGTCATTCTACCTCCTCTCCCCCATTAGCCTGCATTTCCAGTCCCAGTGTCCCACTTCCAGGTCCTATCCCCTAGTATCAACCGCACGATCCAGTCCTATGTCCCGCCGCCGCATCAGCCCTATTATCCAGTGCTCTAGTCCTAGTCCTATTTCCAGTCCTATGCATGCCCGCAATCCAGCTCATGTTTCTGCAATCTCTAGCTAGCCCCCCTAATCCAGAGCCCTTCCAGTTCCCATGCCTAATCATCACGCAATCATGATTCGTCATTAGCATTTCTAGCTCCCGCCCTCGATTAGAACAGCCCATTTCCAGTTCTAAACTTGGGCCCCATCAGCTCATTTATTTATTTCGGTCGGATTTAATATACCGCTTTATCAATTTAAATGCCAAGCAGTTAGCACATCAACAATCAATAGTGGGGAAGGGGCATGCAATGTGGAAACATTTCTCAGATCCCGTAGCCCCCCAATAGCCCCTTAGCATTCTAGGCGTCCCCCTTCCCCGGGCGAGCTCATTTCTTTCGAGTTTCAAAAAAACCCCTCCATCATCAGTCCCAATTTCCAGTTCTTAGCATCCCTCCCATACCCATTAGCAGTCCTAGTCGCCCCCGCCCCCCCCGCAGAAAAAAAAAAAAAAAAAAAGGAAAAACATAGCCCATTAAGCAGTCCTAGCTAGCTCCTCGGCCTCCCAGATATGTTTTTCCATTTCTAATACCCCCCTCCCTCCCCCAGCCCAGCTCCAAAACGCTTTAGGGAAGCTGGGGGGTGGGTAGGGAACGACTGCAAACGGCTGCTGGCCGCTGCAGCATGGAAGGTGGCCTCCATTGGCACGCCTGCCGCCCTGCCCTGTGAGGAGCCCTTAGCAGACCTCTAACCCCCGCCCCCCCGTCTGCGCCGGCTTGCAGCTCTGGGATCAGAGCCGGGCAGCAAAGGAGAGTAGTGGTTTCCCGCTTTTCACCGCAGCTCTGTTTCAAAGGCTGAGCCCCACATCGCGCTGATGGGAAACAGCTTCTCCCTTTGCTGCTGGCTTCTGCAGAGCTGAGAGGTCCGGGGGTGGTGGGGCAGTCTGTGAGGGCTCTCCAAGGAAGGCGGCCGCCCACCAGACCGCTCATGCCTGCCTGGCTGCCACTGGTGCTCCAGCAGCAGGCGGCAGCAGCTTTTTGCAGGCCGGGTTTTGTTTTGTTGTTGTTTTTTTATTATTTGAAGGCCTAGTGATGCTGCTCTTTTTGAGGGCATATTTTTGGCCACCTTCAAAAAGATGGCCGGCCTGAGGGCAACCGCCTCGACTTGGCCCTCATTATAGTAGGTCCGGTCCCCTGGGCACAGGACTATAATGTTTAGTGAAGAAGAAAGTCCGGCAAATGTGTTCAGGCAGGAAGTATGTTTTTCCTTGGACCAGAAGATGTCCAAGAGATGGGAGAGAGAGTGTGCATAAGAAAGACAGGTTTATGGGCAAGTAGCAAAATGTCAGACACTAACCCAGGTGGATACGGCCATCTAGGCCTCATTATACTGTGGAAGAACAGCAGGTTTTAAGGAAATTGCTGAAGGGTGCATGGGATCTAAGATGGGAAGAACGCCGTAGTAGTGTTCGCCGGCTGAGGAATGGGCATGGGGGGAGAGTTTGAGTTCTAGGATATACAACGGTGCTGCAGCCGTTAGATAGCCGCTATACCTGGGTGATCTTTTGGTCATTCCATGTCACTCCAGGATGACGCAGGGTTGGACAGCGGTAGTGACCCAGGAGGACAAGAGAGGGTCCTCTTGCATTCCTTTCAGGTACATATCAGAAATTAAAAAGAATTTTACTATGTGGGCGAGCGGGCAGTTGTTGGCGCTGTGCATCTGCTAGTAAAAGGCAGGCAGAAAGATGGATTGGAGACTCTGAGTTGAGTGATGGCATTCTGCCTCATGAAGTCCCAGGGCACTTTTAGGTGGCACCCAGAACAATTTACACGCACAAAGGATGGCTAAATATCTAGGCAACCCTATAATGCCCCAATATATAACTTTCCTTCCTCCATCTACAAGGTTGTCCGGCTATAAAGGGATTGATTCCAGGAGCGAATTAGATCCAGGGCATGTTTGTGCAGGTGGGAAAGATAGGGCAATGTCTTCACAGGATACACTCATATGAAAGAAGAAGGGCAGATATATTTATGGCGGGCAGGGCTGGTCCGTCCATTCTGGTCAAGCATGTTTGTTCGGTGCACAGGGCCCGCACACCAACAACATCTTGCAATTCAGGGGCACGCGGCAGGCATGGCGCAGCTTTAGAGGGAGGCGCGGAGAGGTCCTGGGCTCACGCTCTGAGAAGCTGCCAAAGTGAACAGGCGCGCATTTTCTTTTCTTCAACTTTCGGCAGCCTATATTTAACAGTATAGGATGCTGACACTCCTGAAGTCAAAGGGACTTTCTGTTTCCCTGGCCATCTCAGTGCGGCTAGCATCCTTATACTGTAAATACATGCTTCACTTCAGATCAGGCTGTCAGAGATGAGCCGGGGTGCCTCTCTGCCCCTCTAAAAAACATTTGGAGCAGGCCCGCAGGGCTCTTCGGGGGGGGTGGGGAGGTTAAGACTGGAAATAGCTGATGAGGAGAGTGGGGCTTGGACTGGACAATTGGCTGAGTGGGAGGAGCTTGGACTGGAAATTGGGCTGAGTAGGGTGATTCTAGAACTGGAAATAGTCTGATGTGTAGGGGTGCCTTGGAATGGAAATGGGCTGAGTGGGGAGGAGGGGAGCTAGGACTGGAAATGGGCTGATGGAGGGGGGGGGGGGGGGGGGGGGGGGGGGGGGGGGGGGGGGGGGGGGGGGGGTGGCTAGGGATAGGACTGGAGATGGATGGTGGAGCTAGGACTGGAAAATGGGATGTATGGGGGGCTAGGATAGGATTGGAAATGGGGGCCTGAGGGGGAGGCTAGGATTGGAAATGGGCTGAATGGGGGGAGCTAGTATTGGAAATATCTTATCCAGGGCAGGGGCTTGGAATGGAAATGGGCTGAGTGGGGGTGGTAGAGCTAGGACTGGAAATGGGTTGATGGAGTGGGCTTGGATTGGAAATGGACTGATGGAGGTGTTCTAGGATAGGGTTTGAAATTGGATGATGGGGGAATCTAGGACTCGAAATGGGTTGATGTGAGGGGTCTAGGATAGAACTTGACAGTGGTTGAATGGGGGAGCTAGGACTGGAAATGGGGGGTCTGATGTGGGGCTAGGATCTGCAAATGGGCTGTATGGCGGGGGGATAGGAGAATGAAGACTAGTAAGGGAGCGGATGGGCTGGGAGGGGCTGGGACTGAGAAGATGAGTCTGATGTTGGGGGAGGACTAGAATGGGATGGGGCTGGGGATTGTGGAGGATGGAGAGGGGAAAAATATTTTTGGTGTGGGAGGGAAGAATAGATCTATGATGTGTTACCAGGTATGGGAGAGTAAGTGGGGTGTTGAGGATGGAGGGGGGTTGATAAAATTCGAGTGGATGAAAAAGGAATGGAAAGAAAGTAATGGAGGAAAAAACAAAAGGAGACAACCCATCCGTAGTTTAAAGCAGATGTAGAGAGAAAATGGAATAAAATTAGGACAGTAGGAGAAGAAAGGAGCAAATGGAGCAGCAGACCATTGAGAGATTTAGCAGAAGACCACAAAGAAACCAGAAGAAAAGTGGGCTGGAGCAATTGCAACTGAAAAATCAAGATTCACAAACAACACCAAGGTAGAAACATACTTTTTTTATTTTGAATTTATTAAACTTGGAATATCAACTCGAGGAAAATTGTATCCGTTAACGTCTGTGTTTGTGGTATTATTAATTTTTATGGGTTTTTATTTCTGCAGTGTTGTTTTTGCACCATTCCAAGGTTTCTTTTGGGGTTCTCAGTTTAATTATTGGGGGGTCCTTCCCTATTTTATCTAAATTTGTGGATCCCTTAATTCTTTGTTTTGTGGATGGTGGCCTATGTTCTGCCTGCGTTGAGTTGAGGAGTAGCCTAATGGTGTGAGAGCATGGGTTTGGTAAGCAGTGAGACTAAATTTGATTCCCAGTGGTACTACTCCTTGTGGCCTTGGCCAAGTCACTTTAAACCCTCCATTGACTTTTCAGGAAAAAAAATCCAAGTTATCAATGTCCCCTGTTTAAAATGTACATTACCCAGTTAAGTTTCAATGTAAACTGCTTTTGATTGAAACTGAATAAAGCAGTTTTATAAAACCAGTTTAAGTGTACATAATTTTGTAGCTGAGGTATATCTGTTTTATGTAGTTTTCTATTTTACAGTGGGCCGCTTGTTTTCCTTTCTTTCTCCAGTAGGAGATGTATTGGGTATTCTCTGAAATGTATTTGTTTAATATTTGCAGTGTTGGCCTTTTGATATGTATGGTATTGGTGCTTTGTTGAGTGGCTGTTATGCTATGGCGGTGGTGTTGCTATGGGTTCTAAATGGGTATGTGTTTGTAGTGACTTCCTAATCTGCCTGCCGATTGGCACTGGAATATAGTTACTGTAAGAAATCTGAATAGTCCTTTTTTCTTGTAATATCCATACACTCATTAAGAAGCATGTTTACTACAGGTTAGTGGCACGTTAGCATTAATGCAAATATTTAATTAGATAACCAAATGAGGCCCTCTGCCATGTAATCGTCTGCACAGATGGTCCCTGTACCTCCCCCTTGGGCTGCCCCTGCGTAGACCCGCTTCCAGTTTTCTTGTCCTCCCCCAAGGAGAACCACACAGGAATTAGGGTTATAAGGCTGTAAGTGGAAAAAGGGCGCGTTGGAGTCATCAGGGATTGAGAGTGGTACCATTCATACATCAACTTTCCTCCTAAATAAATTTACAACTCTTCTCAGTCCTGCAGAAGTGCGTTGTTTAGCTACTGCTTTAACGAGTTCAGATCCTATGACTATTGGTTTATTAGAGATTTCTGAGTCCTGCTATGAAGACTTTTAATTTATAGGATATTTACCCAGTCATAGAGGACCAAGGATTTCAATGAAATGGGGTTGTGGGAAGACAGTACAGCCAACGTGTCTCTGTTAACATTGCTTCTGAAAATACCTTCGCAATTCAATGCCACCGTCTGGCATTCCCATAACCATAAGGCAAAGAAAATGGTGTGCCTTCTAGTCATTGCTGACTCCTGGAGATCCAGCCTCAGCCACCCCCCGGGCGGTGTGTTTTTCCCTTCCTTGGCAGTGTGACTGGAAAGGAGATTTCCAGGTCCTTTTTTTTCCCTGAGGCAAGTGAATTTTAAATTACTTTGCGCTGACGGCCCCAAGGAGTAACCACACCTGGGAATCAAATATTCTAGTCCTCATGGTTACCAAACCAATGCTCTAACCAATTAGGCTACTCCTGCTCCAGCCGTTCCTCATAGCTGTGGTTAACAATGGTACAAGCACATCCAAACGTCAGGAGAACAACGGGGACATAGAAGAACTCAGGCAGATTCTTTAGCAAAACTTCATGCAGCGGTGAGGCTCCACCCAGAGTTGGTGGGTCCTCCCCCCTCTAGCAATAGTACAAGCTGTGACATTACAATGTGGAGGAGAGAACAGATGCACAAGATTTACTGAGAGGGTGTAAACAAAACAGCAGGCTACAAGGGGAACAGATAGAGAAAATGGCAAGCAGCACAGATGTGAAAATGCTCAAAGAGGTTTGTAGTGCCCACCCCCAAGTGGAGCAGTGGTGCCATTATATCTCCAGTTGCGTTTCTAGCTGTTATTGCCAATCTCTAGCAATGGGGAATGTTCAGTCCTCTCAGGACTCTGCTCGAGATACTTACAGATAGAATTAGTGGGGTGCCCTGGGCCCCCGGCCCTAAACAAATTGTTATTCAATAATATGTCCTTTGTGTAAAATATTACTCACAGGACAATTCTTATGCTATACAAATAACTCCCATCAGGTCTATGTTTGCCACATCCTTCTAGACCTTTTCAAAATCTTCACATTGGTTTCCACCACTGACCATGCAGATTCCTGATACATGGGTACAGGTACTTGCCAGTGTGGTGTATTTGCCTTTTCTTCAAGTGGATTTGCAATCCCTTTCACCTGCAGAAGGGCAAACGGGCAGGATTACTAGTGATGCATCTAGTGGACGGATAATATTCCCAGGTTTGGGGTTGACCCTCCAGAAAATTCAAAACAGTACACTGGGACATAACTTTCCATAATAACATTAATTCCAGGACACTTACTGAAGGGTTGAGGGTGCGAGTCAATTCCTTTTTTGTGTTATGTGGTTTAATAGGCCACAAGCAAAGAGACTTATGGGTCAAATGGATTCCTAAAGAAAATGCTTTGTAAAGATTCCCTATAATTTGGACTTGGCTAAACAGCTTAACCTTTTTGCTTTTGGTTTTTCTATCAAGATCTCCCATTTAAGACAACTCTTATAATCTGGACACCCCACCAGCGACACCTGCTGGGAACACGCTCTCCAATGCAGCATGGGGCAGTGATACAAAGAAGCTGTAAAAACAGCATCAACCTTCCACACTACGTACCGAGCACTGAGAAACATCTCTCTTTCCAGGTCCAGGTAACTAAATGTAGTTGAAGTAACTATACCCGGCTTTTTTTTTTTGAACTGCGCCATGTCTTTGTCCGGGTCCAGCCCTTACGAAGGTCACTAGCTGTGGTCAATCCGTTAGCTTTTTGCCGATGGAGGGCTCTTTCACAGTTGCAGCACATTACCAGAGTGCGAACAGCTCCTTACTTTTGACACAGCATGAAGTCTCTGAGGACGGTTTGTGGGACTCTTTGGGGTGGTATGGGCGTTGTTTCCATTCTTATACTCCATCGTGCATTCTAACCACACTGTATCAGGTAAACTAAGCTTTTAAGCAATGCGTTGGAGTTGGTCAGATTGGGCTGTTTACCAATCTGGTCAGTGGCGATATTCCGACTGCAAAACAGACTAACGTTCGGACAAGTCATTCAGTCCTCACTTTAGCCAGGTTTGGGTTAAGTCATTTTATCAGTCCCTAACTTTAGCCAGTTGGGTTAACACACCCAGTCCCTCATCACCACAGACACAGCTCACTACAGGTGCCGCACCTTGAACACTCCAACACTAAAGAGCTATCATCAGGCCCTTTTAACCCAGTACTAGGGGATATTCAGCAGCACTAAAGGTGAAGTGGTGACCCGCATAGGAATAATCTGAAGCCAAGTACCTATTTCCTTATGGAAAGGGATGGTGGATGAGTGTATCAGCCTCCCAAGGGTGTGATGGAGACAAGAACGGTATCTGAATTCAGCGGAAAAGCATGGGACAAACAGAGAAGATCTCTGAGGAAGAGGAAAGGATTGTAGAACTTCGATAGTTTTTAAATGGATGGGCAGATGGAATACGCCATATGGTTCTTAATCTGCCATTGTTGTCTATGTCACTTATGTAAAAATGAAAGTGTGGTGCAAATTACTTATACACGCATACAGTATAACCTAAAAATGAATGCATGTACAATTACTGCATCTGCACATGTAAAAAGGCTCTCTTGCTTGCATACAGTCCTGTGCACTACAAGCGAACAGTTCAAACATGAGAAATACGCGAAACATCAGGAAATATTTGTTTAAAATGAGC
>CM066031.1:193897723-193955627 GCA_033557465.1 Ichthyophis bannanicus | reverse complement strand
CAGCCTGCGGAGCGAGAGAATGTCTGATGGGACAGGGGGACTGGGCATGAAGTGATCTCCTAGCCCAGAGAGGCAGGGTACAATTGGCCTTGCACAGCCCCTGCCCACAGGACATGCTGCTCCCAACAGACAGATTCTGATTTCTGGGCCACAATCGCTGCCCTCCCACACCCTTCTGCCTGCAGGGACGCAGTAGGTCCTGCAGGCAGCGAGCTGTGGCAAGGCCCTGACTGTGGACATGAGCAACAGAGCCTGCTTACAGGAGCGGACATATGGAGGGCTGCCGTCACTGTTCCGCTCCTCCGCCCCCACTCAGGAATGACCTGTGGATTGCCGTCAAGCTTAGGTGGGAGAGCCTGTCCGCGAGACACTACGTACTGGTGGGCAGAAGGCTGGTGAGTAGCTGATTGTGGCCTCTCACAGCCTTCCTGGGTCCCATGGTAAGCAGAGTGTCCCTGCAGTCAGGCCTCTCCAATAAGCCACCAGAATATCTGCAGGCCATATGAATGGGGATGGGTGGGCAGGCAGCTAGCGAACGGCACTCTCCTGATGTCAGGCACTTCCCTGTTGCGCTTACCCAGCTTAACAAAGGTAGCACTGGCCCTATTTCAGCATTGGTCACCTTTGGGCTTTTCCCCCCTCACCCCCACCGCGGTGTTGTCCAGCATTTGCCTTTCCTGCTCCCCCATCCAACATTTGTCTTTCTACCCCCCCCATCTTAACATGTGTCTTACTCTGCGTCCCCCCCCTCCTGCGTGTCAAGCAATTTGTCTTTCCTTCCTCTCCCTGTTGTCCAGCATTTGTCCCTCCTGCCCCCAAGCCATGAAGGCCCTGATGCGTCCCGCCCCTTCTGATGATGCTTTTTCGCATCAGATGGGTAGACCCAGAAGGGGACTTACAAGTCACCCCCCCCCACCAACAGAGGCTTATTTAAACTGTGCTTCCTTATCGTCCCTCCAGTCTAGTCCTGGGAAGCTTTGGGGTGTTTGTGATCCTCTTCCAGCAGCTTGGAGGGAACTGATCCCACGTCCTTCTTTTCTTTGACACTGGTATAAAAGGACACAGGCACCGCCTCCTCACTCTAAGTTTAGATCAGTCTCCAAGCAGCTGGAGGATGTGAGCCAGAGATCCGGCTTCACTGGAGGAACAATTAAGGACATTTTAGTGAGGTTTTAGACTAAATTTGGGGTTTCAAAGGACTTTGAGATTCTTTTTTTTCCCTTTATTTTTAGAGTTGTAGAGGTAGGCAAGTACTGTAATTGGACGCATATCCACTTTTAACCTTTGCACTGCTAGGAGCCTCTCTCCCTCGCTCTTCCCCTCGCCGTATCTTGCCAGGGCAGGCTGAGGAGGAAAGTGGTAGACCCTTGGGCTCAGCGTCCAGTCAGCCTGGTCTGAGGTTGTTGTTAAAAGAAAGCCCTCCCCCTGCGCTAACACAGGAGGTTTTGCCTGTTTGCGCTTTGGGGATTGGGCCAGGAGGGAGCTGATTGACCTGTGAGTGTTTGGAGGGACCGGGAGAACAGCAGTCGCGTTGCCCTCTCTACTCTGCAAAAGTCCTCTGCATCGGGAGCTAAAGGTAAAGCTCGAGGGGAGAATCGATCTTCAGTCTTTCGATCTTCATCATTTCAAGTAGGGACAAGTGTAGTTGGGGCGGACGGCAAGCGAGCATAGGGGAGCTGGAAAGTGATTGTGCTGGTCGCCGTTAGAGTAGAGTCAGCAGGCCCGTGACGCTTGCGTTTTCGGCAGGAGGGAACGCTTGTGGCGGTTGGGGGAAACTTTGTACTGAAATCTCGGCTGTGCAGCTTTGTTTTCGTTTTTTTGAAGTGCGTTGTGGTAGGTATGGAAGGGTTCCTGCTTCCTTTTCTGTTGGTTAGCTTTAAAAAAAAAAAAAAAGGCTCGAGTTGGAAGGGCTGCTGCGGGGGGCATCAAAACCATTGGGGGGGGTGGGGGGCCTCCTCCTTTGAAGGGTATTGGCCTTTGTGGGGTACCTTGAGAAGCATTAGGCCTCAGGAGGTGAAATTCAAATTCATTATGCCTGCAACAAAAGTTTTGTGCGGCTTTGCGGGGTTGAAGAAAGGTCTGCCGTTTATGTTATTGTATTTATTTATTTATTCGTGTATTTAACTATTTCTTTTATACCGCACGCCCTTCCAGAGAATCAAGGGCGGTTTACATTATAACAGATTAACAGTCTTGCTACACAATTTGTATATACATTTTACATTAGAACACGTAGGAAATCAACTATTTCCCTTATCAGTCACTCACAGTCCAGTTCGCCCTTTACTACTGGGTTGCGCAACCCTTTCCAGCAGCTTGGAGGCTGAGCCCAACCTTTTTGGGGATGGAGCTGTATAAATACCACTGGGACCACCCCCCCAACCTCCAGTATTCTCAGCCTCCAAGCAGCTGGAGGGTTCCGTAAGCCTAGGGCTTACTGGAGTCCTGCCTTATCCTAAGTTAAGCTAATTTATCTTAGTTAGTTTTTGGCTCCTTTTATTTTGCTTAAGGAATTGGTTTTACTTTAATTTTTCTGTTTACCTTTATTTTTCCTGCAATCCTCTCTCCCTCCCCCCCTCCCCCCCCCTCCCCCCTCCCTCCCCCACGGGTGCCGGGGCTGGGAGACCGGAGGACTTGCCTTGAGCTGCCTGCTGCAGTGGGAAGAAGGCTCTCCTTACCTGCTGTGCCGGAGTCTTTTCTTTATTTCCAGGAGCTGCCCTGCCGCGCGCCGAAAGCCCCCGAGGCGGGCCCCTTTTTCTCTGAGCGCTAGGAGGCAGCGACGCGAGGGGAAAACCTACTCGCCGGTGCAGCGGGGTGCGTCCCAGCTTCCCGTGAGCCCTGGGAACGGCGAACCCAGGGACAACTACAGTTTTTCGGAAGGGCTCACAAGCGGCCTGCGTCTTGCAGCGCTGGCGACGCAGAGCCCGCCCCTCCCTTCGCAGCGGTCAAACGCCGGAGGCTCAGGCAGTCGGGCATGACGCGCGATCCTCCGTTCGGGAACTCCACGTGGCTCAGGCCTAACACGTGTTGAGCCGCCGGAGAAGCAATCGCGGAGAGGACCCTGCTTTGCAAAAAAAAGACTTCAAACAGCAAGTATTAGCCGGGATCGGCCAGCATTATCCTTGTTTAATGTTAATATTAAGTTTTACTTTTATTTTGGTGCCTACATTTTTTATTTTTAATGTATTGACTGTGAGGCTGCCTTTCCTGCAGCCCCAAGGCCATCCCGTTGCCCGCTGAAAACGCTAACAGGTCGGGGGCTTGGGGGAAGGGGACATCGCTGGAAGGCTTTCCCTACAACAGCATTCTTGTTGCTCATATTATTAGGGGGATTTCCTTTGATTGACCTGTGGGGTAATTGTGGGGTCTTCCTCCTACAGCGTCTTGATTAGACCGGGCCACTTTACTCTCCGCCCCATTGATCCTCCTGGAAAGCATGACACTAAGTCTAAGTGCCCATCCTGTGGCACTCGGAGGGGCACATCCTCTGAGACAGGCATCTGTAGAGCTTGTGCGGCAGTCTCCACCTCCGTAGAGAAAGAACTCAGCTTTGCCCTGGCCCAAGGACCTCAAATGCCCGGGTACTCCCTGCAAGCAGAGGTGGGGGTACAATTACCCCCGACGGCTACCTCTGAGGTTCTCGCACCCCCTCCGTCCCAGTCTACGCCGGATGGGGGGTCAGAGACCTCTTCTCCCCTGACTTTATCCTATTGCTGCACCAAGCATACTGCATGCGCAAGCAGGGACTTGGGCCAGGCGATACAGCTCCCGCAGCAGAATCCAGACCAGCCATACTTAGGAGAGCGAGCGGTCAGGATTCAGGGGTACCCTCCAAGCGTACCAGACTAATGAGCGAAGAGATCCTCCCACCCCTTTCTCAGGGCACCCCAGAGGAAGAAGGCTCGGAAAGGGAGCTGGAGGACGAAGAGGAGGAGCTGGAAGAAGGAGAGATCCCAGAGGAGGAACCATTCTCGCATTGTTAGAGTTTTTCCGCAGAGAAGAGCTCCCTTCCTTGATCAATGAGTCTCTAAAAGCCCTCAACGTAGCCTCTGACTCCCCGGCAGAGGACGAGGCACTAGAAGATCCCTTAATTCAGGCCATCAGAAGGTCCCAGAAAGGTTTCCCTGTCCACAGGGTGGTCCGTCAGCTGAGACAGGAGGAGAGGGACCACCCTGCATCCAACTTGAGAGGAGTTCGAACCAGGGCTCGCCTCTCCCCTCTTCCAGCGTCAGACACAGCACTGCTGAAGTCCCCCAGGGGGGATGCAGCGGTATCAGCAGTCACCAAAAAGACCACTATCCCAGTGGAAGGCGCCACGGCCTTAAGAGATGCTCAAGACAGGAAGGTGGATACGCTCCTGAAACAAGCATTTGATATAAGCGCGCTCGCCTTGCAGGCCTCCGTTGTCAGGAGATTGGGTGGCTCGGGCCTGTTTAAGGTGGGCTCACAGATCCAGACAACAGAGGGATCATCGGCCGAAACACAGGCCAACTCGGCTAGGGTGGAATCCGGAGCAGCCTATTAGCGGATAGTCAGTATGACCTCATCAGAAGTTTGGCCAAAGAACATGGCCTCTGTGGTGGCGGCTAGGCGATATCTTTGGCTAAGTAATTGGGCAGCGGATGCCTCCTCTAAGACGCGCCTGAGCCGACTCCCCTTTAAGGGGAAGCTGTTATTCGGTGAAGATTTAGAGAAGTTAGTCAAGGATATGGGGGAGTCCAAGGGAGGCAGACTTCCGGAAGACAGGCAAAAACAGGGGGGCCCCCTTCCCCCAGTGCGTACCCAGCCTAGGGACCCCCGGAGGTTTCGCCAACCAGGCCAGCCCCCTTTTCCAAGGGCCGTTTTCCCTCAAAGGGTCACGGCTTCAGGGGGTTCCGTGGAGCTGGAAGAGGTTTTGGCGCAGCCTCTTCCTCCTTCTCGGGCTCCAGAAAACAACAATTGAGAAGACGGGGGTCCAGGAGGGAAGGTGCCCGATAGGCGGTCGCTTGACACTCTTTCTTCCCGCCTGGTCCCGTGTCACGTCCGATCAATGGGTCCTAGAGGTAATCAGAGAAGGCTAGGCCCTCGAATTCGCAGAGCAAATACCCCCGGCTTTTGTCCGATCCCCCTGCGGATCCGCTGCAAAGAGGGCGGCAGTAGAGGAAACTCTCGCACACCTAAGAGCGCTCGGAGTTGTGATCCCCGTGCCGCCAAACCAGCGCGGCTCAGGTCGATACTCGATCTATTTCGTGGTGCCAAAGAAGGGAGGCTCCTTGCGACCGATCCTGGATCTAAATCAGGTCAGTCGCTGCCTCAGAGTGCCACACTTCCGGATGGAGACTCTACGTTCCGTTATAGCAGCCGGTCAGGGAAGGGGAGTTCCTAACATCCCTCGATTTGGACAGAAGCCTACCTGCCTATCCCGGTCAGGAAGTCTCACCAACAGTTCCTGAGGTTCGCCGTCCCAGGAGGCCACTTTCAATTCCAGGCCCTACCCTTCGGCCTAGCTACGGCTCCCAGAACATTTACCAAGGTAATGGTGGTTGTAGCGGCCTTCCTTCGGAAGGAGGGAATATTAGTTCACCCTTACTTAGACGATTGGCTGATCCGGGCAAAGTCCGAGAAGAAAGTCGCTCGACAAACGGCCAGAGTGATCCAGGTCCTAGAGGCTTGGGTGGATCATCAACCGAGCAAAGAGCAGACTGACTCCCTCCCAGGAACTCGAAGTACCTCGGGGCAAGATTCGACACCAACAGCGGCAGAGTGTTCTTGTCACGAACAAGGTCAAGGGATCTAAGACTTCTCGTCTCTCAGTTTCTGGCCAGAAGAAGCCCCTCAGCGTGGCATTATCTTCAACTTCTGGGGAACAATGGCGGCGGGCCCAGAACAGTAAATATAAACTTTGTAGGTATTGTAACAAAAAACAACTTGAAGGTATTAAAGCAATCTTTGTAGGTATTAAAGCAAACATATCAAAACTTTGTACAAAAGTATATTTACATCGTGTAGTGTGTGTGGTGTATGGGGTAGAAATTGGCGTAGGTGCTGGAATTTAGTTTCCTTTTATTTTTGTCATCTTTGGGGCGTGTGTGGGGGGGACAGGCTTGTAGTAGAGCTGGCTTTGGGGGAGTAGGGGATTTCGAAGTGTTCAGTGAACAGGTAGGTCTTTAATTCTTTCTGACTTGGATGAGGTCTCTTATGGTGCGAAGTTCCAATAGGGAGGTCGTTTCCAGAGTGTAGGAGCAGTGAATGAGAATGCTCTAGAGCTAGTGGTATTCTTGGTTTTACAGATGGCTTTAGGTATGATGAGGGAGTGGGCTTGCGTTTTGTCTGAGGGTCCCTTGTCGATGTTGGAGATTGCAGTAATGTGGTTAAGTGTGAGGGGGCTATGTCGTTTATGAGTTTATAGGTTGTTTTCAGAGAGCGGTGTTTGTAAAGCCTGTAGCCAGGGCTCGCTGACAGAGCATGAACAATTAGATTTTTGGCAGTGCAGCGGGACGTAGCTCCTGAGGGCGCTGGGTTGCCAGTAGTGGAGCAAGTGGAACCGGTGCCGGGAATGTCCACTGGTCCGGAGGGGCCAGTCACTCCAGGCGCTGGACCAGTGAATTTGGCTTCAATTTTCTCCCCTGATTTCGTGGCCCTAATTCACAGGGCATTTGGCAGCCCAAGTGGCGCAGGGACCTCCGCGGTGGTAAGTCCCATAGGTGAGGGCCTGGGACAGAAGAGACTGGGAACTCCGCTGTCGCTGGCTGCTTCGGCGAGCTTGCCTAAGAGAGCAAGACTGGACTTGGACAGGCAGGGGCAGTCGGAGTGTTCGGAGGATTGGCACGCGGACGAGGGGGAGCAGGATCCGCGGTTGGATGAAGAATTAGAGGAAGGAGAGATTACTGAGCAGAGTGGTGCGGATCTTTCGGAGGGAGGAGTTGCCCACACTCATTTCTGAGACGCTTAAGGTGCTGAATGTACCTGTGGCGGAACCCGCGGAGGAAGAGACTATAGAGGACCAGCTTTTGCAAGCTTTCCGGAAGACACAAAGCGTTTCCTGTGAATAGGATAATAAAGGAGATGATTCAAGGTGAGTGGGATATGCCGGAGGCGGCTCTCAAAGGGTCTAGAGTGATGTCCCGGCTATATCCGTTGGTGGAACAAGACAAGGAGATCTTTAAGTCACCAGGGTGGATGCAGCTGTGTCTGCAGTGACTAAGAAGACGATCATCCCTGTTGAGGGGAGTGCGGCTCTCAAGGATGGACAAGACAGGAAGGTGGATGCCTTGTTAAGGCAGGTCCTTTGAGGTTTAATGCTCTTTCCATTCAAGCGTCTGTTTGTGGGGCTTGGGTGGCCAGAGCCTGTTGCGCTGGGCCCAGCGAGTCCAGGGGGAACCTCTTCCGGATTTGGTAGGTGAGGCGGCTCATTTGGAGTCCGGAGCGGCGTATCTGGCGGATATTCACTATGCCTTATTATAGGGCTATCGAATAGTATGGCTTCTGTGGTAGCAGCACGGTGATAACTTTGGCTGCTCAATTGGGCAGCTGATGCTTCCTCTAAGGCAGGGGTCTCAAACTCAAATTGCTTTGAGGGCCAAATGAGTACTTGTAGAGTAACCCGGGGGCCGCACAATACGCAGGCCTCATTTGCATAAGGGCAATCATTTGCATAAGGGTATCATTTGCATAAATATTTGCATAATGTTACCATACACTAACTTTTAGTAAACATGCCTCTTAATGAGTGTATGGATAAAGAAAGACTAAAAAGATTTCTACATTACTTAAACCAGTGCCAACCGCCAGTCACATTAGGAACTACTAGAAACACTGCCCATTTAGAACCCATAGCAACCTGCCGTGTCCTAACAGCACTACCAGGACTCACAAAGCACCATACCCTAACTATCAAAAGGCAACACTGCAAATATTAAATCAACACATTTCAGAGAATAACAATACATGACCTACTCGGGAAAGAGAACAAGTGGCAATGTCAAATAGGAATTACATAAACAGAATACCTCAGCTCAGTTTACACATGCAGAACATACACCATCACCAAACAAGGAATCACAATTTAGAAAACAGGAAGACAATTAAACTGGGAACCCCAAAAGCCAAACTTAGAATGTACAACACTGTAGAAATAAAACTATACATTGATTTCCTCTTGTATTAAATAAAGTGCAGACGTTAAAGATGCACATTTTCCAAGAGCTGACATATTTCAGTTAATAAATTCAAAATAAGAGATATTTTTCTTCCTTTTGTGCTTTTTTTTTCTGTTGCAATTGTTACTTTGTCTTTCTTCTGGTTTCTTTGTGTATTCTGCTAACTCACCATCGTCTGCTGTGCATTTGTCCTTTCTTCTTCTTGTCCTAGTTTTTTTCATTCTCTGCTACATCTGCTTTAACATACTAATCATTCTCCTCTTTGCTCTTTCCTCATTCCTATTTCATCCACTCAACTTTTACCCCTCCATCCCTCAACTCCCCACTTACTCTTACTCCCAATACCCGGCCAATTGTAGATTTTTCTTCCCTCCCACACAAAATATATTTCCCCTCTCCATTTCACTCTCCCAGCCCCATCCCATTCTAATTCATCCCCAACATCAACTCCCTTCTAGATCCTGCCCAACCCAGCATCCGCTCCCTTCTAGTCCCCGCATCATCAGCCCATTTCCAGTCCTAGCTCCCTCCCCTCACAGCCCATTTCCTTTCCAAGCCCCCCTCCCCATCAGCCCATTTCCATTCCAAGTCCCCTTCCACTCAGCCCATTACCATTCCAAGACCCTGTCCCCATCAGCTATTTGCCGTTCAAGCTCCCCTTCTACTCGGCCCATTTCCAGTCATAGCACCCCCCCCAGTCCATTACCAGTTCTAGCCCCCCCCTAGCCCATTATCGGTCCTAAGCCCCCCCAACAGCCCACTTCCAGGCCTAACCCTTCCATCGCCCCATCTTCATTCTTAGCCCCCCATAACCCCATTTTCAGTCTTAGGCCCCCAGTCAGACCACCTCCAGTCCTAACCCCCATCTGTCCATTACCAGTCCTAACCCCCATCACCCCATTTTCAGTACTACCCCCCCCAGCCCCCATCAAGTCCTGCTCCCCCCATCAAGTCCTGCTCCCCCCCTACATCAAGTCCTGCTCCTCCCCCACATCAAGTCCTGCTCCCCCCCAGCACACATCAAGTCCTGCTCCCCCCCCCCCGGGAAAATTAAACTTTAAAAAAAACCGGCTTCTGCTGCTGCTGCCGCCGCTGCCGTGGCCGGCAATAGCAGCAATATCGCACGTCCCGCGGGCTCCCCCCCCACCCGGCAGATCCCTTCCTGCTTGCCTGCCAGCTTCTCCGCTTCGGCTTTCAGAGCCGCGAAGGGAGAGCTTCTCCCTCGTGACTCTGTTAATCCCGCTGGGGCAGATGGGAAAAGTCCCAACTGCCCCGGCGAGCTTAACAGAGTCGCGAGGGAGAAGTTCTCCCAGCGCGGCTCTGTAAGCCGAAGCGGAGAACTGGCAGCATTGGCAGGCAAGCAGGAAGGGATCTGCCGGGTGCGGGGGGATCACGCGGGACTTGCGATATTGCTGCTATTGCCGGCCACGGCAGCGGCGGCAGCAGCAGCAGAAGCCGGTTTTTTTTTTCCCCCCCTATGCATCGCGGGCCGCACAAGGGTCTCTCGCAGGCCGCATGCGGCCCGCGGGCCGCGTGTTTGAGACCCCTGCTCTAAGGCCAGGTTAAGTAAGCTTCCTTTCAAGGGAAAGCTACTGTTTGGAGAGGATCTGGATAAGATAGTTAAGGATCTAGGAGAATCCAAAGGCGGGAGGCTTCCGGAGGATAAGCAGAAACCGGGGAGATTTCCGGTAGGGTCTAGGATGCCGCAAAGAGATTTTCGGAGGTTTCGGTCGACCAGATTTTCCCAGAGTCAGAGAGGACATTTTCCCTATAGAAACCAGAGGTTTCGAGGTTTCCGAGAGGCGAGCAGAGGTTTTGCGGCCTCCTCGGCGAGGGCCAAAAATCCGCAATGCAGTCAAGCAGACCCAGGTGGACGTAGCAGTGGAAGGTCGGCTACAAGAGTTTTACGCTGCCTGGGTCGAAATAACTTCCGATCAATGGGTACTAGAGGTGATTCGAGAAGGATATGCTTTTGAATTTCAGAAACCGGTAACAGATTCGCTCGTGCAGTCCCCATGCAAGGCCCGGTGCAAGCAGGATGCGGTTTGTCAGACATTGACCAGACTGCTAGATCTCAAGGCGGTGGTGCCTGCGCCTCGAGAACAATGTGGTTTAGGTCAATACTCGATTTATTTTGTGGTTCCAAAGAAAGAGGGGAATTTTCGACTGATTTTAGATTTAAAGAGGGTGAACTGCTGTCTCCGTGTGTCGCATTTTCATATGGAGACGCTGAGATCAGTATCATGGCAGTAAGGAAGGGAGAGTTTTTGACTTCCCTCGATCTCTCCGAGGCTTATTTACACATCCCTATTCGCCTGGAGCATCAACGGTTCCTCAGGTTCGCGGTACCGATGGGCCATTTTCAGTTTCGGGCGTTGCCCTTCGGGTTAGCGACGGCACCACGAACATTTACCAAGGTCATGGTGGTCGTCACGGCAGAGTTACGAAAGGCAGGTGTCTTGGTACACCCATATCTAAACGATTGGTTGATACGGGCAAAGTCGAAAAAGGAAAGCGAAGAGGCCACGGCCCAGGTCGTTCACTGCCTTCAAAAGTTAGGTTGGGTGGTCAATATGGCCAAGAGCAGTCTAGTTCCATCTCAGGAGCTTGAGTATCTCGGAGCGCGGTTCGATATGGCGGTAGGAAGAGTTTTCCTTCCTCAACTTCGGGCGGTGGCTTTGCGGAAGTTAGTTCGCGAGTTTCTCAGCGTGTCGTGCCCAACTGCATGGCAGTATCTACAGCTCCTAGGGACAATGGCGGTGACGCTCGAATTGGTGCCTTGGGTGAGGGCGCATATGAGGCTGTTGCAAAAGGCGTTACTCAGAAGGTGGTCTCACCAAAACGATCCACTGTCACGGCGTCTTGGCTGTCCGGCGGAGGCTCGGGAGGCTTTGCGGTGGTAGCTGCTCCCGGAGTCCTTAGCGAGGGGTATGCCCTTGGAAGCACCATCCTGGTTACCGCTGACTATGGATGCCAGTCTCCTCGGTTGGGGTGCGCATTTTCAGGGCAGGTTCGCCCAGCGTCGGTGGTCGGCGCAGGAGAAAAATCGGTCGATGAACAGGTTGGAACTACGTTGCAGTTGTCTTGGCGCTGGTGAAGTTTCAGCAGTATCTGTGGGGTGCAGCGATCAGTGTGTTTTCCGACAACGCGACCACAGTAGCGTACATCAACAAGCAGGGCAGAACCAGCAGTGCTCCCTTGGAGGCCGAAGCAGATCAGTTGTTCCAGTGGGTGGAGCAGAATCTTCTGGATCTGTTGGCGGCTCATGTGGCAGGAGTGGACAATGTGACGGCCGATTTCTTGAGTCGAGTAAAAGTGGACCCTGGGGAGTGGACTCTTCATCCAGAGGTATTCGACAAGATAGTGCGTCGATGGGGAATGCTAGTAATGGATCTGATGGCGACCTTCAAGTCGGCGAAGGTCGGTCGGTTCTTCAGCAGAAGGAGAGAGAATGTCAGAAGGCCTGGATGCTCTGATACAGGAGTGGCCGATGGACAAACTGTTATACGTGTTTCCGCCCTGGGTACTGATAGCTCGCGTAGTGCGGCGCATCGAAGATCACTGAGGATTGGTGCTTCTGATCACTCCAGACTGGCCAAGAAGGCCGTGGTATGCGGATCTCAGAAGGAGGGTGGTAGGGCAGCCATGGCGGCTGCCAGTCCGGCAGGATCTGTTGCTGCAAGGTCCGTTGTGCATGCCTCAGGTAGCTCGGTTCTCGCTTACAGCATGGCTATTGAAAGGGCACGGTTGAGAGCTAAGGGCTATTCAGAGGCGGTGATCTCTACCTTGCTGGGAGCTCGTCGGCGTTCTACATCGTTAGCGTATATTTAAGTATGGTGCATTTTTGAGGCTTGGTGCGTGGACAGGAACTGCGAGGCGTTACGTGCATCAGTGGCACAGATTTTGGCATTCTTGCAGGATGGTTTGCAAAAAGGTTTAGCGGCCTCTTCCCTGCGGGTGCAGGTAGCGGCAATTTCCTGTTATAGAGGAAAGATCAAGGGACAGTCGCTAGGAATGCATCCAGATGTTAAGAGGTTTTTGAGAGCGGTAGGGCTCTTGAAGCCTCCATACAGGCAGATTGTGCCAAGTTGGGATTTGCAGGTCGTATTAGATGCGTTAGGAAGACGACCTTTTGAGCCTTTGGCTAAGGCGACGTTAAAGGATCTCACGCTAAAGGTGGTGTTCTTGGTGGCAATGGCATCAGCGAGGAGGATTTCGGAGTTGCAGGCTCTGTTGTGTAGGGAACCATTTTTGGCCTTTTTTGAGTCTAAGGTGGTTTTAAGGCCGGTACCTTCCTTTCTGCTGAAGGTGTTGTCGTCGTTTCACGTGAATCAGGTGGTGTCTCTGCCAGTGTTTCGTGCGGAGCCGCAGTCGGCGTCGGTGCAGCAGTTGCATCTGTTAGATGTCTGGAGAGCGCTGAAAAAGTACCTCCGAAGGGGACTTCCGGTGACATCACAGAGCTTATGGCCGCGTTCTAGCCAAGCTCCGTCCGATTCCCGACTTAGAGCTTGATTAAGTGGTACCCCGATGGAGAAAATGGAGAGCAAACAGACCCCAGCGAGTGGGATAGCTGCCCGGAAAAAGCTGGCAGGGTTTAAATCGGCGTATGTGCGCCGCAAATAAAAGGGGCAGCGCAAGGACGAAGAAGGCGCCGACAGTGGTGACAGTGAGAGCCCGGAGGAGGAGTTTGGGAGAGAGAGCAGCTGATGGACGGAGTGGAATTGAGAAGTTGGCTTACCGAATTTAAGAGGGAGATTCAAGGCAAGATCAAGGAGATGCGAAAGGATTTAAAAGATACGCTGTATACCATACAGCAGGAAATGACTGCGGTTGGGCAGCGCGTAGAGGAGCTCGAGGACCACGTGGAGGCACAGGATCGATCGCAGCGGGAGCTGGTAGCTGAGCAGCGCCGACTGCAGGAACTGCAGGAGGATGTGCAGGATAAAATGGAGGAAATGGAGGACCGAGCGCGGAGAAACAACCTGCGGATAAGGGAGATACCGGAAACAGAGAAATTTAAAGACTGTGTTCAAATGGTGCAACAATTATGCCAGCATGTCCTTCGGCTGGGGAGCAGCGGAGGAGAGCACGTGGAGGCTATTGGGGTGGAGAGGGCGCACCGCAGCATGGGCCCCAGGCGGGAAAAAACAAGTAAGGGATGTGATTGCTTGCTTGAGTAGTTTTCCTATTAAAGACAGAGTGCCGTCTGTGCCCAGGAGGTATGGCCGAATAGCTTGGGAAGCCTGTGAGATTGAGATATTCAACGATTTGTCTAAAGGAACCCTGGAAAAGTGGAGAAGCCTAAAGGAGGTGACTGCCTACCTCAGGGGAAAGGGACTGAGATACCGCTGGTTGTTCCCCTTTGGGTTGCTGATGACAGCGAATGGAGTGTCCAGAAGAGTAAAGGGAGCTGATGAGGCGTGGAAGGCGCTGCAGGAGCTGGGCTGCGAACATTTCCCGAGGACTCAGGAGAGAGAATGGGAACTGCACCCTAGAGAGGAGAGAAATAAAGGGCACCGTCTGACACAATGGCATAGAGTATCCGAGCAAGGGAAACAGCTGAAGAGACTGTCGCTGGAGTTGAACGGAATGGAGCAGCCGGGGACTTCCTGAACTGTGGGGGGAAGGGGCTGGTGGATACAAAGGTTGGTGGGGGCTGTAACTGGGGTGCATAGCACAGGGGTGGTGAGGGGGGGAACTATGTATCGGGGATGTTATTGTTGGAGTGTGGTGGGGATTGTTGTGCTTTGAGGGGTTGAATTCTGGGGGATGGTATGGGGGTTGATGTCGGGGTAGGACATGACACACATGGAAGGCACTGCTGGGGGAGGAAGGGGGGAAGGTGGGAGGGGGTGGGGGCTGGGGGGGTTAGCTTGGAGGGGACGGGGGGGCTGGGGGGTGATGGGGGGGTTGGAGGAGGCAGCCACAATGGGAGGAAAGGGGGGTGGAAGGAGCGGTGGGCTCATTTAACATAATGCTGTGGATTGGTTCGCTCAATGTGAGAGGATTGAATTCGCCATATAAGAGGTCCCAATTCTTTAGGGAAATACAGAAGAATGCTTGGGAGGTCATATTGGTGCAAGAAACACACTTAAAGGTGGGGGAGGTGGGTAGATTGCGGCATCCAGGATACCCGGAGCAATTTTTCTTGAGCTCTAAGGGAGGGGAAAAGAGGGGTGGGATAGCTATATTGTTGAAGTCTGGGACAGGGATACAGGTACGGGAGTGTTTCCGGGATGAGGAGGGGAGGGTGGTAGGGATAAAAGGGAGATGGGGAAATGAGGAAATTAACATATTGTCGGTGTATGGACCGAATGGGGGGCAAGGGAGTTTTTGGAAAAATACTCACCGGTTGCTGGCGAAAGAAGTAGTGGGGAAGTTGCTTATGGGGGGGATTTTAATGTTACATTACAGGATGGGTTAGATAGATGTCCGAGAGGGTGGGAGGGGAGAGGACAGAACAGGAAAGGCTTAAAACGAGTGATGGAGCAGTTTAATTTGGTGGATGCGTGGAGGATGAGAAACCCTCTTAGTAAAGAGTTTACTTTTTACTCTGCACCCCACAACAGTTGGAGCAGAATTGATATGATCTTAGTAGATACGCACTGGTTGCTGGATGTGGTGGAGGGGGAGATTATTCCGATATTGTTGTCGGATCATAGTGCGGTGACAGCGGGGCTTAGAGGTAGGCGACACTTGGGGACTAAGTTCTGGCGGTTGAACGAAAGCTTGCTGAAGCGGCAGGAGGTGAGAGAGGATATTAAGAAGGCGATACAGGAGTACATGGATTTCAATGATCAGGGGCAGGTCCGAGATGTGGTACTATGGGAGGGCCTGAAGGCATATGTAAGAGGGAGGTTTATTGAATGGGGAGCCAGATTGAAAAAGGAGCGGGGGTTGAAGGAGGAGGGGCTAAGACGGAATTTGCTGGAACTCGAGCGGTCATATCGAGAATTGGGCTCGAAGAGAGCCCGATCAGAATTGGACAGGGTCAGGGGGGAACTACAGGCTTTACAGACAGATCAGATAGCCTTTGAAATGAATCAGGTGAAACAAATCTATTATGAGTTTGGGAAAAGGGTGGGCCGGCTGCTGGCCCGTAAGTTGCGGCAGCGGAAGGGGGCTTCACTGATACACCAAATAAAAAGTCAGGACGGGGTGGTTGTGGTGGAGGAGCAGGAGGTGAGGGAACGTTTTGTGCAGTATTTATTTTATTTATTTATTTAGCTGTATTTATATCCCGCTTTTCACCGGGTCGAAGCGGTCAATTGGGAGATACATTTAACATGAGGGGATATGACACACATATGCTAATACTTACAGGGAACATGGGCAATGGAGGGTTAAGTGGCTTGCCCAAGACCACAAGGAGTGCCTATAGGACTAGAAATCCCAGTCCCTCCGGCCTGAGATTGCTGTCCCCAGGTGGGACTTGAACCCCCGGCCCTCCGGCCTGAAGTACCTTGTCCTAACCACTAGGCCACTCCTCCCTACCAGGATTTGTACCAGGATTTGTACAAAAGGCAAGAAGGGGTGGGGGGAAACCTAATTAGTGGGTATTTAGCGGGCCTGGAGCTACCTAGCTTGGGGGAGGAAGAACGGGATATGCTAGATAAGGAAATGTCAAGGGAGGAAGTATGGAATGTGGTGAAGGGGCTGGCAGGGGGGAAGGCGCCAGGATTGGACGGGTTGTCGGGGAGTTTTTATAAGCGGTTTTGGGGGGAGATAGGGGATCTGTTACGAGTCTTTAATGGTCTGGTGGAGGAGGGGGGGGGAATAGCTACCTAGTATGCTGACGGCAGGGATCACTATTCTGTTGAAGCCGGGGAAGGACCCACTGGAATGCGGTTCTTACCGTCCCATTTCCCTACTTAATGTGGATGTAAAAATTTTGGCAAAGGTGCTAGCGGGTAGATTGGCCGCCCTGATGCCCAGGCTGGTTATGGAAGATCAGACTGGTTTCATTACGGGGTGACAGACGGCAGATAATATCAAGAGGGTGGTTGAAGTAATAGGGGTAGCTAGGGAGGGGAAGGGCGAGTGTATTGTGATGTCTATAGATGCCGAGAAGGCATTTGATAGGGTGCATTGGGAGTTTTTGTGGCAGGTGGTGGAAAAAATAGGGTGTGGGTCGAATTTTGTGAACTGGGTACGAGGGTTATATAGGAGACCCCGGGCGCGAGTGAAAGTGAATGGTAGTTACTCGGCAGACTTTGAACTAGAAAGAGGGACGAGGCAGGGGTGTCCCTTATCGCCATTGCTTATTGCTTTAGTGGTAGAACCACTAGCACAGTGGGTTCGGACGAATGAGAAGATCAGGGGGGTGCAGACGGGGGCGCTGGAACATAAAATCTCGCTTTATGCCGACGATATTCTTTTGTATATTACTAATCCGCAAGGGGTATTGCCTGTAATTATGGAGGAGTTGGAGCAGTTTGGTGGTGTTTTGGGCTTTCGGATGAATGTGGCTAAGACAGAGGTGTTAAATATTTCTGTTGCTCAGACGGGGATGCTGCTGTTGAAAAAGAGATACCCGTTTAAATGGGTTAAGAAATCACTACGCTATTTAGGTGTACAGATCCCGGTACATTACGAGGACTTATATCAAGTGAACTATCCCAGGGTTATGAGGGAACTTTCAAGAGATCTGTATTGCTGGGTGAATTCGGAAGTGTCATGGTTAGGCCGGATTGCGGGGGTCAAAATGAATATCCTCTCGAGGATTCTCTATCTTTTTCAGGCGCTCCCAGTAAAGGTGCCAGATGGGGCCCTGCGCACCTTACAACGGAAAGTCTTCCAATACATTTGGAAGAGGAAACCCCCGAGGATTGCAAGAGAGGTCATGCATGCCCCAAAGGAGGAGGGAGGGCTGGGGGTGGCCAATCTGCGGGATTACTATCGTGCGGCACAGCTGTGGCATGTGATGGATTGGAGAGGGAAAGGGGGGATTAAGCAAGGGGTGGCTGTGGAGGAAACATATATAGGGGGTGGAAGATTGGCAGCATGGCTATGGGCCTCACGGCAGGATAGGAAAGAGTTGGGGAGGGGCTCCCCGGGTATGAGACAGGTAGCGGAGGTGTGGGATGGAGTACAGGCGCAAGAACGCATGGGAAGGGGTTTTCGCTGGCCATGCCTTGGGGGGGTGTCAGGCCTTCAGACCGGGGTGGGAGGGGGGGGGCGATATGAGGAATGGAGGAGTAAGGGGTTGGTGTGCTTCTTTCAATTAATGGATGGGGAGGATATTCTGAGCTTCGACGAGGCCCAGGAGGTGTATGGACTAGCTGAGAAGGACAGGTTTGCGTACTGTGGCGCTGCACCCTGTCTAGGCGGTTGCCTATAAGAGGCAGCGTGCCAACTGTTCTTGTTAAACTGACTTATTACCAGAGCAAATGCTGCTGGGACTTTGTAGTTGTGGTTAATAAGCAGTCCGAGTAGTTTTAGGCAATTCACAGGAAATTTATCAATTTTCTCTTGTATCATCAGACTTTAGCAAAGTAAATCCTCTTTAGAACATGAACAAGGTATAACAGAAACAATAATGAACTCAAGTAGCTTTCTTCAGCATATAGGAAACTAATGCTTCAAACAGTGTTAAGCAAAACACATTTGTAATCCATTCCTTTTGCTTTCAGGATTCAAAAACCTCAGAGCATTTATCACAGTTCTGAATTTTCTCTTTAGCTAGCAATTCAGCTTTTCCTCTTATGAAACATAAGCTGTTGAGCAATCCATTGGAGACTCTGTATCCTGCTCCAATCCAGTTAACTGTCTCCATGTCTTCAGTTTCACACTGAAACAGCTCTGGGTCTTTATCTGCACAATCAGGTTTCAATCGTTGCATTAATTTAAACGTTTCATCCCAGGGATTCCCTTTTCTCCCTTCAGGCTTCCTATATGAGCTGCACGGCTTTGTATTTCTGGGCAAGACACTCACATGTTTCTGCTGTCTTCCCTGGCTTCTAGGAACAGACTTTCTCTCAGGCTTTCTAGAAGGATAAATCTCTCCTTCTGAATTCTCAGCAGCCTCACTGCTATCTGAGCTTTATTCTACAGTTCTCCCAGAGTTTGGGTTCCTACCTTCACAAGGGCTTGCAAATTCTGTACAGCTGTCTCTGGCAGAAGAGCTGCTGTTAGAATCCCTTCTGTGCCGAAGCTCAGACTTTCTCTGCCATTCTCCAGAGCCTCTGGTCAGACTCCTCAGTCTTTCTCTCCTAGACTGTCCAATCTGCCATGACTCTCTTGGCTTTGGCTTCTTGTCTCTCTGCCGTGACTCCCGTGTCTGCCTTGTCCAAGACTCCCGTCTTGACTCTGCTCCTTCTGTTCCTCTCTCTGCTTCTCGCTCTAACTGCCTTTGATTCTGAGAGCTTAAATGTTTGAGTGTGAGACCCGTTTCCTTGCCCCTTCCCCCCAGGTGTTTCTCATTTGCACTCTGTGTTGCCATGGAGGCAGGGTGTGGTCTGTACTCAGCACTCTCAATCATGTGGCTTTGCTCTCTAGGTGCTGATTTAAATGATTGCCTGCCTGAGCCATGCTTTAGCTCAGAAGAAAAAGTTTTAAAACCAGCCCTTTTTCTATGCTTGTCAGTAGCCTCATTACCATAGTACGTGCAGGTGTCGTCCTTCGTTGCCAGGTTAAGGAGTAAGGGTAGCTTAGAGGGTGAACTCTCGGATATCGAAGCAATATGGGTGGGGAAGGAGGGTTCGCGAGGGATGATTTCTGCCCTATATAAGGGGATTCGGAGAGGGCAGGGGGGTAAGTTTAGGTACATGCGGGAATGGGAACGGGATTTGGGGGTGACACTAGATGCCCCGGGATGGAAGCAGATCTGGGATCAGATTAAGAAGGCTCCTTGGTCTAGTAGCATAAGGGAAAATAGCTATAAAGTAATGTTTAGATGGTACTACACCCCTGAACGTTTGCACCGGATGTTTCCGGCGGTTGGGGCAGCATGTTGGAGGCAGTGCGGGGAGGTGGGTACTTTCTGGCGCATTTGGTGGGGTTGTGCAAAGATACAAGCTTTTTGGGCTGAGGTTAAGGGGTGATTGTGGGAGAAGTTGGGGGTGGCGATTGATTTGGAGCCGGAGACCTTCTTACTTTCTTGGTGGAGAGATGGGCTGGGGAAAAGGGGGAAGGGAGGTGGTGGCCTGTCTCAGTGCGGCAAGGTGCACGGTGGCAGCTGCATGGAAGCAGAAGGAGGCCCCGTGGTTGGGGAACTTTGAGCGGAGAGTGAGACATATAGTGTTGATAGAGCGGCTTACGGTGGCGAGGAGAGAGAAGGAGGGACAGTTTGAAGTAAGATGGGGAAAGCTGTGGCAAGCGTTACAGTAAGGGGGGGTGGGAGGGGGAGGGGTAGGAGGGTTGGGGTAGATGGGGATGTGAGGGGGGCTAAATTTATAGTGGGATGTTGGGATAATGGGTTAGTGGTGGAGCTCATTGACATTGGTCTGATGATCTTCGGTGGGAATGGAGTGCTTCAAGAGGTCTGGGGGTAGTGAGAGGAATGTTCTGTTGTTGTTGGTTATTTAGTTTGGTTGTTGTGAAGGAAATTGGGGATATTGTTACATTGGTGGGGCGATGGTTGTAATGTCCTACTGTGTGTAGTTTGAAAATTGCCCAATAAAGGCTTAATAATAAAAAAAAAAATAAATAAAAAGTACCTCCGAAGGACGGCGAAGTTCAGGAAATCAGATAGACTCTTTGTGCTGTTCGGTGGGCCTCGCCAGGGTGAGGCGGCTTCGATTGCCAGGTGGATAAAGGTGGCTATAGAGTCCGTGTACTTGGTAAAAGGTAAGCTGATTCCGAGTGGGTTGAAGGCGCATTCTACAAGAGCGCAGGCCGCGTCTTGCGCTGAGTACAAATTTGTTGCCCTGGTAGAAATTTGTAAGGCAGCGACGTGGTCATCTTTGAATTCGTTTGTTAAGTATTATCGTCTGGATATTCATGCGAGGAGGGAGACCTGTTTTGGAACGGCGGTGCTTCAGGCTGGTCTAGCAGGTCCCACCCATTGAGTTATTTTACTGCTCTGTTACATCCCCAAAGCTTCCGGGATTAGACTGGAGGGACGATAAGGAAGTGTAAATTAGACTTATCTGCTAATTGTAGTTCCTGAAGGAACTCCAGTCTAGTCCCGGATCCCTTCCTGGTCCTTGGTGAGAATGGGAGCCTGAAGCAACGGATCACAGGTAAGAAAGTAATCGAAACTGTGCAGCTTCGGGTGCGGGGAGGGAGGATGTGTGCTTGTGGCGTATCATTGGATACAGTCCTCTTTTTTTCCACTGGAAAGGAGGAGAGGACCTTCGCAGGTGAATTGCCTATAGTAGTTATAATTAAGTATCAGGGGGGATGTTTATCTCCTGGAGAGTTTTCCAGTTAGTTAAAAGTTTGACATATCTGTACGACATTACTTGCTTGTTGCTCTGGTGAGTCTGCTTTGTCAATAGGTTACTGGAGTGAGGAGGTGGTGCCTGTGTCCTTATACCAGTGTCATCAAAGAATGACGTGGATCAGTCTCCAAGCTGCTGGAAAAGGATCACAATCCCAAAGCTTCCAGGACTAGACTGGAGTTCCTTCAGGAACTACAATTAGCAGGCAAGTCTAATTTACACTTTTCAAAAGCTTTTCATTTTGGCCAATGGCTAGAGCTCCTTGTCGCTGCCCCAGTATCCTTGGATCTGGGGCAGCGGCAGAAGTGGCGGGGTGGAGGTATTGATTCTGCCACTACAGAGAAGCAGTGGCAGCAGCTTGTTCACCCTTTTTTTTTTAAGTCTTTGAACGGAGTGAGACAGCTGTTCTGGGAGCATTTCTTGCCACCCCCAAAACTTTGCCACATGAGGCGGCTGCTTCACTCCACCTCATTATGGAGCTACCCCTGATTGCCAGGCACTGCGTCCCCAGCTACCCATCTCCTGCCAGTCTCCTACCTGCTGAGCAGAAAGCCCTGCAGCTATTCTCCTGCCCTTCACAAAGTACCAGCTCAAGCCCTGATTCTCTACGGCGGCGGTTCTCAACCGTGGGGGTCGCCACAGGATTTAGCAGGGGTCGCCTCACTCCAGTTAAAAAAAAAATACAACTTCCTTTGGAGGCGGGACAATGCTGCACGGAGCCCATTGAGAGACAGGAAGGCTTTGCAAACGCTTTACCGGCACAGCCGCGGTTCCCTAAGAGACGGAACCGTGGCTGAGAAGAACAAGGCAGTAGTAGCAGGCAGACATAAGGAGAGGGGAGGAGGGGACAGGGAACCTGCAACGGGGCTGACATGGAAGGATGGAGGGAGGGGGGCTGACATGGACAGAGGGGGGGCTGAGATGGAGGGAGGGAGGGCTAGCACTGGTAATGGGCAGATCGGGTGGGGGGCTAGGACTGGTAATGGGTTGATTAGGGAAGGCTAGGACTGGGAATGGACTGATCAATGGGGGGGGGTTGGGACTGGTAATGGGCTGATAGGGGGGTAGGACTCGTAATGGACTGATGGGGGGCTAGCATTGGAAATGAGCTTATCGGGGAGGTTAGGACTGGAAATAGGCTGATTAGAGGAGGCTAGTACTGGTAATGGACTGATAGGGGATAGGACTAGTAATGGGCTGATTAGGGGAGCCTAGCACTGGTAATGGGGTTGAGGGGGGACTACAACTGGAAGTGAGCTGATTGGGGGTCTTGAACTGGAAATGGGCTGATTGGGAGGGGGGAGTAGGACTGGTAATGGGCTGATTAGGGGAACCTAGCACTGGTAATGGGGTTGAGGGGGGGACTAGCACTGGAAATGAGCTGATTGGGGGGCTTCAACTTGAAATGGGCTGATGGTGGGGAGGGGAGGATAGAGGTGCTGGCCTTGGAAGAAAACTGGGGGCTAGGGCTACAAATGGGCTGATGCGAGGGGATGGGAGAATGGGACTGGAAGGGAGTGGATGCTGAGAGGGGCTGCCATGGTATTTGGACTAGGAGACTGGAAATAAGCTGATGGAAAGAAGTGAAGAAAACAAAAGAAGAGATAAGAAATGGCAGATGGACCATAGATTCCAGAAAGAGAGCTAAAAGAAGACAGGAAAGCAGAAGCCTCAGATTGGGACCAGCATGATCATAGAATAAATTGGTCAGACAAGAAAAGGTAGAAAAAATTAATTTTATTTCATATTAGTGATTTGACTACAAAATCATCATAATTTTGAAATCAAATATTGTTACTTGTGATTAATTATTGTGGTTTAAAATAAGTACATTTTATAAATAAAAACATATTGCAAAGGCCTATAATATATTAATAATTCAACAAATGATTACAGCGGCAATGCTTTAACAGTAAAGGAAGAGAGACGCATTGATTTTATCATTGGGGGTCATCACAATTTGACCAATGGTAAAAGGGGTCACGGTACAAAAAAGGTTGAGAACCACTGCTCTACAGGGTCACCCAGAGTGTAGCTTAGGGCTTTGCAGGATCAGAGTCCGCTTTCACTAGTGCTGCAGGATATCAGCACTGTACAGTACAATACAGCAAGCTCCGCCCTTTTTGGGATGAGATGATGTCACAAAGTGGTGGTCCTGCAGCTGTACACATAGATGCTGGGAAATGTAGTTTTATCATGCCCTTGGGATCAAGGGAGACTGGGAATGGTGAAAAATGCAGTCCTGTAATATTTTAAATAAAAGCTCAGTTTTACTGTGGCAATAAGGAAGAAGAGAAGAGAGGAAAGAAAGTGGAAATAGAAGGGAGGGAAGAGAGAGAGACAGAGATCCACCTTTCGCAGAACTAAGAGAGAAAGTCAAAAAATGAGCATGAAAAACTCTCTATAATCCTGGGGATAAAGAGAAGACACAGCAACAAAATATGTTGTATCCTGCCACCAGGCAAGAAATGTGAACTGACCCAGAACAAATATGGACCAGTACCAGAACCTGGGCATTGCCCCATTATTACTATTTTATAAATTTCTACTTGGTTTGTCCTACTTGGTGTGGAGGAGTAGCCTAATGGTTAAGAACATGGACTTGGGACCCCAAAGACCAGGGTTTGATTCCCAGTAGCACTCCTTGTGGCCTTGGGCAAGTCACTTTCCAGTTCATACTGCTAGACCAGTCCAGACAAACGGGTTATGCACCCCTGCCAGCAGATCTTGGAGACAGAGAATTCTACCAGAGCTCTGATAGGCTGGAGCTTGGTGATATAATCCTACCCCTAGGTACTGCACTTCTTCACATTAAATCTTACTTGCCAAGCATTAGACCATTCTTCCAGCTTTTGCAGCTCTTTCCTCATGTTATCTACTCCCTCAGGGGAGTCCTCTTTGTTGCAAATTTCCATGTCTTCTGCAAAAAGACAGACTTTTCTATTCAGTCCTTCAGCAATATCACTTACAAATACATTGAACAGTACCAGCCCCAGGACCAATCCCTGGGGCACGCCACTAATCATCTTCCTTTTATCCAAGTGAGTTCTGTTTACCGTCGCCTTCTGTTTTCTGTCAGTCAACCAATTTCTGATGCAGTTCACCACCTTGGGACCCATCACCAGGCCTATCAGTTTATTTATAAGCCTCCTATGAGGAACAGTATCAAATGCTTTGCTGAAATCTAGGAAGATCCCATCTATCACATGCCCTTGATCTAGTTCTCTGGTCACCCAGTCAAAGAACTCAATCAGATTTGTTTGGCATGATCGCCCTTTGGTAAACCATGTTGCCTTGGAACACGCAACCTATTGGTTTCAAGAAAGTCCACTATTCTCTCTATCAGGAGTGGCCCCATTTCCTCACTGCTACTACAGTGCACCTTGACCTTCACAGTGCTGCTATCTGAACTTCCAGGTTCTTGGTGAGCTGCTAAGGTCAAGGCCACAGTCTCATTCTTTACTCTCTGCCTCCCAGCTAAGCATGTACAGGGCCAAAAAGCCCTCTGTTTTAATCAAAAACAAACTGAAGGGTTTTTTTTAATATTCATTGTAATTGGATGCCCACTATGCACAAATCAGTTGTGCACACTTTAAGTTTTAGGTGTAAGTGTACACAACCATTTGTGTGAACCCTTAACTTTTAGGCATACACATTCCGAAAATTTACATGCCTACTCCCAACAGCACTACATCAATCCCCAGTAGGCCCAGCAGCGTTGTCCTTGGCTGAAATATGCACTGCCTGTGGCATCTCCTGATGACGTCTCAGCTCAGGCTGCCCAGCCCTCCTCTCTCTTATCTCACTCTCCTGGTCTCATTTGTCTCCACTTTCTCTTAATTTTCTCCAGCTCTTCTTCTAGCCCTCAGCTACTAGAAGCAGTAAAACAAGAAAGAATAAAAGTTGGGGATAATGCAAGCAAAGAAACTTATAAATCCTTCCCCGACACTAACCACTAATGAGCTAGCTTTTCATTCCTCCTCAGTTCACGAGATAAACTCCCAGCATTAGAAAACCATATTATAAACCCTTGGGTTCTGTGCGCACTTCTTTGCATTTGGAAGTAATAACTAATGCCTTCATCATCACTGAATTTAAATGAACAAGCTAATATCTTATACATCTATTTACGCAGTTTTCTTGTGTGCTAAACTCTTATGTGGGTAGGACGCCATCTCAGCACAGCAAACTCTTCACAGAAGCTGTAGTGAGCTGTTTATTAGCCTCTCGTACTTTATTACATCAGTCCCTCAGCATAGCTCTGAGCCACTAGGCCACTGCACAATGTCCAATGACATAAACCTTCTAGAGACCAAAAACACATCAAAACATAAGAATATACATTACCTTTATTGATTCTGCTTCACAAGGAAAAATGGTACAAGAATATTTTAATTGTTCTTTATTTTTATAGTTCTAAAACATTTTGGGCCCCATTTTTTTTTACAAAAGTCATGTTACTGAAATAAAATTTTTTAAATGCTGAACACGAATATGACAGTGAAATTGCAAAGTTGGCTTTAGTTTTTTTGTAATCTACAAGAATTAATGTTTACATCACGAAATGCATGTCAATAGTAAATATAATAGGCCTTCGGTTAATACCTGTAAAAAAACCAAGTCATAGACTACTACTTCAATTTTTTCGCCTGTCTCTTGTACAGCTGTTCGGGAGTTTCTCTGGGGAGTATCCAGCAGTAGTCAGCCAGCATTGTAGTGGACCATTTTCCCTGGTATCTTTGCTCCATCGTTGCGATATCCTGGTGAAAATGTTTGCCCTGTTGATCACTAACCATACCATAGTTGTCAGGAAAGAAATCGAGATGGGAATCAAGGAAATGGATCTTTAGAGACATATTGCAGCCAAGTTTCTGATACTGCATCAGCATGTCTTCTACTAGTTCCTTGTAGTTTTCTGCCCTAACATTCCCGAGAAAGTTTGTTGACACTAGGCGAAAAGCATTCCATGCTTGTTTCGCATCACCCTGCAGCAAGTTGTTGAACCGGTCATCTTGAATCTGAGGACCCACAAAAACTCCTTCTTTAATCTTTTTTTCACTGAGTCAAGGGAATTTTTCATGCAGGTATCGGAAAGCTGGCGAAGTGCAGTTCATGGCTTTCACGAAGTTTTTCATCAAACCTAGTTTGATGTGAAGGGGTGGTAGCAGGATTTTGTGAGCCTCAACCAGAGCTGAGTGCTGGATATTCTTCTCTCAAACTGTTACATTTTGTCTGCGATTCCATTCCTTCCGCAAGTAGTGCCAATCCCTTGCTGGGCTGTCCCACTCACATAAGAAACACATGTATTTTATATATCCCTGCTGCAGTCCCATTAAAAGGGCAACTACCTTCAAGTCACCGCAGAGGTGCCAGCTGTACTTGTTATAGTTAATGGAAGTCAGTAGATGCTTTAAATTATTGTATGTCCCTTTCATGTGGACGGCATGCGCTCCTGGAATAGATGGAAGACGGTTTCCATTGTACAAAAGCACAGCCTTCAGACTCAGTTTCGAAGAGTCTATAAATAGTCTCCAGTCTTGTGGATCATGAGTGATTTTTAAGGCATTCATGAGGCTTGCAATATCAGAACAGAATACCAGATTACTTTCCTTTCCGACTGCGTATAGTACACTGCTGACGTCAGATGGCTTCAGCAGCCGTCTGGCAGTAGTATTGCATTGCATCAGAAAATGATGCAATCAACTCTGGATGATGTGTGCATGCTGGTATTATGCAATGTGATACAATATTACATCATTCAAGGCTTATTTGGGATGTTGTTGATGTCCTACTGGATACATTTACACGGTGAAACGTCAAAAATGAACTACATGCAACATCTTCAAAATGAGAG
Source organism: Ichthyophis bannanicus (assembly GCA_033557465.1). Classification (NCBI taxonomy): domain Eukaryota; kingdom Metazoa; phylum Chordata; class Amphibia; order Gymnophiona; family Ichthyophiidae; genus Ichthyophis; species Ichthyophis bannanicus. Next base: position 193,929,252 of record CM066031.1, on the reverse strand, counting down.
ACAAGAAATTTTTTTTAATGTTATATTCGTGTTCAGCTCACCAAGATACTACAGATTAGGGCCTTTTAAAATCAGTAACAATTTCAATGTTGACCATTGTATTCTGTGCCATTGGCTAGAACGATTACAGCAGCTAGCCACCAATGGTTAAGAATGTGAGAGATGGAGGGATGACAATGGAAGAGATGGAGCTTAGAAGACAGGTGGAAATAGGATTAGAGGAGCAAGTAGTGAGGTTGGAGGAGGAAAGAAGATGTGTGATTTCCTCCTCAGAGATCTTAGGAAAGGAAGAAAGAGTAGTACACTGCAGTAAAAGCGCAGTTAACGTGTACCACAGTTAAAACACAGTTACTGTGCCCCTTCGGGCCGCCACAGCCTTAGCGCGTGCTGTTGTCATACTTACCTTTAATTTTCTATGTCTTCCTTAATGAAATGTTATTTGACCTGTGGCAAGCGAGGTACCTCATCTCTTCTTGCATGACAGCTTCTAAGTTGTCCATGGAGGGTCTGCTCTGCCTTTCTCAGCTGGGAGATGCAGTTAGTCTGACCGTGCATGCCCCAGGGTAGAAAGTGAAGGATTGTGCTATGGGTAAGGATATCCAGCCAGCTGGAGGGTCTGGCAAATGGGCTATGAGCCACTTCTTATCCTCGAAGATTTGTGGTGGCAGTGTCCCCTATATTGGTAAGTCTTTTCTGAGAGGTGTATTTCTGGACTCCGGATTGTCCTACCCCGAATTCTTTTCCTTTTTACAGCAGGCCTTGTCCTTCGGGCATGGAAATTTAGACTCTGTGGTCTCTGGGCTCCTCCAGACACAGTCTCATGCAGGGCAGGTAGACAGTGGAAGCACTATTTGATAGCCTTTGTTTAAGTGTCCCTGACGTTGGGCACTCCTTGGAGATGGGGAACAGCTGGGAACTATCCGAGATTGTGACTATGACTTGGATTCAGATGGTTCGGTACTAGACTCTGTTGTGGATGTAGAAGTACTCCTGCCTTCAGAAGATCATGAGGAGGCTGGTGAGATCTGCCTATTCCAGAAGGAAGAGCTGTTGGCTTTGATTGCCAGGGTCTCATCTGCCTTGAACTTGACAGATGCTTCCGGCACAGAGCAGGAGCAGAAGGTACACCCGCTCCTTCAAGGGATGCAAAAATCCACTACTATCTTCCTGTTCCCGAATGTGATCAAGGATATAATCCAGTCAGAGTGGGACTTTCTTAACTCCCTGCCTAAAGGGTTAATGATCTATAAGAAGATCTCCACTGTCCCAGAGGAGGAGTGCATTGAGTGGTTCGACATTCCCAAGGTAGATGCGCAGGTCATGGCGGTCACCAAATGGACCACCATGTCTAGGGATGATGGATCAGCCTTAAAGGATTTTCTGGACCATAAGATGGATTCATTGTTGAGGAGCCAGTCTGCTGCAGTGGCGGCTATTCTGCAGCTGGAGATAGGTAACAGCCTGACATCTCGCGCCCTGCTCTGATGAATTCAGTCTCTTCTGCCAGATGATACTACCCCTCCTTGGAGTCTGCTGTGGCCTTCCTTTCTGTTGCCACATTTGGCGGCCAGGGATGGTGCCCTGACGACTGTATCATGGTGCTAGATTTAGCTCCCACACTGGACCAGTCTTTCAAAGCTCAGTTGACCCCACTGACTTTTCAGGGGAAGCTTCAGTTTGGGGCCCATTTGGAGAAACTGGTGGAGGACCTGGTTAAGACAAACTTACCACCTTCCAAAAGACAGGCCTAAGAAGTCTGTAAAGCGGGATGGGGCCGCTTCTCATCAGTCTCTGCCCATCCTCCGAGAGCATGTTGGTTGGATTCTCGAGGGTCTTGGGACACTCGTTTTCAGTTTTTATATGGAGCGCGTAGGCATAGAGACTTGGTCACTTGAGGGAGGAGGAGCCTCCCGGGCTATGCAATGGAGGTTTGGGGGCCCTTTCCCTGATTCCTCCAATTAGGCAGGCTTCGCCTTTTCTTTCAGAAATGGGGCCGGGTTACCAAGGCTCACTGGATGCTCGATACTGAAGTATAGCTCTGCGCCCCTCTCACCTGCAACCTGTAGGGCTCTTGAGTCACAGAAAACCACACTCAAAGCAAGCAGAAGGTTAATTGGTAAAACAGTAAATAATACACAACACACTGGTATTATAACCACAGGACCAAAGCGCTTTGGGAGAGCAAGCCAGGCAGTTGCCTATGCTTACTCTGAAATCCCAGCTTTAGGCATCTTTATTTATAAGTAAAGATTCCATTACACAGCATAATTTCACTTTATTGTTCTACGTCAGGTATTACGTATTCATCACATCATAGGTCACTTTCTAATCAGCATAGGTCAGTATGAGGAGACATACATGTATTCCAAGACATAATTGTTTACTGCTGACTGCTTGATATCTAGTAACCCTGAGACTAAAAGGCTGGAGTACAAGCTGCCCTTGTTCTTATTTACAGGACATGTACCTCATCACCTACTTAGTAAGCAAATATATGACGTTTATTTCTAAGCAAAGTTCTGAACAAATTTTAACTCATTCTCAGGTTTTCTTAGACAATCTGTTGTGTACACAGCCCTGTACAGACAAGCTTACTTTCAGATACCATTCGGCTAATATATGAGATATGCCATACTGGGTCAAAACAAGGTCCATCAAGCCCATTATCCTGTTTCCAACAGTGGCCAATCTAGGTCATAAGTACCTGGCAGTTTCCCCAAAAGACACAGGTTCCCCAATGCTTGTATTGGGTCAGGCAATGATATCCCGGGTCCCTTTTAATAATGGGTTATGGACCTTTCCTCTAGGAACTGGTCCAAACCTTTTTTAAACACAGTTACACTAACAGCTTTTATTACATCCTCCGGTAACAAATTCCAGAGTTTGATTATATGTTGAGTGAAAAAATATTTTCTCTTATGGGACTTCCGGTGGGGCTATGAGCTGATCGGACGTGTGGCGATCGGCTCCGGACACCTACCCCGAGAAACCGGCAACATTTCATTTCTTACCTCAGTGGAATTCCCGTAATCCCCAGCCTCAGTGAATTGACGAAGTGCTGGAGAGGTCACACAATCCTTGGCGATATCGGGGACGGTCTGATGGCCACCAAACAACTCCGGAGAGAGAAGCCACGAGCTCCCGAGGGAAAGATGGCGGAGAGCACGCCAAAAAGCCCGCCAGCAGCCGACAACCAGGGTCTGGTGACAGATGTTAGTGCTGCAGTGGTGAAGGCATTAGACAGCCGTTTCTCAGAGTTGGCAGATCAAATGCAAACGGTCAGCCAGGCCATCACCGAATTCACAGGGCGTATGGAGCACATGGAGTCCCGCATCTCCGATGTTGAGGACACCCAGCAGACCTTTCAGACGAAGGTGGAGGCCTTAGAGCTGCTTGTAAAGCAACAAGGCGAGAAGCTGGAGGACCTGGAGAACCGCGGTAGGCGTAAAAACCTCCGGTTCATAGGGATCGCTGAATCCGTAGCTGACAGTGCCCTCCCCAAGTTCCTACTTACCTGGATAGAGACACTCTCCAACGGCAGGATGGACGGCCCCATTCACCTGGAACGAGTGCACAGACTGGGCCCTAAGCGGGAGCAGGCACGGAGGCCACGTGCTGTGATCGCCCGCTTCTTGGATTTTCGTCAGAAAGAAGAAGTTTTAAAGCTGGCCCGAAACCATAAGAGGCAACCTACAGATCCGGCTCAGATCCTAGTTTTCCAGGACTACTCAGTCCTGGTGAGCCAACAAAGGAAAGCCTATTCTGCCATATGCACGCAATTATTGAACAAAGGGGTGCGATTTGCGCTGTTGTACCCCGCCCGACTTCGCGTGGAGCATCAGGGACGGACCCGCTTTCTACAGACCCCGGCGGAGGCTCAGACTTTCCTAGATGGTTTGCTTAACGTACCGGATTCTCCCCCGCGAGGGTAGATGGACTATCTGCAGCTGAAGAGAGCTATAGAAGAGCCAGGGTACTGTTTGCCAATTGCCTGAACTCGGCGGGCCCCCTGGGACGCGCTGGGGCAGACCGGGGTTCTTCTAGGCCTACAAAATCTAAACCAGCCCTTTGTTGTTTCAGCTCCTGTATGAGAACAAGGTGGCACGCTAGGGCGTGTGAGGTATCTGATTCGGGGGATACAGTGTTGCTCTGCTAGCAGTGTAAAATTTGCAACTATGTCTTCAGTTTGTATCAGCCTCTGAATTAGTAATACAATAGAAAGGGAAGGCAACTGTATCTGTTTAAAGTTACCAGAGTGCTTGTATTTTGCAGTTTTCTTTTCCACATGGAGATCTCGGAAGCCTTTCTCCCTCCCTTGGACAAGAAAAACCTTCAATTTATGTTTTATCTTTTATTTTCTCTATATAGTCTCTATTTTAAGAAGTTCGGCATCAGTTGGGGAGGGTGCCATATGGTAAATACGTATTTGTAAAAGCTGCATCCCTAATTTTTCAAAGACTTACAGGTCCCAAACTGTATTTGATCACTGTCTCACTCAGAGTGAATATGATGTAACAGACTGTTCCATTTACTCCTTTGGTTTGGGGAGGACTCAGAACCATTGGATACTCCTAGGGCCAGTGCCTCCCACCTTGGGCCGTGGTGAGCAGTTTAACATCCAGCGGAGCGTAGATATCCTATACATTTCCCGGGGTTGAGGTTGGGGGGGGGGGGGGGGGGTTAGAGTCCACACTCCTTCACCCCCGAGACCGCTGTCTCCCGGGAGGGGGGCGGCTCCGTGCGATGGTTGGCGGCTAGCGCTGCACTGGGGAGTAAACTACTCGGTCCTTATTTTTGATTGCGGGACCTTAGGGCTAGTTGGAAAGTGGTCTCAGTGTGCGGCCCGATAACGCTATCACGCTGACTGCTTGTAGATCCTTTCCAACTCCCTACCGTGAACCAGCAGGCGCAGTCACGACTTACCAGCTGGGGAGCGCGGGGGAAGAGGGCTTTAGGCTAAGGAATTGAAAGGTAGCTGAAAGAGGGTGTACCAAGGAGAGGGGTAGGTTCCAATGCCACAGGAAGCACGTCCCGCCTTCAAGGGGGACTGAGTGCGATGGGAGTGGGGGGGGGGTAGAAGGGATATCTGGGGGAATCTTTTTTGGGGGGGGAAGGGGGGGATGGGGGGGGGGGAGGGTTCAGCTCACACTTCGTATTATACTTGTTGGCAGAATCAGGATCGGTATTTTCATGATGGGAAGGGGTTCCAGGCTGGGAGAGCCCCCTCCACGAAAATGGAGATGAATCCTTGGACGCGACTGGGCATTCCCCCGCTCCTTTGAAGATAATTACATGGAATATCTGTGGGATGGGCAGCCCCATTAAGAGATACAAAGTACTACATGCTTTGGCAAGGCATAAATGTGACATCGCCCTCCTTCAGGAAACCCACCAGACGGCAGAGGAGCATAATAAATTGCGAAGAGATTGGGTGGGGCAATTGTGGGGCTCACCTGCAATGGGCAAGAAGGGGGGGGTGGTCATTCTGATCCACAAACGAGTGCGCTTTACGGCGGACAATGTTATAATCGATACCAGTGGGAGATTTGTTTTGCTGCACGGATCCCTAGAGGGGCGACCAGTGATAATTGGGAGCTTATATGGCCCCAACTCACTCGACCCCCGTTTCTATGGTGATTTGGCATGCAAAGTGGAGCAGCTTCCAGACTGCCCCTTACTTCTGGGAGGGGATTTTAATGGGGTTCTGGATATCGCTTTGGACACTTCCCGGGGAGGAGAAGCGCGGGAACGAGGCCCGACGACCCGTATGCTACAGCGCTTTAGGGGGCGGCTGGGCTTGGTCGACCCCTGGCGGCTGCTACACCCCTCCGAGAGGGACTATACCCATCAGTCCCGAGCGCATGGTACCTTTGCTCGTCTTGATTATTTTCTGCTCTCCAGTGGCTCGTTCGCCCAAACGGAGGAGGTTCAAATAGGCCCATTGGAGGTCTCCGACCATGCGTTGGTATGGATTGATTTGCACTGGGGAAGGGATTCAGCTCGGTCGCGGGTTTGGCGTTTTCCCCTTGAGCTCTATCACGATGTGCAATTCCGCCAGTTTCTGAGGCAACGCTGGAGAGAATTTGAGACAGACCACCAATGTCATAACGAGGATCCGGAATTAGTTTGGGAGACGGCCAAGGTGGTGTTGCGGGGCGATATTATGGGCTTTGCAGCCCGGAAGAGACGCCTCCTAGCGGAACACATTATTCGCCTTGAAAAACAGGTCACCAAACTGCGCCGCCTGATGGCGCGCAACCCGACAATAGCTAACAAGAAGCAACTCTGGGAGACTCAAGTGGGCTTAAACGAGTTGCTACACCAGAAAGCTAAGAAATCGATCTTATTCTATCGCCATCAACTATTCTGCCATGGGGACAAACCAGGGAAATTATTAGCCCGTTGCTTGAGAGGCTCGAGGGGTTCGACGCTAGTAGCAGCATTACAGGAGGAACAGGGAAATCTCCAAAAGGATAGCGTGGCGATTGCCCGAATTTTCCGCACTTATTTCCAATCACTATATTCGGCGGAGCCCGCCGACCCTGTGGAAATACAGGACTATCTGCGGCGGTTAGATTTACCCCACCTTAACGAGGAACAGCGGGCGTTTTTGGAACAGCCCATAACTCCACAGGAGTTACAAACCGAAATTGCCAGAGCTAAGTGTTATAAATCACCGGGCCCAGACGGCTTGGGGGCCGAATTTTATAAAATCCTTAGCGAATGTATAACCCCGACTTTAGTAGGGGTTTTCGGCCGGCGCACAGAGCAGGGGTATTTCCGGTGGGGGGACAATCATGCTCATATTGTCCTGATCCACAAACCAGGAAAAGACCCAGTACAGGCGTCCTCCTATCGGCCCATCTCGCTTCTTAACTTCGATTTAAAATTGTTTGCAAAAACCCTGGCGACGCGCCTGGTGGGTTTACTAGACTCTTTGATACATGAATCACAGGTGGGCTTTGTCCAAGGGCGGAGTGTGGTCCGTAACATGCGCAAGATACTAGCTTCCCTGGAGTGGGTACACGACCGGCGCTTGCAGTCCCTCCTTATCAGCTTCGACGCGGAAAAGGCGTTTGATAGAGTCAACTGGCAGTACCTGCGCCACGTGCTACCGCAATATGGACTAGGGTCCCTCTTTTGCAGGATGGTGGAGAGTTTGTATGCCACGCCCACAGCTGCAGTGCTCTGCAACGGGGTTCTCTCGGAGGCCTTTCCTCTCCAACGGGGTACCCGGCAGGGATGCCCTCTCTCCCCTTTGTTATTTGTTCTAACTTTGGACCCCCTCATCAGGACCATTGAGGCCTCCCGGGAGATACAAGGAATTTCCATAGGCCAGCACGTGTTTAAGCTGTCAGCCTTTGCCGATGATCTTTTGGTTCACTTATCTTCCCCTACTCGATCGTTACCGTCCCTGCTAGCGGAAATGGCGAACTTTGGCCATTTTTCGGGGCTGCGCGCATCAATACCGATAAGTCTGAGGCCTTGGATGTGCTGGGTCGGAGTCGAGAAGGGTGGGTGGGTCCATTTCCATTGAAATGGGCGGAAAACAACTTTATCTATCTAGGAATAGTGTTGCCTCGACACCCCCAGGACTTATATAAGAGCAATTTGGAGCGGATATTGCAACGCGTACAAACGCAGCTGCGGGCTTGGCAGTCTCTCCCGCTCTCTTTGTCCGGTAGGGTGGCGGCGGTCAAGATGGTGATACTACCGAGAATTTTGTATTGGATGCAGACGCTCCCGGTCTGGTTGCTGCGGCGCGACCTGCGGCGCTTAGAAGCGGCGATCCGATCCTTTTTATGGAGAGGAGCCCGGGCGCGTATCCCACTGCATCGGCTGGTGGGGAAATGGCGGGAAGGGGGGATGGGCCTACCCGACCTGGGGATTTATGCTCTGGCCTGTCAGGCTAGACACCTGGGGGACTGGTTGGGAGGAACTGACACATACACGCCTAGAGCGGTAGAAGAGGGGCTTGTGGCCCCCTTGACGCTGCTAGGGGTTCTGCATGGAACGGATCGTGACTTCCCGAGCACGGTCGCAAATAGTGCGCTGATCAGTTCGGTTAAACGTACATGGCAACAACTCAATAACTATTGGGGGACATCTTGGAGGGCCTCATGTTGGCTGCCCCTGCAAGGAAACCTTACCTTTACCCCGGGTACCGAGTCGGCGACATTTCGTGACTGGAGTAACCGAGGTATAACGAATGTGGGGCACTTGGTCGATCCCTATGGGAAGTGTAAGTCCTTCTTATCCTTATGCAGAGAGTATGGCCTGCCCTCAAAACACTGTTTTGCCTATATACAAGTCTCCCACTACATCTCTTCCCAACCCAGAGAGGCGTTGATGATTGAGCGCTCGGCGCAGATTTTGGACTTTTTTAACCTCGGAGACGACGGGGCCCTATCGATTTCAAAGCTGAAACTGCGGTTGGACTACTTTCGTCCTCGCCCTGATTATCGGAAAGTGGAAGAGGCGTGGGAAGTAGAGTTGGGCAGAGCGGTGTCCCCGGGGACAGTTAGTAAAGCCCTTAAGCGTATAGTGGACATTACCCATGGAGCGCGCTGGAGGGAGATACAATTTAAGTGCGTGACCCGTACCTACTTTTCCCCTAGGAGGGCACTGCGTAGTCATTTAACGGAGGACGGCCGCTGCCCTCGCTGTCTGGAACCTCTGGCGAATCTGTTGCACATGTGGTGGGGCTGTAGACATCTTACGGCGTATTGGGCTAGCATTTGTTCCTTTATCAGCCGGCTACTGCAGCGCCGCCTGAGATGGTCTGCCTCCTTCGTGGTTTTGGATCAGCTTGACCTCCCCCACCCTGCGAAGAAAGGGGAATGTTTATTGATGCGCAAGGCCTGTCTGGTGGGGAAGGGTTCTATCCTTCGATACTGGAGGGAACAAAAAGCACCTACTTTTGGGGAGTGGCGCAACTGCTTCCACCAATTAATGCTAATGGAAAAATGGGGAGCACGGGGGAATGCCAGGCGCTGGACGAGATTTTTACAGGTATGGGAACCCTATATCCACACTCCTGGAGCCCGATGCCGTAACGAAATTCTGTGTGTAGGGCGTTAAAGGGGCACCCGCTAAGGAGGGGTGGGATAGGTTGTGGAGAGGGGAACTGATAAGATGATCCAACAGATCCGATGTGTGGCTGACGGGGAGAGGGAGGGATGGGGGGGAGGGGGGGAGGGGGAGGAGGGAGGGGGGAAGGTATAATTATTATAACCCACCTGTATTTAAGTTGGTTTCCAAGTGGGGATCAGAGTACACCCCACTTGGAATCAGGACTGTCTCGTTGTGTGATGGTCTTGTTGTATGATGCTTGTTTATGTTGTTTGGTGGTTTACAAAATAAAGTTATATAAAAAAAATATTTTCTCTTATTAATCTTAAATAGCTTATCCTGTAGCTTCATTGCATGTCCCCTAGTCTTTCTATATTCTGATGATGTAAACAATCGATCTACCTTTACCCGTTCCACTTCATTCATTAATTTGTAGACCTCTATCATATCTTCCCTCAGCCATCTTTTTTTCCAGGTTGAAGAGCCCTAACCTTTTTAGCCTCTCTTCATAGGGGTATCCTTCCATCCTATTTTAGTGGCTCTTCTCTGTACCTTTTCTAATAACGCTATATCCTTTTTAAGATATGGCGACCAGAATTGTAGACAATACTCAAGGTGCGGTCGCACCATGGAACAATACAAAGGCATTATAATATCCTTTGTTTTATTTTCCATTCCTTTCCTTATGATACCTAGCATTCTATCTGCTCTCTTGGCCGCCGCTGCACACTGGAATGTGGAGCGTTTTAACATGTTATCCACGATGACACCTAAATCTTTTTCCTGGATGGTGGTTCCTAATGTGTAACCTTGCATCATGTAACCATAGTTTGGGTTTTTCTTTCCTAGGTGCATAACTTTGCACTTGTCCACATTAAATTTCATCTGCCATTTGGATGCCCGGTCTTCCAATTTATCAAGATCCTCTTGCAATTTTCCACAATCCTCATGGATTTTAACAACTTTAAATAGTTTTGTGTCATCTGCAAATTTGATAGCCTCACTCGTTATTCCCATTTCCAGGTCATTTATGAATATGTTATAAAGCAGCGGACCCAGCACAGATCCCTGGGGTACTCCACTATTCACCTTTCTCCATTGGGAAAATTGGCCATATAGCTCTATCCCCTGCTTTTTCTCTTTTAACCAGTTCCTGCTCCACAATAGTACAATGCCTCCTATCCCATGACTTTTTAGTTTTGCCAAAGTATCTGATGAGGGACCTTGTCAAAGGCTTTCTGAAAGTCCAGATACACTATATCAGCTGACTCACCTTTCTCTACCTGTTTTTTCACAACTTCAAAAAAAACATAACAGATTAGTAAGACACGATCTTCCTTGTCTAAAGCAATGTTGGTTGTCTCCCATTAAGCCATCACAATAATATGCCGCACTTAGACTACTGTAACGCCATCCTACAGGGTCTACCAAAGAAAACCACCAATATCTTGCAATTGGCACAAAATGTGGCGGCGAGGATCATCATGCGATCAAGCGTAACTGAACACATTACACCCGTATTGATCGAGCTACACTAGCTACCCATTGCTGCCAGGATACAATATAAAACATTGGTAACAACGTTCAAACTCATACATAACCTAGCCCCATCATTCCTTTCAACCCTTATCTGCACGCAACCTTCCACCAGAGACAGGAGAACTATCAACTCAGACACGCTACAAGTTCCAAACATCATCAGACATGTAAAAGCCAGTACTAGCCGCAGAGCATTTTCATTCTCTGCCCCAACCTTATGGAACCACTTACCATATGAGCTGAGAGCAATTAAAGACATAGTTGCTTTCAGGAAGAAATTAAATACGCATCTATTCCAATGTTACTACAACCAGATGTAAATCCCAGAGGGATAAAAGATGAAGTGATTAGTTATATGTAAAAATGTAAATATGTTAAGTTAAATCACTTTTGTAAAATTATGTAAATATGTTAAGGCCAATCTCGAGACCCTATTCTGTGTGCTGTGTTTTACCTCTGAACTATTGTATATATGCCCCAACTTTTCTGTCTTGATTTTTGACAAATCCCAAAGATGTAATCAAACCGCTTCTGATCGCTGGAAGTAGCGGTATATAAGTGTGTACTAAATAAAAATAAATAAAATAAATATAGGTCTTTTAGTAGAGGGTTATATTTGCCTAATAAATAGAAATGTGTAACCCCTCATAAACTAGATAGAGATAGTCCCACTGTGTGCAATAGTAAAGAGACAAATCTCAGCATAAAAAGAAACCAGTGGTCTCAGACATAAATTGCTAAACACTCCTGGATATAATTTCACCAAAAGAGTGATGCCTAGTTGCATCAACGACCACTCTAAAAGGTTTCTTTCAAATGTTGCCATGTTTGGCTTTCACTATCAGTTCGCCACCTCCCTTTCAGACTCCCCAAAGATGTTCTCCAAGGTCATGATGGTGGTGGAAGTGCCAAAGGATCTGTGTCCATCCTTATATGGATGACTGGCTCATCTGGACCCATTCCCTTTTAGAAGCATCTTGAGTGGCTTTGAGTGGTGCCTTTCTTAGAAAGCCTTGGCTGGGCGTTCAGTTGTGGAATGAGCCAGCTGTGGCCTTCCCAGTCCCTAGAGTTTCTGAGAGCAGGTTTCAACACTCGAGTGGGCAGAGTTTCCCAGCTGAAGAGAAAGTCAAAAGCTGTTAGATTGCCTGGCGCTGTTCTTGGCTCAACAGGCTCCCAGAGTCTGGGATTATCTTCAGCTCATCAGATTGATGGCGGCGAGCATAAAGATGGTGCTGTTGACCACCACAGTGATCCTTGCTGACTTGGTGGTCACTGAGTTTTCAGAAATTTGAGCACAGACTCCCTCTTCTATTGATGGTGAAGTCCAGCCTGCAGTGGTGGTAGCAGCCCTGTTATCTGAGGAAGGGTATGCGGCTGAATGATTTCTCTTAGATCCTCCTGACAAATGATTCCAGTCTCTCGGGCTGGGGATCCTTTTGCCAAGAACATATGCCCAGGGTCATTGTAACCTCAGGGAAGTGGTGTGGTCCATCAGCTGCTTATCAGGATGGCTCTTCTGTGTTTTCAGCCACTGATCAAGACAGTGCCATGGTGGTGGCTTATATCAATCAGCCAGGCAGCACGAGAAGTACAAGACTAGCTCTCCTGTTTGCCTGGATGGAGAAGAACCTTCAAGGCTTATCAGCTCAGCGCATTGCTGGGGTGGACAGTGTAGAAGTGGACTTGCGTTGCTGGCACTCTCTGAATCCTGGAAAGTGGGAGTTGAGTGAAGAGCGATTTCTGTTGATTCTGTGCCACTGGAGTTGCCCTGAAATGGATCTGATGGTGACCCACTCCAATATCAAAGTTTGCGGCTTCTTCATTCACCACCCAGAGATGGGATCCAAGGGCATAATCGTTCTGACCCAACCTTGGTCAAGTCAATACTTGCTGTACATGCTTCCTCTGTGGCCCTGGTGTGGTAGTGCTTCGGCGTATGAACTGCCACCCGGGCAGCATGGTTTTGGTGGCACCAGATTGGCCGAGGAGAGCATGATTCAGTGTCCTGAAATGGCTCCTCCTTTTCAGCTGCTTCTATCTTGGGGCCTGTTGCGGTAGGGACTAATCATCCTGGAGGTCCTGGTTCCCTTCTTTTGAGAAATGGTGCAGTATTTGGCAGTTGCCTCCTGAGGTGGTCAAAGTACCATCTCTGTTGGCCTATTTACAGAATGGCCCCGAGAAAGGCCTCCCTTAGCTCCCTGAAAGTTTTGGTGGAAGCTTTGGCCTGCTTCCAAGTTCAGGTGGTTGGTTAGGCGCTAACCGTGCTCCTGGACATCTCACGCCTTCTGCAGGGATTAGAAACATAGGCCATGTGGTCTTTTTCTGTCGTCATATTTCTATCTAGTCTGTCCTTCCATTCGGCATCTGTGTCCTCCCTTCTGATCTGTGATTCCTTCCTGTGATCTGTGTCTGGTGCTCAGTGTCCTGGTGGTGCCCTTTGAGCCAATGAAATGTGCTACTTTAAAGGACTTGATGCTTCAGACGATCTTCTTGGTCATGATTTGTTCTGCAAGATGAATTTCCAAACTGCAGGCTCTATCTTGCTAAGATCCTTAGCTGTCTTTTTCAAAGGAGGTCGTTTCCCTTTGGCGTGTGCCTACCTTCTTTTTCAAAGTGCTGTCTCCCTTTCACATGAACCAGGTGGTCTGTATGCCCTCCAACTTGAAGGAGCAGTGTCGGGGGAAGAATAAGGATCTCCACCTTAGGGATTTCCAGATGGTGCTTCCCTGGTACTTGGAGGTTACGAATTCTTTTCATAAGTCCAATCCATCTTTTTGTGCTCCTTTGCTGGCCCATGCAGGGGTGATGCAGCAGCTATTTAATTTTTGTGGTTCTGGATTAAGAAGGCCATGGCCTTGGGATATCTCTTGTGGAACCAGACAGTTCTGGAGGGTTTGTGTGCCCATTCTTCCTGAGCACAAGCATCCTTGTGGGTGGAGAAGACTTTGGTAGCCCCTGCAGACATTCATTGGGTGGCAACGTGGGCATCACTTTCCACTTTTGTCAACTATTACCACTTGGATGTTCACGTGCGGGCGGACACAACCTTTGGCTCAAGGGTTTAGTGAGCTGTTGTGTCTTCTTACTGCCAAGTGGAGCCTCTGTACATACCACTTGTCTGGACTGGTCTAGCAGGATGACATGGAAGGTAACATTTTGACTCGCCAGTTAATGTTCTTTTCTTGAGTCCTGCTAGACAAGTCATTAGCCTGCTTCTGAAACTATTTGCTCTATTCTGCTGTGGTACCGTTGGGTCCACCATGATTTTTAAACTTGGCTTTACAGGTTCATCTTCTACTGACAGTTTTCTCTTTATCTTTTCCTGTACATGGCTCTCTATGTGGATTACTAATTGTTGCCCACGATTGAGATTGTCTGAGGCTTGCTATATTTCTTCCGTATGCTTTGGGATAAATACTGAAGAGACCTTTGGTGGCTGAGGCGAATAGAGGCATAGGAGTGATGCCATTGAAACTTGGGCTTATCATTGGTTCTTTGTCTCCACAATCTGCTGGTAGGGGAACACAACGCACTTGTCTGGTCTAGCAGGACTCAAGGATAGGACATCAACTGGTAAGGTGACATTTTACTTATGTGCTCACTTTCCCTTATAATGGGCCTTAACAAATTTTGTTTGGACTTAGGAGCCAGGCCAAAATCTTAGGAGCCAGTGACTGGGACCCACTCAATCACTTCCTCCCCACCATTGTCTCCATTCTCAACTAACATTCCATTCATTTGCAAACTCATACATGTCTGAGGAGTGTGGAAGAGTTGGAAGAGAGACGATACAATGTGTCTTGTTATGGTAGCAGGGCTGTAGGAAACATTGTTTGATAGAAATATATAAATAGTAAGTGTCATATGTGTGAATGACTGACTGTGGTGCAGTGGTGGTTTGCCTTTCTGTGCATAGGATGAGGCAGTGGGTGCCTTTGTGTGGGTGGGGTGCAGGGCTTCAATACATGATCTAGCCCACTTCTCCCCACTCAGACCGGTATCGGGGCTGTGAGCAGGAGCTCTCCCTTCATCTGCCAATCACATCGGGGCAGCAACGGATTTAAAAGACGCCATTACAACGGCGATCTAGCCCACTTCTCCCCACTCAGACCGGTATCGGGGCTGTGAGCAGGAGCTCTCCCTTCATCTGCCAATCACATCGGGGCAGCAACGGATTTAAAAGACGCCATTACAACGGCGATCTAGCCCACTTCTCCCCACTCAGACCGGTATCGGGGCTGTGAGCAGGAGCTCTCCCTTCATCTGCCAATCACATCGGGGCAGCAACGGATTTAAAAGACGCCATTACAACGGCGATCTAGCCCACTTCTCCCCACTCAGACCGGTATCGGGGCTGTGAGCAGGAGCTCTCCCTTCATCTGCCAATCACATCGGGGCAGCAACGGATTTAAAAGACGCCATTACAACGGCGATCTAGCCCACTTCTCCCCACTCAGACCGGTATCGGGGCTGTGAGCAGGAGCTCTCCCTTCATCTGCCAATCACATCGGGGCAGCAACGGATTTAAAAGACGCCATTACAACGGCGATCTAGCCCACTTCTCCCCACTCAGACCGGTATCGGGGCTGTGAGCAGGAGCTCTCCCTTCATCTGCCAATCACATCGGGGCAGCAACGGATTTAAAAGACGCCATTACAACGGCGATCTAGCCCACTTCTCCCCACTCAGACCGGTATCGGGGCTGTGAGCAGGAGCTCTCCCTTCATCTGCCAATCACATCGGGGCAGCAACGGATTTAAAAGACGCCATTACAACGGCGATCTAGCCCACTTCTCCCCACTCAGACCGGTATCGGGGCTGTGAGCAGGAGCTCTCCCTTCATCTGCCAATCACATCGGGGCAGCAACGGATTTAAAAGACGCCATTACAACGGCGATCTAGCCCACTTCTCCCCACTCAGACCGGTATCGGGGCTGTGAGCAGGAGCTCTCCCTTCATCTGCCAATCACATCGGGGCAGCAACGGATTTAAAAGACGCCATTACAACGGCGATCTAGCCCACTTCTCCCCACTCAGACCGGTATCGGGGCTGTGAGCAGGAGCTCTCCCTTCATCTGCCAATCACATCGGGGCAGCAACGGATTTAAAAGACGCCATTACAACGGCGATCTAGCCCACTTCTCCCCACTCAGACCGGTATCGGGGCTGTGAGCAGGAGCTCTCCCTTCATCTGCCAATCACATCGGGGCAGCAACGGATTTAAAAGACGCCATTACAGCGGCGATCTAGCCCACTTCTCCCCACTCAGACCGGTATCGGGGCTGTGAGCAGGAGCTCTCCCTTCATCTGCCAATCACATCGGGGCAGCAACGGATTTAAAAGACGCCATTACAGCGGCGATCTAGCCCACTTCTCCCCACTCAGACCGGTATCGGGGCTGTGAGCAGGAGCTCTCCCTTCATCTGCCAATCACATCGGGGGCAGCAACGGATTTAAAAGACGCCATTACAACGGCGATCTAGCCCACTTCTCCCCACTCAGACCGGTATCGGGGCTGTGAGCAGGAGCTCTCCCTTCATCTGCCAATCACATCGGGGCAGCAACGGATTTAAAAGACGCCATTACAACGGCGATCTAGCCCACTTCTCCCCACTCAGACCGGTATCGGGGCTGTGAGCAGGAGCTCTCCCTTCATCTGCCAATCACATCGGGGCAGCAACGGATTTAAAAGACGCCATTACAACGGCGATCTAGCCCACTTCTCCCCACTCAGACCGGTATCGGGGCTGTGAGCAGGAGCTCTCCCTTCATCTGCCAATCACATCGGGGCAGCAACGGATTTAAAAGACGCCATTACAACGGCGCGCCCGCGCCTTGCGGGCCCGCGCCTAAGGACTACGCCAAAGGGCCCTTTGGCGCGGCCCTTAGGCGTAGGTCCGTGGGGTATCATGGCTGATCTATGTTGGTTCTGTTTGTTGTTTTGCTTTGTGTAGTCAATTATAATGTAAGGTATGTATTGTATTTCCCTATGTATGTGTCTATGTTCTGACAATCTCCTGCTTGTTTCCCTACCTTTTTGTGTAACTTGTGCTGTATTAACCGCTTTGATTTAAGGAAAAGGTGGGATACAAAACTTGTAATGTAATCTCTGTTGTACATGTGTCATGTATTGTAATGTATTGTATTGTACTGTGGCCGCTTTGATTGAAGGATAAGGCGGGATATAAAACATGTTAAATAAATAAATAAATAAAATGTATATGTGTGCTGCAGAGCTGGGGAGCTTCCGTGTGTGGTACAAAAGTGGAGTGTGTGTGGTCTGTCATACAGAGCTGCATGTATGTGTCTGTTGTGCAGAGGTGGAGTGCCTGTTTGTGTGCGTGGATGTTTAGGGGCGGTGCTTGTGTGCGTTTATTGGGGGAGGGGCATGCACCTTTTGACACATATGGATTGTGTCCTTTTGTCCATATTCATTCATCTCTTTAACCTCCAACCCTTGCACTCTTCCCTCTCCCTTCAACTCTCCCTTTCTCCCTCCCTCTAGCATTCCCACCTCTGCTCTACGTTCCCCCCATCCTCCTTCCCTTTTCTTTTGTATACTATTGCCAGGGCTGTACCAAGGGCTGTGCGACTGATGTGGCCGCACAGAGTGCCATTATGAAAAGGACTTCCAGAAAGCTCAAAGTGAGTTACTGCACTTGGGTGGGGAGGCACTAGATTCATTAATCACACAGGGCACATTTCTAGCTTTCTACAGTCCTGACTATTGCTCCTTTTAACTTTTTACTGTCTCACTTCAACCCCCCTTATCTAATCTTTTTTTTCTATAGGTCCTTATCACGGCTTTTTATTATTTATTACATTCTCTTATATACCGCGCTATTCTGCATCAGTGCGGTTTACATTGAACAAACTGAAATTACATTGAACAGGGCATTATAACTTGGAGATAACTATTTTACAGGGAACTATTTTCCTTTGCCTGCAGAGGATGGGATTCCCGGGGGTAGTCTGCTCCCTCCCAGCTGCGATCACGACTTTTTCCTCCTGTTCTGTCCATGGGGATCTGATCTTCTCATAGTTAGACTGTGAGAGTCCAAAGATAAATGAACTCTAGGGCCACACATAGGGGAACAAATACAATGTTATCTCTGAGCTGCATGAGAGTCCTACACCAACATTCCTGCTGGCAGAGATGGTCATCAATATCATGTTTTCAGTCACAAGGGACTAGTAGGTCCCCCAGGACTACTACAGATTCTGCCTACCCTTGCAATTGAAAACACAATATTGAAGCATCATCCTTGCCAGCAGGAATGGGTGGAAGAATCCTGCACTGGGTTGAGAGAATTTTGGACAAGTCTGGGAGTTGACAGGAGGCATCTACCTCTTCTGTGATAAAATGATAGGAGAATAAGACCAGCTGAAATCTAAGCACCTCCCCGTGTCTCTGAGCATGTTTCTGGTTTGTTTTTCAGATGCAGGTGAGGTTTGAGGACATCTCTGTCTCTTTCTCCCAGGAGGAATGGAGGTATTTAGATGAAGGGCAGAAGGAGCTGTATAGGGAGGTAATGAAGGAGAACTATGAGATGCTGATCTCCCTAGGTAAGCACTAAATTATCTGCCTTTCTAGCAGACATGGGAATATGAGGTGGGTTTTTTGTACATCCTCTACTCCAGGAACTTGCAGGTATGATCAGGGTCTGTCTCAAGATGCAGGATGAGATCCAGGACTGAGGGGCAATAAGACCATCCTGTGTGTCCTACAAGTCCCTCTTTAAATCAGAGATGAATCCTCTTCCATTTTCTGGAGCAGGACTGAAATATAGGAGCATACCAACATATAGGGTTACAACCTGACTTCAGTACTACATTGGAGCAAATTTGAGACCAGTGAAAAGTGTGGTGCTGTATTTCTCCAGGAACAAGCAGGAAGTCAGTCTTACTTATGGGTGACATCGGCACCGAAGGAGCCTGCACGGAGCAATTCCCCAGCTTTCAAAGAAAGCCTTTGGGATTGCTGCCACGCATGTGTGGTCCTCTTCCTGCCCAAGGGTGCCATCTTTCTCAGTCTCCCTTTTTTCAGCAGAGCCCTCGTCCCTCGGAAAAAGTGTTTTTTGTTTTGTATTCGGTCTCTGGCCCTCTCTTTTACAGTAGTATCGGTCCTCTCCCGTTTTCCCCGAGCGAAGGGACGTCGTCCTTCCAGCCTTTTTTGGAAAATTCTCTCTTCGGGCCTTTTCGCGCCCTTTTCAACCGCTGGCCTCGAGTCTTCAACCTAGCAGGGGCCCTTTTTTCCCCAATGGCCACCGGTTTTAAAAAATGTGACAGATGTTCCAAAAATATGTCGCCCACAGACACCCATGACTGTCTCCGGAGTCTGGGGGCCGACTATAACCCGGAGCTCTGATCTGTTTGTAAGAAAATGTCCGCTAAGGCCCTGCTAAGTCGTAAGCAGAGGTCCGATGGCATTTTCCGTAAGGCAGCCCTGGAATCCCTGGTGGCATCCTCGGCTGTCCCTCCGCTGCCAGGATCCCCCACAGTGGTCCTGCATTCAGGGGCGGCCCAAGGGGTGCGGGGCCATGTGCGGAGACTCGGTGTGGGGCCTCATTTGCATAAATATTTGCATAATGTTGCCATACACTAACTTTTAGTAAACATGCCTCTTAATGAGTGTATGAATAAAGAAAGACTAAAAGACTTCTACATTACTATAATCCAGTGTCAACCGCCAGACACATTAGGAACTACTACAAACACTGCCCATTTAGAACCCATAGCAAACCCGCCGTATCCTAACAGCACTACGAGGACTCATAAAGCACCATAACCTAACTATCAAAAGGAAACGCTGCAAATATTAAACCAATACATTTCAGAGAACAGCAATACATGACCTACTGGGGAAAGAGAACAAGTGGCAATGTCAAATAGGAATTACATAAACAGAACACCTCAGCCTCAGTTACACATGCAGAACATAGAGCATCACCAAACAAGGAATCACAATTTAGAAACAGGAAGACAATAATTAAACTGGGAATCCCAAAAGCCAAACTTGGAATGTACAACACTGTAGAAATAAAACTATACATTAATTTGCTCTTGTACTAAACAAAGCGCAGTCGTTAATGATGCACATTTCCCAGAGCTGACATATTCCAATTAATAAATTCAAAATAAAGAGATATTTTTCTACCTTTTGTGCATTTTTTTTCAGCTGCAATTGCTCCAGTCACTTTCTTCTGGTTTCTTAGTGTCTTCCGCTAACTCTCCATCGTCTGCTGTCCATTTGTCTTTTCTTCTAGTTTTTTTCCATTCTCTCTCTACATCTGCTTTAACATACTAATCTTTCTCCTTTTGCTCTTTCCTCATTCCTATTTCATCCACTCAAATTTTACCCCTCCATTCTCAATCCCCACTTACTCTCCCAATGTCCGGCCAATTGTAGATTTGTCTTCCCTCCCACACAAAATATTTTTTCCCTCTCCATTTCACTCTCCCAGCTCCATCCCATTCTAATCCTCCCCCAACATCAGCTCCATTCTAGTTCCAGTCCCAACCAGCATCCGCTCCCTTCTAGTCCCTGCATCAGCCCATTTCCAGTCCTAGCCTCCCATAAGCCCATTTCCAGTCCTATCCTAGACCCACCATCAGCCTATTTCCAGTCCTAGCTCCCCCATCTGTTTCCAGTCCCATTCGAGTCCCTCCATCAGCTCATTTCCAATCCCAGCCCCCCATGAGCCCATCAGCCCATGTCAAATCCTAGCTCCCCTCCACTCAGCCCATTTCCAATCCAAGCCCCCCATGAGCCTACTTCCAGTTCTAGCCCCTTCATGAGTCCATTTCAATCCAAACCCCCACCACAGCCCATTTCCAATCTTAGCACCCCCAACAGCCAATTTCCAGTCCTATTCTAGCCCCTCCATCAGCCCATTTCCTGTCCTAGCCCCCCCACTCACCCATTTCCAGTCCTAGCTCCCTCCCCCTCACAACCCATTTCCATTCCAGCCCATTACCAGTCCTAACCCCCATCAGCCCCTTTCCAGTCCTGGCCCCCCTATAGCCCATTACTAGTCCTAACCCCCCCATTAGCCCATTACGTCCTAACCCCCCCATCACCCTATTTCCTGTCCTAGCACCCCATCACCCTTTTTCCTGTCCTTGACCCCCATAGACCATTACCAGTCCTAGCCCCCCATAGCCCATTACCAGTCCTAATCCACCATCAGCCCATTACCAGTCCTAACCCCTCCCATAGCCCATTACCAGTCTTAGCCCCCCCATAACCCATTACCAGTCCTAAACCTCCCCATCAGCCCACTTCCAGTCTTAGCACCCCCCCCATGGCCCATTACTAGTCCTAACCCTCCCCCATGGCCCATTACTAGTCCTAACCCTCCCCCATCAGCCCACTTCCAGTCTTAGCCCCCCCCCCATAACCCATTACCAGTCCTAAACCTCCCCATCATTCCACTTCCAGTCTTAGCACCCCTCCATGGCCCATTACTAGTCCTAACCCTCCCCCATCAGCCCACTTCCATTCTTGGCCCCCCATAGCCCATTACCAGTCCTAACTCCCCATCAGCCCATTTCCAGTCAGCCCCCCATATCCCATTACCACTCCTAACCCCCCCCATCAGCCCACTTCCAGTCTTAGCACACCCCCATGGCCCATTACTAGTCCTAACCCCCCCATCAGCCCAATTCCAGTCGTAGCCCCCTCCCATAACCCATTACCAGTCCTAACCCTCCCCCATCAGCCCACTTCCATTCTTAGCCCCCCCCATAACCCATTACCAGTCCTATACCTCCCCATCAGCCCATTTCCAGTCTTAGTCCCCCCCATACCCCATTACATGTCCTATACCTCCCCATCAGCCCATTTCCAGTCTTAGCCCCCCCCATAGCCAATTACCAGTCCTAACTCCCCCATCAGCCCACTTCCAGTCTTCGCCCACCCCCATGGCCCATTGACCAGTCCTAACCCCCCCCATCGAGCCCACTTCCAGTCTTAGCACCCCCCCATGGCCCCATTACTAGTCCTAACCCTCCCCTATCAGCCCACTTCCAGTCTTAGCCTCCCCCCCCCCCTCCGAGCCCATTACCAGTCCCTAAACCCCCTTCCCCTCCCTAACATCCCAAATTAAAAAATAAAAAAAACCGCTGCTTCTGCCACGGCAGCATCAAGAGTGCCGCCGCGGGGCCCCCCCGCCTGCCCGGCAGAGCCTGCCTGTAGGCTAGCGTTGAATCCCCGAACGCGGGCTTCTTTCAGAGCCGCGAGAGGTTCCTTTCTCACGGCTCTGTTAATCCCGCCGGGGCTGATGGGGAATCCCCGTGTTCGGGGATTCAACGCTAGCCTACGATGCAGGCAGGCTTCTGCCGGGCAGGCGGGGGGGCCCCGCGGCGGCACTCTTGATGCTGCCGCGGCAGAAGCAGCTGTTTTGTTTTGTTTTTTTTTTAACTTGGGATGATGAAGAATGTTTGTTTTTTGCGCGGGGCCCCCTGAAACGTGGGGCCCTGTGCAAAAAACATTCTTGCTCAATGGACGGGCCGGCCCTGCCTGTATTCAAGGTGGCACTCCAATCAGGGGTCCCCTGAGGTGGAGAGATACAAAAAGAAGACGACCTCGAAGTTGCTGTCGGGGGCTCCAGAGAAGCGCGAGCATTCTTGCCCTTGGTTGCTCAGCCCTCCCCAACATTCCCGAGAGTCGGATAAGGAGCGGCCTCGGAAGGTATCTCATACAGATATGGAGGCCTCCGGCGATGTTACCCGGTCTCCTGAAGGTTGTCCAGTAAAGACTCCCTCTGCTTTTCCACGCCAGACCCAGTAACCCCGGTGTCAGCATTGCAGGGACCCACGCCTGTGTGGGAGTCCCGAATGGTGGCACTAGAGCACAGCGTTTCTGCCTTCTTGGCTGCCCAGCAGGTGCTTATGCCCAGCCCATGCCACGAGACTGAGGTTCCCCCGAAAGGGACACCTAAACCGGCCCTGGAAACCCCTGAGACCCATGGGCCTCGTGAGGGTACTCGGCACCAGTCTCACTCGCCGTCCCATTCCTCGGGGGCGAGGTGCTCCAAGGCCAGTGCCTCCGGTTCCAAGCAGGCCTCGGCCTCTGGACAGGGCGACCAGCCTGACTCAGACTCCTTTTCAGACCTCTTGGGCTGGGAGTTTGACAGGGATATTTTGCCAGAGACCCGTGTCCACAGGGGCCTTCCTTTGGACCCGTCCCCACCCTCCTTCCAGAGGCATCTTTCTACCGAGGACATGTCTTTCTCATGTTCGTACGGGACATGGCTCGGGCCCTCAAGCTGGCCACGCAGGCTGTGGAAGAACCGAGGGTGGAAGAACTCACAGTTCCAGTGCCTTTATTTTGTCCTGGCTGCTCCTCCGCATGTGGGAGGCTCCTGCCTCGGTCCCCATTGTGAGCAAATGCCTCGACACCATATATAAGGTTCAGCATGGCCTGGGGTTCTGGAAGACCCAGCTTCCACACACCATAGTAGTGGAATCGGCGATGCGGAAGCCAATAACCTGAAGTCACATTCTTCGGCCCGCCAGGTAGGGAGTCCAGAGCCCTCAATGCCCTTGGGTGCAAGGCCTATTGGGGGTCCATGCTGTCATGCTGCATTCAGGCCTACCAACTGTGGCATAGGCATGTTCCTGTGTGACCTCGCCAAGGAGCTCGGCAGGTTTTCCACAGGTCTTGGGGGTGAACACCTTCTCAGGTTCGAAACTCTCCTCAGGTTGGTCCGTGGACTCATCGAAGTACCTCTCCCGCTCCACGTACGAAGGTTTGAGTCCTCCGCCTGAGTAGTAGTGGCGGCCGGCATCGGGGCCTGGCACCAGGCATGGCTAGTCTTCAGACCTGGAGCAAGTGGGTCCAGGAGAAGCTCTTGGATGTCCCCTGCCTGCCTAGGTGAATAATTGTTCGGCAAACCCATGGAGGATAAGGCTGCCAAAACTGAAACCGAGTTCGTAACTCGAACCTGCCTCTCGTGTCAGACATCTACTCTCCACGGAAGAAGCAGCAAACAAAGAAGCTGTTTTCTTCTTGAGAATGGGGCTCCGCTACTGGGGATATCCACCCTACCCGCCTACCCCGCACTGCCCACCAGCACGCAGTGTAAGGGGGGAGCGCAGGGCATGGCAAGCCTAAAGGGCCCAAAGCCCAGCCACCAGTGCCACCCCAGCCCTCTCAGGGGTTTTGACATTGAGGGCATAGCCTCTTACCCCCCAGCAGTACTTCCACCTGTGGGGGGACGCCTGTCCCTCTTTGTCCCCCAATGGTCGTCGATCACGTCGGACACCTGGGTCCTCAGGGTGGTCCGGGGACAGTTATTGTCCTTCCACCTGGACAGACTTCCTCCTCACTTCTCCCCAGTGGAGCCTTCTCTGCTTTCCTCGCACCAGGCTTGCTTGCAACAGGAGCTAAGCCACCTCCTTGGCCAGAGGGTGGCCAAACAGTTACTGCCGCACCTCCAAGATCGAGGGTTCTACTCTTGATACTTCCTCGTTCTGAAGAAGATGGGGGGGGGGGTCCTACAGCCCATCCTCGATCTGAGAAACCTGAACAAGTTTCTGGTGCGGAAGAAATTCTAAAAGCTATCGCTTGGTGACCTGCTGCCCTTTCTCCAGCAGGGCGATTGGCTGTGCTCATTAGACTTCAGGGATGCTTACGCCCACATTCTGATCCACCCCCATCACAGTCAGTACCTGCACTTCGGGGTGCAGGGAAAGCACTACCATACAGGCTGTTCCCCTTCAGGCTCGCATCTGCCCTGCAGGTCTTCACCAAATGCTTTTCTGCGGGCCAGCCGCTTACCTCTGGTGGCAGGGCATAACCATTTTCCCTTACTTAAATGATTGGCTCATCATGGGGGCGTTGACCGGGGAAGCCTGCCTTTAGGCATCGCGCATCGATCCTCCTCATTGAGCACCTTTGCTTCCTGATTCAATTACTCCAAGTCCCAGTTCGAACTGGTGGCAGACCCTGGAGTTCATTGGCGCACTCCTCGACATGGAGCGGGCAACTGCCTTCCTGCCCCGCGCGACCATGCGGATCGTCTCTGCTCCCTGGCAGCCAAGGTCCAAGGCAGGGCCCGGATTCTGGCGCGAGCCATGTTGCACCTCCTGGGACACATGGCCTCCACCATCCACATTGTTCCCCATGCCCGCATTCACATGTGGACGGCTCAGTGGTGCCTCAGGACCCAATGGAGCCAGGCCTCCGGCCGCCTGTCCGCGTCTCCCGGAGTCCTTACACCTCCCTGGATTGCTGGCAGGATCCTCAAAGCCTTCTTGGAGTGAATGCCTTTCCAGGTCCCGCAGTACGAGCTCGTCCTGACGACGGATGCCTCCCTGCTGGGTTAGGGAGCCCACTGCGGCAACTTCCGCACCCAAGGACAGTGGCCACCCAAAAAATCTCCGCAGCAGGTCAATCTGCTCGAGCTTCGGGTGGTCCAGTGAGCCCTGAGGGTCTTCGAGTACCACCTGAGGGGAGAGTCAGTCCTCGTGTAGACCGACAACAGGTTAGATGTATTCTAGATAAACAAGGAGGGGGGGAACAGGTTCCCGCGGTCGCTCCTTTGGCATTTACAGGGGCATGACCCTCGCGGCGGTCTATCTCCCGGGCCAGGAGAATGTCCTCATGGACAAACTAAGAAGAATCCTCCACCCACACGAGTGGCGCCTGGATCCTGAGGTGGCCCAGCCTCTTGTTCCATCGGTGGGGGACTCCACCTGTGGACCTGTTCACCAGCCCAGTGAACGTGCAGCTCCCCCACTTCTGCAGGCCGGTTCCACACCCGATCAGGTTGGCCTCAGATGCGTTACTCCTGTATTGGACCTCCGGGCTTCTTTATGCCTTCCCCCTCCACTCCTCTCATTGTGAGGACCCTACACAAGGTCCAGCGGGAGCGAGCTTCAATGATTCTTGTGGCTCCCTCATGGCCTCGACAAGCTTGGTTCCCACTTCTGCTCCGGCTCTCGTCCAATCCTCCAGTCCCGCTAGGACGCGCCCCAAGCCTGTTAACACAGGAGAAGGGTGGGTGCTCCACCCAAACCTGGCTATGTTGTCCCTTACAGCCTGGTGGCTGAACGAGTCTCCTTAGCCCCACTGCACCTCCCGGAGGAGGTCGAAGAGGTCCTCCTCGCATCGAGGAAGGACTCAACAAGGTGAGCTTTTGCCTTTAAATGGCAGTGCTTCTCGACCTGGTGCTCCGAGATCCAGATCAACTTATTCTCCTGTTCTCTCCAGTATGTTCTCCAGGACCTCTTACACCTTTCGAAGGAGGGACTGAAGTCCAACTCGGTCAGGGTGCGCCTGAGCGCCATCTCGGCTAACCACCTCCCCATTGAAGGTAAACCGCTCTTGAGGCAGCCCCTGGTCTCCCGCTTCATTCAGGGCTTCTTACTTTCCAAGCTTCCCATCCAGCTTCCTCCGGCGGAGTGGGACCTGAATGTCATGCTCATGCAGCTCACGCAGCCGCCCTTCGAGCCGATGGTGTCGTGCTCCCTTCGACACCTCTCATGGAAGGTGGTCTTCCTGGTGGCTCTGATCTCAGCTTGGCGAGTCCGCAAACTCCAGGCCCTCATGGCTGCGGCTCTCTACACTAGGTTGTATGGGAACAGTGTGGTCCTCCATATCCACCCCAACTTTCTACTGGAGGTTGTCTCGGACTTCCATCTCAGTCAGGAGATAGTCTTGCCGACCGGACATCAGCAATCTTACATACTCTCGACTGCAAGAGGGCTCTCGCCTTCTACTTGCACCCAGGTTCAGCGCAAGTGCGACTGGCTCTTTCTTGCCTATGATTCCAACCGGCACAAGCACACCCTCTCTATCTGGGTGGTGGATTGCATCGCCTTTGCCCAGGTGAAGGCGGGTTCCCCGCTGGATCGGTGCTTCACCGCAAGCGGTGTCTGGGCCAAGGTGGCTTCGGGGGCTTTCTTGGCGCTCAGTACCTCTAGCGGACCTCTGCCAGGCTGCGACCTGGTCTTCAGCGAACATGTTGGCACGATTCTGCTTCGCATTTACTAGCCTGGAGAGAGGAAGGTCCTCACTCGGGAGGCAGGCACCTTTTGGACAGGCTGTAATACTCCGTATATCTATTCGGGATATAAGCAATCTCCTGCCCTCCTGGGTCCCTTCTTCGATGGATACGGCTAAGAGGGGTTGCTTCACCTCCCAGAGGACGCTGAAGGACTTCGAGCTCCTTCGGGCGCGTCGTCGTCTTGGTTCATGGCGCTCGCCAGAGGTGTTTTTCCTGCTTATTTTAGTTATTTTGTAGTTTCTTAAGTACTCGTCACTATTTAGATCAGCGCGGTTTACATGGAACAGGTAAACATAATGATACAACGTTAGTTTTAACGAGAGAACAAGAAATACAACTTGGATCACTTAGGGAAACAGTGGCACATCAACTATTTACCATTGTAGGCAGTAAGCTTTGCATATGGGTTAGGAATCCTACATAAATATATTAAGTATAGGTCTAATATGTGTAGCGTTTGCTGGAAGGATAGATGGTGGCTTCAGGGGGAGTATGGTTGATCGGGTATGGTCTGTATAAATAAGTATGTTTTAAGAGTGCTTTCCGTAATTGTGTGGATCGGTGATGGCTCTGGCTTAAGATTCCTGGAGGAAAGCGTAGTTATAACTCACCTTTAATGCAGGTGTTCTCGGCGGGGGACAGTCCTCACTACCCTCCCGCCGTATCCTCCTGCAGAGAATTTTTTATCTTTCCCTGTTCCAACTGGCTTGGTAGTGGCTCTAGGGCTAGGGGACCTGACTGGGTGGAAACGAGGACCACGTTCATGTGTGGCAAGACTAATTCCCAAAGGCATTTCTTTGACAGCTGGGAATTGCTCCGCACGGTGCTTTCACGTCGATTGTTTTAGTAGATGCCACACATAAGTGAGGACCCCCCGAATTCCTGGCTGTTCGCCTGGAGAACACCTGTTACAGGTGAGTAACTATGCGTTTATTGACCTCGCTTCCTCAGGGTAGGTCATGTAGGCGGGTCTCCTAAAAGATGCAGAACTGTCTCCAGGATACAGTCTATGATAACAGTAAATAGAGAAAATCATCACCAAGCTTTGAGTTATAGAGGATGAGAGCACCAATCACTCAGGATCCCTGAAAAAACGGTCGTTCCCTATAGAATCAGGTCCTGACTCGCTACCTCTTTATTCAATCTTTATACCTGGTCTGATAGGCCTGCACATAATCTTGGGAATGAGCCTTTGACATGCCAATAACGGCCTCAAGTACACCATATCTCCATCCTGGCAGCCACAGAATAGGCGAATTTCTCATACTTTCCATATAGAAGCAGAGGCCCAAGCACATATGCGGTGCGGCACATAGCCTGCCTGCCAACCCCCTTAACCCGCGAATTTTCACTTCCGCGGGCGGTTGGAAGTGAAAATCCAGGTTAGTCTGACCCAGCAGCCACAGAGGCTACACTGGTAGCAGAGATTTTTAATGATACCTGCATAGCCTGTGCGCCTTAAGGGGATAGGCAAGGAAAAAACTCACCTATTTTAAAGGCATAGAGGGCTATGCAGGTAGCATCAAAAAATGCTGCTACCCACGTAGCCTTTCCTCCACCCCGCTCCGCCGCAGAATATGCCCCTAACATGCCCCAATGCAACCCACATATCATCCGGTCATGCCTTAGAGTGACTTGTCCGGGATTTTGTATAAGGGCCGTACCCGTGTAGGTGGCCTTTAAAAATCCAACGGTATAAGGCCTATTACATGTGGTAAATAGGGAAGTTACCCATGTACAGACCTTTGAAAATTCGGGCCCGTGAATTCAAGTTTATGCAAATAGTGGCACTCTAACTGGTACCGAACTTCACGAAACTAGCACATGAATCTACCATCCAACTAAGTCCCTGTTTGGCAGTGAAACTGGGGCTATTGCTTAAGGCTCCTGAATATCTATGTACCATCAGTGGCAGCTCCCCCGTCTTAATACCTCAGAAAACCACACTCTGGCAAGCGTCCACCTTATACCATACAGGGAAGTAACCCCATGCTCCTACCAGGAAACCTCAATCGTCGATTCCTCGTGCCAGCTTCCAGCAGCCCAACAATTTGGAGATAAAACTTAGTAACATAATCGTTTCTGTCATCGCATCGCTATTGTGGCTGGCAAATGTGGCAAGATAAACTTGAGACCGTGCACGACATCATGAACTGATCTACTATATTGATGCTACTTCACCCGGAGGTCCGTATATATGTTCCAGCTGAGCCCAGTACTAGGTGTTGACTTAGGGCTGGAGCCCCATACATAGAATTTCTGTCCTTCAAATGAAAATGGCTGCCTATGTTTAAACACGTAGTTCATGGACTGCACATTTTGCAAAATTTTTTTTACACATTGTTATCTAAGACAGTTGTTCCCCATACTCGGGTGGCAGCATTAAATGTAGGATAAACAAATTCTACTAGACACTTCCCATGACCAGGTCTTCACCTTGTAATACCCAATTTTTGTCAAATCCTTTAACGCCCTTAAGAAACCACAAACCTTTCTTCAGAGTGGATCGAGCTTTAATTTCAATCATGTAAAATTGCCAATTGGCCAGAGTTAAGGAATCTTATGAACTGAAAAAGAAAAAGTATAACACTGTGGTAAGTTGAGGTCAATCTGACTGCCAATCTCCCTTAACCATCTAGGCTCGCATGCATGGAACATGTATGGTGGCCCCCCCTCTTTATGTGACAGCTACCCGAGTTTTTGTACATCAGTTCTGGTCCTTCAGAGCTTTAAGAGCATTAATATCATATGTTATCTTTTATATATTTTGTGTTACGTTTAAGCAATTCTATAATATGGATTTTGTATGTTAATTATTTTAGCAGGTTTTTTATTCCACTTTTATCATTTTAGTCAAAGCAGTGACAGGGACATTGATAATTTGGATTCTCCAGATAGTGAGCAGAAAAGCGGGGCTCACCTATGGGTGACATCGCATGCGACAGAGCCCTAAAGGAGCAATCTCCCCAGGCTTTCAAAGAAGAAAACCTGTGGGAGATGCTTCCCGCCAAGGGGTGCCATATCGTTTGTTTTCCGCAGAGTTCTCCAAGGACGTGTTAACTCTTTCCACGGATAAAATCTTTAGTGCAACTATTCCGAAAAGTAAACTTTGCAGTAGGGTCTTACTGGTTAATCTTCCTGCCACGAGTTGGTGACTCCAAGCTAGGACTTGGTTCTTGTTTTGGTTTGGATTTACGGTTTTTCTTGATCTGGTGCTTTTTTTGAACAGGGCTCATCAACTCCCATCCAGGTGTTCTCCAATAATAGTCCCCCAGGTGGGTTCAAAAAATTGTGACCGATGCAGTCAAACCATGCCCATCACTGACACCCATTTGGACTGCTTGCTTGTTTTGCCCCCCTAGCTTGGGCTCTAGACCTCATGACAGCCATCCGTACCCTGCGATCCTGTAAGGCCCCATGATTGCCCAAAATCAACAGGAAAAGGTCAGAGTTGCAGGAGAAGACTGTTCTCCAGATCTGACTTGGCATCCGCCTCCTTGGCACAGAGCCCCCCCGACCAGCATCCTTCCCAGGACCGTGGCTCCTCCATAAGAAGACACCGGAGCCAGAGGAAAAAGAACTGTCCTTTGACAGTTTAGTCTACCGAGGACTTTGTTTGTCCGGTGTTAGCAAACCAAGTAAACCTCCATGGGAGGGTACTGATGCGATCTATGATGAACGTAGCTGCTCTAACCAAGGGCCTCAAAGAATGTGGATTTCTCAGCCTTAGTCATATTGTGACCCAGAAGACCATTTGCGAACCTTTTGGTCACTTTGAGGCTTTCTGTAGTACTCATTTCATTAGGAAATACCTCCTCCACAGCTATATCACCCTCCCCGGCATCTTCGAGCTCTCGATTCAATTCTCTCAGTGCCGGCGCTGATGACAAGCTGATAAATGCCTTTTGACTCGGAAGATCATGAATGGCAGCCCTGGAGCAGAACATCATCTTGCAATCCTGATCCTGCCAAGCAGGCGATGATGGCCAGTTCCTTTTGCTTCATCGGCCCCAATGACCTTCGGCCCTCAAACGCAAGGTGTATTGTGCTCCGGTCATCGCAGTTTCCGAGCATTCAAGCGCCCCTGGCCTCGAAAGTCATCGATGCCAGTCGATGTCCTGGTCCCACCTTGTCGTGGTTATCTGGTTCGCACTGGCCGTGGTGTCCGTGACTCAGACCCCAGATCCTCCACAGGGCCCTGCCAATATCCTCGGGCACCGGCCTCAACTCAAGGAGTCGCCGGGACCTCAAGTTCCTCATCACCCCACCAAATATGTGGGAGACAATAAGGACGAGGCCGTGCGTTTGGATATTCCATCGAAGGCACTGAGACCTTCTTTCGGACCCCATCTCCCTAGGTGACTCAATGCCCAATTCTTCGCCTGAGGACGGGTAAATACCGCATAGCTTCATTCAGGGTCATATGACACAAGACCCTCTCGGTGGCAAAATCGATCGCGTGGCGAGGAGGACCCATCACCAACCAAAGATGTTGGAGATTTTCTCCAGTATGAGACTCATATAGCGACCGACTCTCACGGTTGACACATATAGACGATCCTCAAGACGGCTGCTCCTCAAAATGTGGGAGCTAACCCCTTTGTCATTCACGGTTTTGGTCTAGTCATAGACAGCTGGCCTTTGGATTACGTGCCTATCGCGACCTTCCGCATCCGGGAAAGAAATGGGGCTTCCACACACCCCAACTGCCGTCTTACGCCAATTGTCATCGATTCGACCATGCCAAGAAGCTCAAGATCACCAAAAAACCCATGCTTCATCTCTTACCCGCTCCACGTTCCTCTCCTGGGGCCGCTCTATGACAGCCTTTCCAGTCAGTGGCTAGAGGGGGTTTGTGTTTGGGCCTGGCATAGGGGACCAACACTGCGGAGGAGCAAATACCGT
>CM066031.1:188527083-188809583 GCA_033557465.1 Ichthyophis bannanicus | reverse complement strand
AAGCAAGAGCTCTTCTACAATCCAGAGTATGAAGATTCTTTTCTGCACTGGATGCATGAGGAGCTGGAAAAAAAGACAGGTAAATATACCTCTTGATTAAGATGAAAAGGTGAGACCACTTTAGGCATAAAGTGTGGATTTGTCCTAAGGACTACCTTATCATGATGGAACCTTGTATAAGGTGGATTAGCCACTAATGCCTGCAGTTCACTGATGCGGTGAGCTGAAGTGACTGCAATGAGGAAAATAACCTTCCAGGAAAGAAACTTCAAGGAGGTAGTGGCTAAGGGTTCAAAAGGTGGCTTCATAAGCTGACCAAGAACCAAATTTAAGTCCCATGCCACCGGAGGAGGCCTAATGGGAGGTTTAGTTAAAGTTAGGCCTCTCATGAATCTTGCAATGAGAGGATGAGAGGAAATAGGTTGTCCATTGATGGGCTTAAGGGATGCTGCAATAGCACTCAAATGGACTCTTACCGAATTCACTTTAAGTCCTGCATTGGAAAGATGCAGGAGATAGTCTAACAGAGAATTTAAAGGTAGTGCTAGAGGGTCAAGACCCTTTTCAGCACACCAAATGGAAAACCTTTTCCATTTTAAAGCATAAGAACGCCTGGTGGAAGGTTTTCTGGAAGCATGGAGGATATCCTTCACTTGCTGAGAAAAATTCAAGCCTTGAAGGTCTAGGCCTTCAGTAACCAAGCTCTGAGGTGTAGGGGACTTGGGGTTTGGGTGCCACAAAGTCCCTTCCTCCTGGGACAGAAGGTCTGGAGCAGCTCCCAAGTCCAGGGAAGGGGCTTGGGAGAGATGTAGACGTAGAGGGTACCACACGGCGTGGCCAGCGTGGAGCTATTAGGATCATAGATCCTTGATCCCTCTGGAGTTTGAACAGAGCCTTGGGAATCAAGGGAATGGGTGGAAATGCATACAGGAAGCCCTGACCCCAAGGAAGGAGGAAGGCATCCTTGGCCTGAACTCCCTGACACGGAATTCTGGAACAGAACCGGGGAAGTTTGGTATTCCACGGACTTGCAAAGAGGTCTATGTCCGGGGTTCTCCATTCCTGGAAGATTCTGAGTACCTGATCCATGTGCAGGGACCATTCGTGTGGAAGCAGAACTCGACTGAGTCTGTCTGCCCAAGAGTTTTGGACTCCTGGGAGGTATACTGCTAGGAGATGGATTTGATGCTCTCTGGCGAAGGCCCACAATCTTAAAGCTTCGTTGCAAAGCGACAGAGAGCCAGTTCCTCCTTGTTTGTTTATGTAAAACATGGCTACTTGATTGTCCGTATGAATGAGGACTCTCTTGTAGCTGAGGAGGGTATGAAAGACCTTGAGAGCTAGAAAAACTGCTCGAAGCTCCAAGTGGTTGATATGAAGAGAGGTCTCCTGTGGGGACCAAGTGCTTTGAGTGGAGAGGTCCTGTAGATGGGCTCCCCAACCTGTTTGGGAGGCATCTGTTGTGAGGGTTGCTTGGGGCAACAACTGTTGGAAGGGGGACCCCAGCAACAAATTTTGAGTGGATATCCACCATTGGAGAGACCAAAAGAGACGTTTGGTGGTTGCTATTTGGTCTGAGAGAGCTCCTGAAGCTTGAGTCCACTGGGTGGACAAAGTCCATTGAGCTGCTCTCATGTGTAGGCGAGCATAGGGTACCACATGCACTGTGGAAGCCATGTGGCCTAGCAGTTGTAGCGTCTCCCGGGTAGTTAAGTGGCTCTTTGACTAAATCTGGGAGGCTAACTGCACTAGACGTTGGCAACGGGCCTGAGGAAGGTAGGCCCTTGCAGTAGTGGTATCCAACCAGGCCCCTATGAATTCTAGGAACCGAGTAGGGGTGAGCTGAGACTTTGGGAGGTTTACCACAAGTCCCAGATACTGCAGAATGTGCCTTGTGCGGTCCAGGGAAATCTGGGCCTCTGACAGAGATGGAGCTCGGATGAGCCAGTCGTCCAGGTATGGGAAGACAAATATTCCCAGAGTGCGTAGAAATGCAGCAACTATTGCCATGCATTTGGTGAACACTCTTGGAGCAGAGACCAGACCGAAAGGAAGCACTCTGTATTGGTAATGTTTTCCTTGGAAAAGAAAACGTAGGAATCTTCTGTGAGATGGATGGATGAGGACATGTGTGTACGCATCTTTGAAATCTAGAGAACAAAGCCAATCCTGACTTTGAAGGCATGGAAGGAGAGTGCCTAGAGAAAGCATCTTGAACTTCTCCTTGCATAGAAATTTGTTCAATTCTCTGAGATCTAAGATGGGTCTGTATCCCCCTGTCTTCTTTGGAATGAGAAAATAGGGGGAGTAGAACCTTGACCCTTGTTGAAGAAGAGGAACTTCTTCTGTTGTCCCTTGAGCAAGAAGGGTAGTTACCTCTTGACCTAGAAGGTCGAGAAGAGATGTGGGAGAATTGAAGTGTCTCACCATAGTGTGGGGAGGAAAGTCTGAGAAATGAAGCTTGTAGTCCTCTCTTATGATGGAGAGGGTCCACTGCTCTGATGTGATTTTCCCCCATCTGGGAGCAAAATGAGCTAGCCTTCCTGGAATGGTGAGAGGTTCTGGCTGTTTTAGAGCCAGAAAGGCTAAGTTCTCTAGCATCAAGTCAAAAACCCTGAGGAGGTTGGGACTGCTGAGTTGCAGCAGCCCCTGTAGACTTAGGCCTGGCCTGCTTAGGTTGCTGACGCTTAGTGGCAAAGCGACCTGTAGAAGATTGTTGGCCAGAAGTAGAAGGAAATCTGCCCTTTTTGAAAAAAGACTTTTTAAAAGTCTTTTTCTTGGCAGGAATGGAGGTTGACTTTGAAAGTCTATCCAGAGCAGAGTTTTCTGCATCCATTTGAGTGGCCTTTATTTGCCACTCTTTGCCAAATAGATTTTCACCTGTACAGGGAAGATTTCCCAAGCCATCTTGAACCCAGGGTTCTAAATCAGAAGCCTGGAGCCAAGCAATTCTGTGAGCAGCTATGGCAATGCCTGAGGCTCTGCTGGCACCTTCAAAGGAGTCAAAGGCTGCCCTGTTGGAAAACTTTGAAATGTCTTGAGTATGCTTAAGCCAAATGAGGAATCCTTCCCTTTTATCTTCTGGAAGAAAAGGGAAGAAAGAGTGCAGCTTTACTGTAACTTCTTTTAGAAACATACCCATGTAAAGACTATATGAGTTGATTCTGTCAATAAGCATACTGGCTTGGAAGATTTTCCTACCAAAAGTATCCAAGGTCCTGCATTCTCTGCCTGGAGGAGCAGAAGAGTGTCTCTTTGTACTCTTTATCCTTTTCATAGCTGATTGCACCACAATGGAATGGTGATGAAGCTGAGTTTTTTGAAATCCAGGACAGGGAGGGACACGATACATAGTGTCCAATCTGCGAGAATGAGGAGAGAGGGTGAGAGGAGTCTCCCATAAATCAATCATGTGTTCATAAAGAATCTCATGAATTGGTAAGGTGACTGTCTCTATAGGAGCCTTAGAATATCCTAAAATATCTAATTTTTTTGCTCTAGGCTCTGATTCAGAGGTTACTGAAATAGAAAGTCCTTTAGCTACTTCTTTTATGAAGTCTTGAAAGGACAAGTCCTCTGGAGGAGACATTCTTCTTTTTGGAGAAGAAGGCTCTTCAGGAAGGGCTATGGATACTTCAGGAGACTCGTCTGATGTATCAGAATCACCAGAGGAATCAAAGTATCGCCTGTCAGGGTGCTTTTCTAACGCTCGATACGCGAATCGAGCAGTATCGACATCGGGCGTCCTAGGTACCGGATCGGTACCGATAAGCAGCCCTGCACAAGGAACCGCAGCAGCCGGTATCCTGGTCGATGTCGATGCAGTCGGTACCGGTATCAACGCTGGTGCCGGTAACGGAGCCGATACCGACAACGGAGTTTGTTGCGGTACCAGCGGCGTCGCAGCTTGAATGAAGGCCGTAATAGCCCACTGCATGGACAGAACATTCTGATCCATCGATGCCATGAATGCCTGGAATTCGGTACTGGGAGATTGTGCCGGTACCCCAGAGCATTCTAACAGGTGATCGGTCGAGGCCGTGCCATCGATGTCAACCTGTAACCCCATAGGAGGAGCTTTGGAAGCCGGAGCTTCCCGCCAGGGTTGTTTTGCTGGTGCAGGATCCTCGAGGGCAAGCCCGGAGGCATCTCGATGCTTAGAGGGAGATCTACCCTTCGAGGACCTGCTAGATTTATGTTTGGTTACCTGAGATCCATCAGGAGAAGAAGACCTGGAAGATGTCAATACTACCGACGCTGCATCAGCGGGAAACAGCACATGGAGCTTAGCTGCTCGGTTCTGTAAACCCCGTTTAGACATTAGAGAGCAGGAGGGACAATCCGGAATGGAGTGTTCAGGACCCAAACATTTAAGGCACCATTCATGGGTATCTGTAACAGAAATAGTACCGCTACACTTAGTGCATTTCTTGAACCCGGAGGCTGGTTTTTCCATGAGGGAAATTTTCTTGTGGGCCCTGAGGCCCAAGAGGAAAAATACACTAAGTGAGGAAAATATAGATTTTTTTTTTTTTTTTTTAAAGAAAGAGAGAAAAAGACCGGCGGTACCGGTCCGGAGTCAGGGAAGGCAGACACGCGACCAAAGAAATAAAATAAAATAAAGAACTTCTCCAGCGGTGACAGGGCTCGACCTGCCGGCTCCGCGGCAAAGAACTGAGGAGAGATGGTTAGGAAAGGCGGGAAGGCAGCGCGCAGGCGCTGTGGGATGCTCCCAAAAGCTTTCCTTTTTGGGAAGCTGGGGAGCATTATAGCGCAGGCTCCGTCAGTACCGACGTACCCATATGTGAAGACTCATTCCTGCTTGTTCCTGGAGATGAAGTGAACTGTAGGTTATAAAGAGATTAATCAGAACCCTACTGCAGGGTTTACTTTGCCTGGCTAGAGTTTGGATTCTTCAGACCAGGGCGAGGTTTCCCCTGCTTGGGAACATCTGTATGATGGGCAGGAGAAGAGTAAAACCTTCTCCTCTTAGGGAAAGAAGGTTTGGTAGGGCATTTCCTACGAACTGGGGAAGGAGAAGGCTTAGGATAGCCCTCAGAAACAGGGAAGTCAGTGGAGCACTGAGCAACCTGATGTAAAAACTCCTTATTGAAGAGATTTTCTCCAGTGCAAGGAGTATTACCCAGTCTTTGTTGTGCCCATTTGTTCAAGTCTGAAGCTTGGAGCCAGGCTCTACGTCGTGCTCCTATGGCTATAGCAGAGGTTCTGCTAACAGACTCAAAGGAGTCTAGTGAAGCACGAGTAAGAAACCAAGAGATATTTTGACTATGACTAAGTAGTAAGGAATAGTCTGCAGTCTTGGGCTCTGAAAGAAAAGGAGTCAAAAGATACAATTTCTTTGTGACCTCCTGAAGAGATAGACTCATATAAAAAATATATGAGAGAATCCTTGTTGATAGCATAGATGTTTGGAAGGTTGGATGTCCAAAGGCATCTAGTGTTCTAGACTCACGACCTGGTGGGTAAGAAGAGTGCTTCTTTTTACTTTTCACCCTCCTCATTGCTGATTCCACCAAAATAGAATGATGGGGAAGTTGAGTCTTTTGAAACCCTGGAGAGGGGGGCACCTGATACAGAAGATCAGTTGCTCTAGAAGTTGAGGAAACCCTTAAAGGTGCTTCCCACATTCTTAGAAGAAGATCCTGCAAAGAATGATGTAAAGGAAACATTATATTTTCCTTTTCTCCAGAAGAGCCTTGTGTAGGATCATAGGCATGGATAGGAATAGCAAGGGATGTTGCCATGTCAAGGAGAAAATTCTTAAAAGAAGGATCTCCAATGGGAACCATCCCTGGACAGGCTAGAGTGGGAGAACTAGCCTGGGCACCGGAGGATGTAGTTGCCCGGTGCAGAAAAGGATCCCTAAGGGATGGATACTGGTACTGGAGGTTATGACCTGAGACAGTCAGTACTGCATCGTCCATGCCAGGTATCGACTCCAAACTAGGTATAGAAAGGAGCGACCCTGGTGAAAAAAGCATGGAAGGAGCTGGTCCCGATGTTACTGCAGGTACCGGCACCGATACCGATACCTGTGCCGGAATCGAAGGCGATGCCGACATCGAAGCAGTCATCGGAGGCTGCTCAAGCGGTACCGAGGTAACCGAAAACTTTTGGTGATTACCCAAGGTACTGAGCATCCGGAACCGGTAAGCGTCGGTTCCAAGACGCGTCGGTACCCAGTCTTCCAGACTAGAAATCGATTCCAGACTCGGCATCGAAGGAAGCGAGTCTATCGATGCATGTCTAGAAGGTACCGACGTCCGTGGTAGTATCGGCGGTGATGCCGATACTGGAAAGTCAATCTGGGACGTATCGATCGGTCCCGAAGGTACCGAACACGCCAGATGACGATCCCTGGTGAGGAGTGGATCGCTCAACACCAGTGCCGATGCCAGGGTATCGGTACCGCTCGAAGCGGATGCCACCACCGAGCATGGCTCAGGTATGTTCTGTGAGGGGTGAGCCCCAGGAACAACCTGAAACCCCTGAAAGGCTTTGGAGACCGAAGACTCCCGCCGGGGTTTTGAAGCCAATAGAGTCTTGAGGGCAAGGCCGGAGCCGTCATCATGCTGAGCATGAGACCTACCACTCAAGGATTGGCTAGTCTTAACAGACTGTTTGTGGGTTACCTGATCCAGTAGAGAAGAAGAAGAAATGGTCGGTGCCCTGACACTGGAAGGGAACCCGGTATCGAGGGAAACTCAAAATGGAAAATCTCTTCTCATAATATTATAGCCTAATGGCTCCGGAGGAAAATGGCCAGGACCCAAACAGGTTAGACACCAGTTCTTGGAGTCTAAAAACAAAAAAGGACTGCCACAGTTAAGGCACTTCTCAGGAAAAGAGGGTGGCAGCTCCATAATGGAGAGAAACTGAGGGGAAAAAAATTCCCTGAGTTTAAGAAAAAGAAAAGAAAAAACACCGGCGGTACCAGTGGAGTTGGGGAGACAGCCGCGACCACAAGAAAACAAAGAATTAAAGAAAAAATTTTCTGCGGTGACAGGAGGACGTCCTGCCGGCTCCGCGGAAAAACGAAAACTGAGTAGAGACAGTTGGGAAGGCGGGAAGGCAGCACACAGGCGCTGAGGGATGCTCCCAAAAGCTTTCTGATTGGACGCTGGGGAGCGTTCCCGCGCAGGCTCCGTCGGTACCGACGTACCCATATGTAAAGACTCATTCCTGCTTGTTCCTGGAGATCAAATATATTTGTTAAGCAATTCCGCTTTATCCTTATCAGCTTCTACATATTCCCCCCCTGCACCCTTGAGTCTGACAATACCACTTTTGCCCTTCCTCTTCTCACTAATATATCTGAAAAATGTCTTATCCCCCATTTTATTGCATTGGCTATTTCTTCCTCCTTTTGAATCTTTGCCTTCTTGACTACTTTGCTAGCTTCTCTAAGTTTTTCCAAATACTGATGCCTGTCTTCCTCTCTCTGTGATTTCTTGTATTTCATGAAGGCCTCCCTCTTTTTCTTCACTTTTTCAGCTACTTCCTTCGAAAACCATAGCGGTCTCCTGTTCCTTTTGCCTTTATTTACCATTTTAACAAAAGGTTGGTTGCCCTTAAAATACCCCTTTTCAGTTTTGCCCACTGTTTTTCTACATCCCTCAGCTGTTCCCATCCCACTAACGACTCCCTGAGGTATTGGCCCATCTTCGCAAAGTTAGTCTTCCTAAAGTCTAAGATCCTCACCTTGGAATGGATTCTAACAGCCCTAGTCCTAATACTGAACCACACCATCTGGTGATCACTGGATGCAAAATGATCTCCCACTACAACATCAGAAACACTTTCACCATTGGTAAGCACCAAGTCCACTATGGCCCCTTCACGTGTGGGATCTGTTACCAATTGCCTGAATAGTTCTCCCTGTAGAGAATCCAGGATCTCCTTACTTCTAGATGATACTGCAGCAGGAATGTGCCAATCAACATCTGGCATATTGAAATCTCCTATCAGTAGCACTTCCCCTTTCCTAGCAATGCTGCGTATGAATTCAATTAACTCTCTGTCCACCTCTTCCTCTTGTGAGGAAGGTCTGTATATCACACCAATGCAAATAGATTTCTCTTTCCCTCTTTCTAGTTTAACCCACAGTGCCTCCTTTCTCCATTTTAAGCTCTGTAATTCCAAAGCTTTAATAGTAGTTTTTACATATAGTGCCACTCCTCCTCCCCTTCTTCCTACCCTGTCCTTTCTGAATAAAGTATAGCCAGGTATAGTTACACCCCAGTCATGGTTTTCTGTGAACCATGTTTCTGTAACTGCCACTAAAACCAAGTCAGCCATTCCCACCAAAGCTTCAACTTCAGGGATCTTATTTCCCATGCTACGGGCATTAATACACACTGCTTTCCATATGTTACCCCTGTTACCCATTTCCATAAAGGTATTTAATGTATCACCTACCTGGGGGCTTTCACTTACCTGGGGGCTTTCTTCACCCATCCCCAATGAATCTAGTTTAAAGCCCTCTTCAGTAGATTAGCCAGTCTACTACCGAAGATGCGTTGACCTTTCTTGGACAGATGGATGCCATCTCTGCTCTGCAACCCTTGGAACAGCATCCCATGGTCTAGGAAACCAAAACGCTCTTGATGACACCATCCACGCAGCCATGCATTCAACTCCAGGATGCGAGCCTCTCTGCCTTGGCCTTTACCCTCAACAGGGAGGATTGAAGAGAACACCACCTGTGCACCTAAATGCTTCACCCTCTGTCCCAGAGCCATGAAGTCACTTTTGATACGTTCCGAGGTATACCTGGCAGTATCATTTGTTCCAACATGGATTAGCAACATTGGGTAATAGTCAGTGGGCTTGATGAGTCTCGGCAAACTCTCCGTAACATCTTGGATTTTGGCACCAGGCAGACAGCATACCTCTCTGAACATCAAGTCTGGTCGGCAGATGGACGCCTCAGTACCCCTCAGAAGAGAGTCTCCAACCACCACTACCCTTCGTTTCCTTCTGGTCACTGATTCTGCAACTTTGGGGTACTTGAACTCTGGTTCTTCCCTTTCCAGGGATGCTTTCACCTCCTCCACTTCCAGGGCTGCATAATGGTTCTTCAATTCAAGGGCTGGAGAAGTTGGATTGGTGATTTTGCAGGCCCTGGTGACTTGTGTCCAACCATCAACATTCTGTTGGCACCCATCTTCTCCTGTGCTGGAGAGCTTGGTTGCTGCAAGAAGCATCTCATCAATGTACTTCTCACTGTCTTGAATACTCCTCAGCCTCGCCACCTCCTCTCTGAGTTTCTCCACTTGTTTCCTCAGCGCTTCAGCATGCAGGCACCCTGCACATGGAACCGGTCCTTCAACTGGCATTAGGACCTCTGTCTGGACCAATGCAGAAGCTGTAATGGGGGCAACAGCTTTAGCAATACGATTTTTCCCAGCCATTGTTCTGTTCGTGGAGCTTAGGTATCTGTTAAAGCAAAAGAGAGAGATCTACCAAGTACCAGTCAGTTTCAAAGCTGTCCTTTCAGAGAAAAAGCAGTTAAATCTCTTTAATTATATTCAAAATGTGCTGGTCCAATTCTCTGTGATTTGTTAAAGGGGGAGGTGCCCTATAAAGCAAGACTGCTCACTAGGGGTGGGTGGGAGTCAGGGTGGGTAGGGAGGGAACTAACACCTGATTAGGTGTTAGTAGTTTCTAAACCTGAGGAGGTTACTGGCGTTCAGCAACCTACTGTGCTCAAGGAAAGTTCCCCTAAAGCACCAAAAAGAAAGTAACCTTGCTTTAAAAAATATACAAAAAACCCTTTTAAGAGCTCCCAGTCAGAGAGCTAGCAATGTAATTTAATAAAACAAACCCACTCTCAAATCCTTACTGTTTGTTTGATCTGCGGAGCCCTGGTTAGGAAAGTCGGTACCGGGAGTAATCGGTACAGGAGTATCGGTACCGGAAGGCACGGATGACTGGGTGCCGACAATGCGGACACCTATGTCGATGCTATCAGTACCAGTACAGATACCGGTGCCGGAGTCGGTGCCGGTACCGGTTGAAAAGTCTGACGCGGTTCTGAGGGCGTCGATGCCGCAAGGAGAGCCACCAGACTGCGCTCAATAGCCAGGACTCTCTGGTCTATCAACGCTGCCGATGCCTGGATGTCAATACCGGAGAAAACAGCCGGTACCCCAAAGCATGGCACCAGTAGTTCTGCCGAATCGAGGCCTCGAGAACATCCTGTAGCCCCGATAATGCTTTGGAAGCCAAAGCCTCCAGCCGGGGCAATTATGCCGGTGCAGAATTCTCAAGGGCAACGCCAGACGCATCTCGATGCTTAGAAGGAGATCTACCCTTTGAGGATCGGCTACACTTATGTTTAGCTACCTGAGATCCACGGGAGGAAGACGAAGCCCTGGAAGACGTCGATGCCACTGAAGCTGCATCAGAGGGAAACAGGGAACTGAGCTTGGCGGCTCGGTTCTGTCGACCTCTCTTGGACATCATGGCACAGGCCATGCACTCCAAGATGGAATGGTGAGGACCTAAACATTTCAGACACCACTCATGGGTGTCGGTGACGGAGATGGTAACGCCACACTTGGTGCACATTTTAAAACCTGAGGAGGGTTTTTCCATTATGGAAAAAATCTTGGGCCTAAGGCCCAAAATGGCGCGTGCACCAGAAAAAAATGGGAACGTACTAAGAACTGGCTTTTTTGTTTGTTTGTTTTTTAAGAAAAGAAAGAAAGAAATAAAGAAAAAACGGCGGTACCGGTAAAGCGTCGACCACAAAAAAGAAGGAAAATTTTCTGTGGTGACAGTAACACAACCTGCTGGCTCCGCGGAAAACGAAGAACTGGAGAGAGGCAGTTGGGAAAGGCAGGAAGGCAGCATGCAGGAGCTGTGGGATGCTTCCAAAGGCTTTCTAATTGGACGCTGGGGAGCGTTCCCACGCAGGCTCCGTCGGTACCGACGATACCCATATGTGATGACTACATTCCTGCTTGTTCCTGGAGATAAGGCAAGTGCCCTTTTACAGTCTAGAGTATGAAGATTTCTTTCTGCATTTGAAGCATGAGGCCTTGGAAAAAATACAGGCAGATAAACTGCTTGGCTCAAATGAAAAGGTGAGACCCCCTTTGGCATAAAGTGTGGATGAGTCCTAAGGACTACCTTATCATGATGGAACCTCGTATAAGGAGGATCAGCAACCAGTGCTTGCAATTCACTGATGCGACGTACTGATGTGATTGCAATGAGAAAGATAACTTTCCAGGAAAGGAATTTCAGAGAGGTAGTAGCTAAGGGTTCAAAAGGCAGCCTCATGAGCTGGCCAAGAACCAGATTCAGGTCCCATGCCACTGGTGGTGGCCTAAAGAGAGGCTTAGTTAGAAGAAGGCCCCTCATGAATCTCGCTATGAGAGGATGAGAGGAAATAGGCTGCCCATTTAAAGGCTTTAAAGAAGCTGAAATAGCACTTAAATGGCCTCTTACTGAGTTAGTCTTAAGTCCTGCATTAGATAAATGAAGGAGATACTCCAGTAATGATTCCAGAGGTATCGCAAGGGGGTCAAGACCCTTATGCGAACACCATATAGAAAACCTTTTCCACTTGAAAGCACAAGAGCGTCTTGTGGAAGGTTTTCTGAAAGCATAAAGGGTATCCGTTAATTGTTGAGAAAGGTTAAGATCATGAAGATCTAGGCCTTCAGCAACCAAGCCCTGAGGTGCAGAGACTGGGGATTGGGATGCCATAACATTCCGTCCTCCTGAGATAAAAGATTTGGAGCAGACCCTAACTCCAGAGAGGGAGCTTGAGAGAGATGTAGAAGCAGAGGGTACCACACCTGCCGTGGCCAATGTGGAGCTATGAGAATCATACGCCCTCTGTCTCTCTGAAGCTTTAACGGGGTTTTGGGAATTAAGGGAATGGGTGGAAAGGCATAAAGGAAGTCTTGACCCCAATAAAGGAGGAAAGAATCCCTGGCTTAGAGCCCTGAGCCGGAATTCTGAAACAGAACCGGAGAAGTTTGACATTCCACGGACTTGCAAAGAGGTCTATGTCCGGGATTCTCCAAATTTGAAAAATCTTGGCCACCTGGTCTGCATGTAGAGACCATTCGTGTGGAAGCAGGACTCTTTGTCTGCACAAGAGTTTTGGATACCTGGAAGACACACTGCCAGGAGATGAATCTGATGCTCTCTGGCGAGGGCCCATATTCACAAAGCTTCGTTGCAAAGTGACCGAGAGCCTGTTCCTCCCTGCTTGTTCACGTAGAACATGGCTACTTGATTGTCCGTATGAATGAGGACTGTCTTGTAGCTTAGGATGTGGAACACTCGAAGAGCAAGGAAGATTGCTCTGAGCTCTAAGACACTGATGTGTAGATGAGTCTCCTGTGGAGTCCAAGTGCCTTGGATGGAGAGGTCTTGCAGATGAGCTCCCCAACCCATTGGTGAAGCATCTGTTGTGAGAGTTGCCTGGGGTAAAGGTTGTTGAAATGAGGACCCCACCAATAGGTTTTGAGTGGACTGCCACCATTGGAGGGACAAAATAAGGTGATTTGTGTTTGCTATTTTGTCTGACAGGCACCCTGATGCCTGGGTCCATTAAGTGGACAAAATCCACTGGGCTGCTCTCATATGGAGGCGAGCATAAGGAACCACATGCACAGTAGATGCCATGTGGCCTAGTAGTTGTAACATTTCTCGAGCAGTGAGATGAGGCTTTAGCACTGCTTGAGAAGCTAACTGCACCATGCGAAGGCAACGGATTTGGGGAAGATAGGACCTTGCTTTTCTGGTA
Organism: Ichthyophis bannanicus; assembly: GCA_033557465.1. Classification (NCBI taxonomy): domain Eukaryota; kingdom Metazoa; phylum Chordata; class Amphibia; order Gymnophiona; family Ichthyophiidae; genus Ichthyophis; species Ichthyophis bannanicus. The sequence continues at coordinate 188,796,793 of CM066031.1, read as the reverse complement.
TCCAGCCAAGCTACCTAGAGACTGAGTGGGAGTTAGGCTGGATTTTGGGATGTTTATGACCAGACCCAAATACTGAAGGATACGCATTGTGCAAAATAGAGAAATCCTGGCCTCTGAATCTGATGGGGCTCGAATGAGCCAGTCATCTAAGTAGGGGAAGACGAATATTCCTAGAGTGTGAAGAAATGCTGCTACCACAGCCATGCATTTCGTAAACACCCTCGGTGCTGAGGCCAGGCCAAAAGGAAGCACCCTGTATTGGTAGTGCTTTCCTTGAAAAAGGAACCGAAGGAACTTTCTGTGAGTTGGATGGATGAGAACATGAGTGTATGCATCCTTGAGATCTAGAGAACAAAGCCAATTCATACTCTGAAGGTATGGCAGCAGCGTTCCCAGAGAGATCTTGAATTTATCTTTGAACAGGAATTTGTTATATTCTCTGAGGTCTAAAATAGGTCTGTGTCCCCCTGTTTTCTTTGGGATAAGGAAATAGGGGGGAGTAAAACCCTCTACCCTGCTGATGGATGGGTACTTCTACTGCCCCTTGGGCAAGAAGCATATTGACCTCCTGACCTAACAGGTTGATGAGAGAGGTCTGAGAATTGAACTGTCTTACCACTGTGGGAGGGGGCATGCAGAGAAAGTGAAGCTTGTACCCCTCTTCTATAATGGACAGAGTCCAATGTTCTGCTGTTATCTGCCTCCATCTGGGGGCAAAGTGACACAAACTTTCTAGAATGGTGGAAGGCTCTGGTCCGTTGAGGGCCAGGAAGGCTAAGTTCTCTAGATAGAAGTTAAAAGCCTTGTGGAGGCTGAGACTACTGAGACGGTTGAGGCTTAGCAGTCTTTACTTTCCTCTGTTTAGGTGGTTGCAGACTCTTTCGGGCAGGTTGACCTGCAGAACATCCCTGCTGGGAATAAGAGGGATAAAACCTCTTCTTTTTGGAGAAGAATGGTTTCTTGAAAGATTTCTTCCTTGCAGGATCAGCTGTGGCTTTGGATAATCTATCCAAAGTGGAGTTGTCCGCATCCAACTCATTGGCTTTCTCTTGCCAATTTTTGCCAAATAGATTCTCACCTGTACAAGGGATATTGCCCAGTTTGTCCTGCACCCAGAGCTCCAAATCGGATGCCTGGAGCCAGGCAATTCTACGTGCACCTATGGCAATGGCAGAGGTTCTGCTTATGCACTCAAAACAGTCAAAAGCTGCACGTTTGACAAACTTAACATCCTGGGCATGTTTAACCAGTGTGAGAAAATCCTGCCTCTTGTCATAAGGAAGAAGAGGACTCAAAATCTCTAAATCGCCTGTGACTTCCTTAAGGAAAATTCCCATATATAAAATATAGGAACCGATCCTGGCAGAAAGCATGGAAGCCTGGAAAGTACGACATCCAAAGGCATCCAAAGTTCGACACTCATGTCCTGGAGAATTAGAGGCATGCCTCTTTGCACTTCTGATCCTTCTCATAGCGGATTCCACTACAATAGAGTGGTGAGGAAGCTGAGTCTTCTAGAAGCCAGGACACGGAGGTACTCGATACATGGTATCCAGTCTACGAGAGTGAGGAGAGGTGGTAAGAGGTGTTTCCCACATTCTTAATATGAGATCATGTAAGATCTCATGGATAGGCAAGGTAGCTGCCTCCTTAGGAGCCTAGGGATATTGTAGAATCTCGAACTCCTTTGCCCTGGGCTCTGTTTCAGGAGCCACGGTAATGGAAAAACCTCGAGCCACCTCCCTGATAAAATCCTGAAAGGAAATATCTTCTGGAGGAGACATCCTACGTTCAGGAGAGGAAGGCTCCTCCGGGAGAAGTACAGCGGTACCGACAGAGCTGTCAGAATCCTCAGACTCCTCCGAGGATTCAAAGTACCTTCTGTCCGGAGGCTCTTGTAGAGCACGATACCCGTACCGACCAAAGTCGGTGCCGGGGGGAATCGGTACCGGTGCATCGGTACCGGAAGGCATAGCATGACTGGGTGCCGGCAATGCAGACACCGATGTCGATGCTGATGCGGTCGGTACCGGTACCGGTGCTGGAGCCGGTACCGGTTGAACTGTCTGACGTGGTTAAGAGGGTGTCGATGCCGTAAGTAGAGCCGTCAGACTGCGTTCAATAGCCAGGAACCTCTGGTCTATCGACGCTGAAGATGCCTGGGTATCGGTACCGGGGGAAACAGCCAGTACCCCAGAGCATGACACCAGTAGTTCTGCCGAGGTTGAGGCCTCAATAACATCCTGGAGCCCAGATAATGCTTTGGAAGCCGAAGCCTCCCGCCGGGGCAATTTTGCCAGTACAGAACCCTCAAAGGCAATGCCAGAGGCATCTTGATGCTTGGAAGGAGATCTACCCTTTGAGGACCGACCAGACTTATGTTTAGTTACCTGAGATCCATGGGAAGAAGACAAAGCCCTGGAGGACATCGATGCCACAGAGGCTGCATCAGAGGGAAAAAGGGTGCTGAGCTTAGCAGCTCGGTTTTGTCGACGCCTTTTGGATATCATGGCACAAGCCATACACTCCGAGATGGAGTGATCAGGACCTAAACATTTAAGGCACCACTCATGGGTGTCGGTGACGGAGATGGTACCGCCACACTTGGTGCACTTCTTGAAACCCGAAGCGGGTTTTTCCATAGTAAAGGAAATTTTTGGCCTAAGGCCCAAAATGGCGCGTGCACTGAAAAAGAAAGGTTTGGACAAAGAAATATATATATATAGATATATAGATATAGATATAGATATTTTTTTTTTCTGAATGAAAGAAAGAACCGGCGGTACCTGTATAGTGTCGCGGGAAGGCAGACGTGACCACAAAAAAAAAGAAAGGAGAATAGGAAAAATATTCTGCCGTGACAGGAACGATGACCTGCTGGCTCCGCGGAAAACGAAGAACTGGAGAGAGGCAGTTGGGAAAGGCGGGAAGGCAGCACGCAGGCTCTGTGGGATGCTCCCAAAAGCTTTCTAATTGGACACTGGGGAGCGTTCCTGCGCAGGCTCCGTCGGTACTGACGATACCCATATGTGAAGACTACATTCCTGCTTATTCCTGGAGATAAGGCCAAAGCTCTTTAACAGTCCAAAGTATGAAGGTTCCTTTCTGCATTTGAAGCGTGAGGCCTTGGACAGAATACAAGTAGGTAAAATGCTTGATTTAAATGAAAGGGCGAAACCACCTTTGGCATAAAGTGTGGATGAGTCTTAAGGATTACCTTATGATGGAACCTTGTATAAGGAGGATCAGCCACCAACGCTTGCAGTTCACTGATGTGACGTGCTGATGTGATTGCAATGAGAAAGATAACCTTCCAGGAAAGGAATTTCAAAGAGGTAGCGGCTAATGTTTCAAAGGATGGTTTCATGAGCTGACCAAGTACCAGAGATTCAAGTCCCATGCCACCGGTGGTGGCTTAATGGGAGGCTTCGTTAAAAGAAGGCCTCTCAAATCTCGCTATGAGAGGAAATAGGTTGTCCATTTATAGGCTTGAAAGAAGCTGCAATAGCAATCAAATGGACTCTCACTGAATTGGTCTTAAGCCCTGCATTTGATAAATGAAATAGGTACTCCAGTAATGATTCCAGAGGTATCGCAAGAGGGTTAAGACCCTTCTGCGAGCACCATATGGTAAACCTTTTCCACTTAAATGCATAAGAGCATCTTGTGGAAAGTTTCCTGGAAGCATGAAGGATATCCTTTACCTGCTGGGAAAGGTTAAGACCGTGAAGTTCTAGGCTTTCAGCAACCAGGCCATAAGATGTAGAGACTGGGGACTAGGATGCCACAGCATCCCATCCTCTTGAGAAAGAAGATCTGGAGCAGATCCTAACTCCAGAGGCAGAGCTTGAGAGAGATGTAGGAGCAGAGGGTACCACGGTTGCTGTGGCCAATGTGGAGCTATGAGGATCATATGACCTCTGTGTCTCTGAAGCTTGAATAGGGTTTTGGGAATTAGGGGAATAGGTGGAAAGACATACAGGAAGTCCTGACCCCAATGAAGGAGGAAAGCACCCCTAGCCTGACAACCTCGAGCCGCAATTCTGGATCAGAACCGGGGAACTTTGGCATTCAGAGTACTTGTAAAGAGGTCTATGTCCGGGGTTCCCCAAATTTGAAAAATTTGGGCCACCTGGTCTGCATGGAAAGACCATTCGTGTGGAAGCAGAACTCGACTGAGTCTGTCTACCCAAGAGTTTTGAATGCCTGGAAGATACAACGCAAGGAGATGAATCTGATGCTCTCTGGCGAGAGCCCATAGTCGCAAAGCTTCGCACAGCAACCGAGAGCCTGTTCCGCCCTGCTTGTTCGCATAGAACATGGCTACCTGATTGTCTGCTTGCACTAGGACTGTCTTGTAGCTGAGCTGGGTGTGAAATACTCGAAGAGCAAGGAAGATTGCTCTGAGCTCCAGGAGGTTCATATGGAGATAGGCCTCCTGTGGAGTCCAGGTACCCTGGGTAGAGAGGCCATGCAGGTTGGCTCCCCAACCCACCTGTGAAGCATCTGTTGTTATAGTTGCTTGGGGTGGGGGTTGCTGAAAAGGAGACCCCACCAGAAGGTTTCTGGGTGACTGCCACCATTGGAGGGACAAAATAAGGCGATCTGAGTTTGCTATTTTGTTTGACAGGTAACCTGATGCCTGAGTCCACTGAGGGGATAAGATCCACTGGGCTGCCCTCATATGGAGGCGAGCATAAGGAACCACATGCACGGTGGATGCCATGTGGCCTAGCAACTAATATTTACCGAGCAGTGAGGTGAGGTTATTGCACAGCTTGGGAAGCTAACTGCACAATGCGAAGGCAGCGGGGCTGTAGAAGGAAGGCCTTTGTCTGTCTGGTATCCAGAAGAGCTCCTATAAACTCTAGGGAGTGGGAGCAAGGTTGGACTTTGGGAAGTTTATGACAAGTCCCAAATACTGAAGGATGTGCTTTGTGCGAGACAGAGCAACCCTGGCCTCTGGCTCTGAAGGGGCTCAAATGAGCCAGTCTAAGTAAGGGAAGAGGAATATTCCCAGGGTGCGGAGAAATGCTGCTACCACAGCCATGCATTTTGTGAACGCCCTTGGTGCAGAAGCCAGGCCAAAAGGAAGAACCCTGTAATGGCAGTGCTTTCCTTGAAATAGGAATAGAAGGAACATTCAGTGAGTTGGAAGGATGAGAACATGAGTGTACGCATCCTTGAGATCTAGAGAACAAAGCCAATCCTGACTCCGAAGGTATGGCAGCAGAGTTCCTAGAGAAATCATTTTGAACTTCTCTTTGAACAGGAATTTCTTCAATTCTCTGAGGTCTAGAATGGGTCTGTGTCCTCCTGTTTTCTTTGGAATAAGGAAATAGGGGGAGTAAAACCCTGTACCCCGTTGGGGAATGGGCACCTCTTCTATTGCTCATTGAGCAAAGAGCATTGTGACTTCTTGACCTAACCGGTCATTGGGAGAGGTCTGAGAATTGAACTGTCTTACTATTGTAGGAGGGGGCATGCTGAGGAAATGAAGCTTGTACCCCTCTCATACAATAAACATAGTCCAATTTTCCGCTGTTATCTGACACCATCTGAGGGCAAAATGACATAACCTTCCTGGGATGGTGGGGGGTTCTGGGCCAGGAAGGCAAAGTTCTCTAGATAGGAGTCAAAGCCCCTGTGGAGGCTGAGTCTGCTGAGCCAGTTGAGGCTTAGCTGCTTTTGGCTTCCTTTGTTGCCTAGGTTGTTGTTGCTGTCCCTTTTGGGCAGACTGACCTGAACAATGTCCCTGCTGGGTATAGGAGGGATAAAACCTCTTATTATTATTGAAGAATGGTTTCTTAGAAGATCTTTTCCTCGCAGGATCAGCTGTAGATTTGGACAATCTATCCAAAGTGATATTGTCAGCATCTATCTAATTAGGTTTTTCCTACCAATTTTTGCCAAAGAGATTCTCTCCTGTGCAAGGTATATTTCCCAGTTTGTCCTGTACCCAGATTTCTAAGTCAGATGCCTGGAGCCAGGCAATTCTACGTGCACCTATGGCAATAGCAGAGGTTCTGCTTATGCATTCAAAGCACTCAAAGGCTGCACAATTCAAAAACTTGGAAACATCCTGAGCATGTTTAACAAGAGTAAGATAATCTTGCCTTTTATCATCAGGAAGGAGAAGCCTCATAAGTTCTAAGTCTCCTGTGACTTCCTTAAAGAACATTCCCATATACAAGATACAGGAACTGATCCTAGCAGAAAGCATGGAAGCCTGGAAGGATCAACGTCCAAAGGTGTCAAGAGTCCTACACTCACATCCTGGAGGATTAGATGCATGCCTTTTTGCACTCTTCATCCATCTGATGGCTGATTCCACCACCATGGAATGGTATGGTAATTGAGTCTTTTAAAACCCAGGACAAGGAGGAACTCGATACATGGTGTCGAGTCTTCGAGATTGAGGAGATGTGGTTAGAGGTGTTTCCCACATCCTTAACATAAGATCATGCAAGATCTCATGAATAAGTAAGGTAGCCACCTCCTTGGGAGCTTTAGGATATTGTAGGATTTCTAATTCCTTTCCCTAGGCTCTTTTTCAGGAGCAACTGTGATGGAAAGACTTCGGGCCACATCTCGGATAAAATTCTGAAAGGACATATCCTCTGGTGGAGACATCCTACGCTGAGGAGAAGAGGAATCCTCGAGAAGAAGTACTTTGGTATCGGCAGAGCCTTCGGAGTCTTCAGACTCATCCGAGGATTCGAAGTATCTCCGATCTGGGTGATCGTGAAAGGCACGGTACTGGTACCGATCAAAGTCAGCATCGGAGTGGTCCAGTACCGACTTGTCGATGCCGGATAGAGAAGCATGACTCAGTCCTGGTAGAATACCTGCCAATGTCGATGAAGTTGGTGCTGGTACTGGTTGAATTGTCTGAAGCTGTTTTAGGGGCATCGAGGCCATGAGAAGAGCCGCCAGACTGCGTTCAATATCCAAGAATCTCTGGTCTATCGACGCTGTTGATGCTTGGGTACCGGTGCCGGTTAAAGCAGCTGGAACCCCATAGCATGGCACCAGTAGTTCTGCTGAGGTTGAAGCCTCGAGAACATCCTGGAGCCCCGTTAGTGCTTTGGAAGCCGAAGCCTCCCGCCGGGGCAATTTTGCCGGTGAAAGTCCCTCAAGGGCAACGCCAGAGGCATCTCGATGTTTAGAAGGAGATCTACCCTTTGAGGACCGGCTAGATTTATGTTTAGTTACCTGAGATCCATGGGAGGAGGATGAAGCCCTGGAGGACGTCGATGCCACGGAGGCTGCATTGGAAGGAAAAAGGGTGATGAGCTTAGAAGTTCGGTTTTGCTGGCCCCTTTTTGACATCATTCCACAGGCAACACACTCTGAAATAGAGTGGTCAGGACCTAAACATTTGAGGCACCACTCATGGGTGTCAGTGACGGAGATGGTACCGCCACACTTAGAACACTTTTGAAAAACCGAAGCGGGTTTTTCCATGTTGAGGGAAAATGTTGGGCCTAGTGCCCAAAATGGCACATGGCACCCGAGATGAAAATTACTGGAGAAAGAGTCCAGAAACAAAGTTTTGTTTGTTTGGGGTTTTTTTAGAAAAAAGAAAAGAACCACTAGCGGTACCAGTATAGCGTCAAGGGAAGGCAGACACGACCACAAAAAAGATGTATAAGAAGGGAATTTTCTGCGGTGATAGGATGTGCGACCTGTCGGCTCCGCGGAAAACAAAGAACTGGAGAGTAACAGTTGGGAAAGGCGAAAAGGCAGCACGCAGGCACTGTGGGATGCTCAGAAAAGCTTTCCTATTGGATGCTGGGGAGCGTTCCCCCGCAGGCTCCATTGGTACAGACGATACCCTATATGTGAAGACTACATTCCTGCTTGTTCCTGGAAATAAATCTTTAATTATCTATTATATAATCGCTATTACCAAATTGATAAGATTTAAGGAAAAACTTAAGAACTAAAAGTATTCCGAGGCACCTCGACAGCAACAGCTGCTCAACTAACGGTTCAACACCCACAATTCAATACAGTAAATAAAGCAGCTTAAAATAACCACATATAGATAAAATGTACCTACAAAGTGAATATCATAAGAACATAAGATATGCCATACTGGGTCAGACCAAGGTCCATCGAGCCCAGTATCCTCTTTCGAACAGTGGCCAATCTAGGTCATACGTACCTAGCAGTTTCCCCAAAAGACACAGGTTCCACAATGCTTGTATTGGGTCAAGCACTGATATTCTGGGTCCCTTTTTAATAATGGTTTATGGACCTTTCCTCCAGGAACTTGTCAAAACCTTTTTTAAACCCAACTACATTAAAAGTTTTTATTACATCCTCCAGTAACAAATTCCATTGTTTGATCACACGTTGAGTGAAAAAATATTTTCTCTTATTAGTCTTAAATAGTTTACCCTGTAGCTTCACTACATGTCCCCTAGTCTTCCTATATTCTGATAACGTAAACAATCGATCTACGTTCACCCGTTCCACTCTGTTCATTAATTTATAGACTTCTATCATATCTCCCCTCAGAGTTCTCATTTCCAGGTTAAAGAGCCCTAACCTTTTTAGCCTCTCTTCATAGGGGTATCCTTCCATCCCCTTTACCATTTTGGTGGCTCTTCTCTGAACCTTTTCTAAAATCGCTATATCCTTTTTAAGGTACGGCGACCAGAATTGCACACAATATTCAAGGTGCGACTCACAATGGAACGATATAGAGGCATTATAATATCTTTTGTTTTATTTTCCATTCCTTTCCTTATGATACCTAGCATTCTATTTGCTCTCTTGGCCGCCGCTGCACACTGGGCCGAGGGTTTTAACATGTTATCCACAATGACGACTAAATCTTTTTCCTGGGTGGTGGTTCCTAATGTGGAACCTTGCATCGTGTAACCATAGTTTGGGTTGTTCTTGCCTAGGTGCATAACCTTGCACTTGTCCACATTAAATTTCATCTGCCATTTGGATGCCCAGTCTTCCAATTTATCAAGATCCTCTTGCAATTTTCCACAATCCTCTTGGGTTTTAACAACTTTAAATAGTTTTGTGCCATCTGCAAATTTGATAACCTCTCTTGTTATTCCCTTTTCCAGGTCATTTATGAATATGTCAAAAAGCAGCGGACCCAGCACAGATCCCTGGGGTACACCACTATTCACCTTTCTCCATTGGGAAAACTGGCCATTTAGCCCTACACTCTGCTTTTTATCTTTTAACCAGTTCCTGATCCACAATAGTACACCTGCCTCCTATCCCATGACTCTCTAGTTCTGCCAAAACTCTCTGATGAGGGACCTTGTCAAAGGCTTTCTGAAAGTCTAAATACATCAACCGACTCACCTTTGTCTACCTGTTCATTCACACCTTCAAAAAAACATAACAGATTAGTAACACAAGATTTTCCTTGTCTAAAGCCACGTTGTCTGTCTCCCATAAGGCCATGACTATCTACATGCTGAGTAATTTTGTTCTTTATGATGGTTTCCACCATTTTTCCCGGTACTGACGTCAGGCTCACCGGGTCTGTAGTTTCCTTGAACCCCTGGAACCCTTTTTAAAAATTGGCGTTACATTGGCGATCCTCCAATCTTCAGGTATTACAGATGATTTTAATGATAGTTCACAGTTCACTAATAGCAGGTCTGCAATCTCATATTTCAGTTCTTTCAACACCCTTGGATGTATACCATCCAGTCCAGGTGATCTGCTACTCTTCAGTTTATCAAATAGTTGTAATACATCTTCCCGGTGTAGTGATATTTCTTTCAATTCTTCTGCAGTATCACCTTTAAATACCACTTCAGTCATAGGTAACATCCCTACATCTTCCTCAGTAAAGACTGAAGCAAAAAATTCATTCAGTCTCTCCGCTATAGCCTTGTCCCCTCTTACTGCCCCTTTTACCCCTCTGTCATCTAATGGTCCAACTGACTCTCACAGGTTTTTTGCTATGAATGTACTTGAAAAAGTCTTTATTATGTGTTTTAGCTTCCACAGCAAGTTTCTTCTCAAAATTCTCTCTTTGCCTGCCTCATCAATGCCTTGCATTTAACTTGCCAGTGCTTGTGCCGTTTCAAGTTTGTCATTTGGCTTTTTTTTCCATTTCCTGAAAGATGCTTTCTGGCAACAGCCTCTCTGACCTCACCTTTAAACCATGCTGGCAGTTTTTTGGACTTCCTTCCACTTTTTTTAAAGCATGGAATACAGCTGGTCTGGGCTTACAAGATACTTTTAAACACCCAAGCTTGATGTAACTAACGTTTGCAACTGCTCCTTTTAGTTTTTTCTTAACTATTTCCTCAATTTATCATAGTCTCCCTTTCGAAAGTTAAATGTTAGTACTGTAGATTTCCTTACCATCCCTCCTCCATTAATTAAACCAAACGCGATCATGCTATGATCACTATTGCCAAGTGGCCCCAACACCCTTATATGTGTTGCACCAGATCTGGTGTTCCACTAAGGACTAGGTCCAAAATGGCTTCCCCTCTGGTTGGTTCATGAACCAGCTGCTCCAAGAAGCAGTCATTTATTTCATCTAGAAACTTTATCTTCATAGCATGTCCTGCCATGACACTGACCCAGTCAATACCAGGGTAATTGAAATCGCCCATTATTATTACTGTGCTGTAACTTTTGTTAGCTTCCTTGATTTCTTTGATCATTTCATCATCCATTTGTTCATTCTGGCCAGGCAGTCGATAGTACACCCGCACCGCCATCGCCTTCCCCTTTTTACATGGAATTTCAATCCATAGAGATTCTACAGCAAATCTTGTTTCCTGCAAAACTTTAATCCTTTCTGACTCAATGCCCTCTCTAACAGAGCGCAACCCCTCCACCAATTTGATCAGCTCTATCATTACGATATAGTTTGTACCCAGGTATCAGTGTCCCACTGGTTGTCCTCCTTCCACCATGTCTCCGAGATTCCAATCATATCTAATCTCTCATTTAATGCTATATATTGTAACCCTCCCATCTTAGTTTTTAGATGTCTAGCATTTCCATACAAGCATTTTAGAGACTGTAATGTATTCATGTTATTCTGGCTATTGGTAGGCAGGGGTAATTTGGAATCTTTAAGCTCTGTCTGCTCCATACTCGAAAGCATTTGGGCTACTTTACTCTTTTTTGGAACCTCTCTGTTTTTGGTAGTATCCTTCAAGGATACATTGTTCCGAACCATGCGCTCCTGAGCGACTGTCAGCTTTCCCCTATTATCTAGTTTAAAAGCTGCTCTCTCTCCTTTTTAAAGGTTAATGCCAGCAGCCTGGTTCCATCCCGGTTAAGGTGAAGCCCATCCCTTCGGAAGAGACCCTCCTTTCCCCAGAATGTTCTCCAGTTTCTAACAAATCCAAAACCCTCATCCTTGCACCATTGTCTGATCCACGCATTGAGACTTCGGAGCTCTGCCTGCCTTTTGGGTCCTGTGCGTGTAACGGGAAGCATTTCGGAGAAAGCTACCCTGTATGTTCTGGATTTCAACTTCCTACCTAAAAGCCTAAATTTAGCCTCCAGAACCTCCCTACCACATTTTCCTATGTCATTGGTACCGACATGTACCAAGACAGCAGACTCCTCCCCAGCACTATCTAAGACCTTATCTAGGTGGCGTGTGAGGTCTGCTACCTTCGCACCAATGCAGGCATGTCACCAAGCGATCCTCACATCCACCAGCCACCCAGCTATCTACATGCCTAATGATCGAATCGCCAACTATAATGGCTGTCCTAACCCTTCCCTCATGAGCATTTGGCCCTGGAGAAACATCCTCGGTGCGAGAGGGTTTTACATCACCTGGAGGACAGATCCTAGCTATAGGATCACTTCCTGCCACGTGACCTCTCTCCTCCAAGGCAGCAGGGATGCTTCCAGACTGGAGGTGGTACTTCAGGACTATATCCCTGTAGGTTTCGTCTATGTACCTTTCTGTCTTCCTTATGTCTTCCAAGTCTGCTACTCTTGCCTCTAGAGATCAGACTCGTTCCCTGAGAGCAAAGAGCTCCTTGCACCTTGTGCACACGTAAGACCCCTCACCAACTTGGAGAAAATCATACATGTGACATTCAATGCAAAAAAATAGAAAGCCCCCATCTCGCTGCTGGACTGCTGTCTGCATCTTGGTTTTAAGGTTGTGTTTAGATATTTAAGTTCTTTACGTACTAAGGGTTGCTGGGGATACTTATACTAATAAAACTATACCTAATACGTTTAATGTACTTTGTTCACCTGAAATTTAATTAATCTCGGGTTCTTAATGTATGCTGATGAGAATGAACAGCTGCACCTGAGAGTGAATATGGCACCTTCTTTCCTTTAAGAGGTTTAAGCACCTATAAAGCTACGATTATCCCAGGGGTGGGTGGGTGATGGGGAGGGAGGGAGGGGAAAAAGACTACTTAAAAGCTGGCTGCTACACAGTACCCTCTCCTGTGCTTCTAAGGTAATCTGTGACCTATCTCCAGAGTGAGTCCCCACAGCCCTTGCTAGGATAGAGGTAGTATTGGGTTCTAAATTTAACCAGAAAGCTCTCCTCTGTGTTTTAAATTTAAACTTAAACTCTTTGCTGCTACTAGGCCCTGCTTGATTTAATTAAAAAAAAAACATAAGACTTGCCCAGCACATTGTACTTAACTCTTGGCAGCCGGTTCACAGTATAGCACAGCACAGCTTAGCTTTCCCTCTGTTATCAAAGAACGCCTGCAAAAGACTCAAACAGCAGAGACCTCATTTGGCATTACGATTATACAGTCACCTAGCCTTAAACAGTAGAATAACCCAACAAAGATATTTGTTTTGCTTTAAAAAAAAGCTTCTTCAGGGGTTAGACATATCGCCAGAATACTCCATTCAAGGAATTTATGTCAGACGCCATTGCCTTTAAATATAGAGCAATACCCAATTAAAATCAACTAACAAGCTGAAGAGGGATATCCCAGGGAATTTAAAGTTAAATTACCAGAGGAGCAAATACACTTGGAACACACAGAAACCACACAACAGGAAATATACCTAGAAAAAAACATCCCAATCTATTTTATTATTCAAAACTGCAGGTTCAAGAGTGTTCAACTTAAAATCCATCACTGTTCCCACTGCATCAAATATTTGCCCCGGTCTCCTCCACGGGGGTTGGCAGGCATAAAATCAATGACTTCACAGCACGTCCATGACCATCTCTCTTCCCTAATTCAGCTGTCTTTCTAATTTCTTTGCCAAATTTGTGCCTCTCTACTCTTGACCTGCATTCTCACACAACCCTTCTCCTATCACTGGTAATCTCAAGACTCTACTACTGTAATGGTACACTTGCTGGTCTCCCCAATTACCAACTCCACCGCCTCCAACTCCTTCAAAATACAGCAGCGCGGATCCTCACATACTCCTCTCATCGCGAACACCTAACTCCTACCCTCATCAGTCTTCACTGGCTTCCTATAAAATTTTGCACCGATTACAAAATCCTCACCTCAGCCCATCAGCTGATTCACACAGGCACGCCACAATACCTATCCAATCTCCTCCAATTCTACTCCCCTCACCGCCTCCCCTCAGGTCCCTACACATCCACCACTTACAACCCCCCACCCCCCCCCCCCCCCGTTTCTCGGTGCATGCCTTTACCAGACACACAACTTTGCTTTATTCTTCCTTGCCCCCGCTCTATGGAACTCCCTACCTACTTCTCTGCATACAGAGTCTTCTTACATCTGGTTCAAAACCCTCCTCAAACCCCACCTGTTCCAGCTCATTTATGACCTCCCCCTTTCCTCCCTAGATTAGTTCTCTCCTCTTGCCTGTCCCCCTTAGGCCAGTCCCCCCCCCCCCCCCATTTCCCGATTGGCTTTCCTTTCCTTTTTCAGTCTGTCCCTTGTCTTAACTGTCCTGTCTATAACTGGTGTTCCTTTCCATGCACCCTGATTTTTTTTTTTTATTATTATTATTATTATAAACCGCCTGACGCCTTGATGCCTAGGGCGGTATATCAAATGATAATAAAGATCAAAAAGGTAAATATCATTAAATACATGTTGAAACTGCGAACAATTTTGCGCTAAAGGTGCTTCCTCGCAAGATTTTAAAAGATTATTTTTATGCTGAGATAATCTCATCCGCAGCTATCTCACTGTCTTCCCTACATAGTATTTATTGCAAGGGCAATGAAAAGCATAGACCACATACATAGAAGTGCATGTAGTCAACCAACAATGGTAAAACACAAAACCATTGATACTAAAGCTTGACCCTTCCTCCATAATCTCACAAAAAAAATACAGCAACCACACTTAAAATGGGCAATATCAACATTATTCAGTGGGGCTCAAGGGACTGATGACATGAAGAATCTCTCAAATTATGCCCACGACTGTATGCCATTCATGGTCTTGTACCTTATAGGCAAGGGAGAACCAAGAGCACTGACCAACTGGGCCACATAGAAGCTGCTAATGCTTTGGACGTAACTGAGTATTGCAGCACACAGATAATAGGCTCCACTTCAACATCTTCTGCAGATGACAATGCAGTAGGAGCTAATAGCCACTCACGATGATTGGCAGAGGCATGTTTATACGCCTTTCGTAATACAGAGGGGTAGGGCAACCATAGTCTTCAAATTTTGTTAAAATGTTTTGCGCTTGATGATGGAATTCACAATCAGTAGAACAGATCCGGCTGTATTGAATTGTGCGAGTTGACAGTTGAGCAACTGCTGCTGCCTCTGAGTACCTTTTGTTCTTAAAGTTTTTTTCTTAAATCTTATTGATTTGGTAATATAAAAGATAAAGATTTTTCTGTATTACATAAATATATGGGAAGAGTTTTATAAGCCTGTGATGTGAAACGGATCTATTCCCCTACGGCTTTTAGTAGCCACATAGAGGGATGATTTATTGTCCTGAGGCTTTTTCTCCTGCCCTTTATGGTATCAGTCATCTGGTTGATTTATGAAAATACTCTAGTTTCTACTTTATTGTAGTAATTATACTTACTCTGAATTTGTTTGGAATACTACTTTATTGTTGTGGGGAGATTTTTAGATTTGTGAGTGGGAAGTGGTGCTTTAGTTATGCATATTCATTAGGAATATCCTAAAAACCTGACTGGTTTGCAGCCCTCCAGGACTAATTTGGAGATCCCTGACATAGAACATGGCTACCTGGTGCACCCAGAAGGCAGAGGGCATTTGCTATGGGCAGAATTTGAGAAAGTTGATTTGATGCAGATCCTCCTGCTCAGACCAAAGGCCCTGGATGTGCAGGCTGTCCAGGTGCAAACCCCCCCCTCCCCCACATCTGTTGCGAGTATCTTGCGGGGGGGGCTGCCAAGTGGAACAGGAGGCCTTGCAGTGGATTCCCTGGCTCAAGCTACCAGTGCAAGGGGCGGCCCCAGTGGTGCAGTGAAAACGACCCTGTCTCAAAGGTAGTCAGTCACTTGCTTTCACTGCGCCTGATACATGGCAGGCCTGAGGACTCAATATGCCACAGGCAATGGTGTTGCACTGGCGCTGCACCTCACCCACCATCTCGATGAGCTGCTGCAGAAAGGCTCACCAGCAGAAAGGCTCACTCCTGAGTGGTGTCGAGTAGGGCCCCGATAAGCTCCAGCCACTGCATTGTCTGGAGGTGGGACTTCAGGTAGTTTATCATGAAGCCAGGCAGACTGCCAGATGCCATCTGGTGTGGGATCCTTGATGAGCCAGTCATCCAAGTAAGCAAAGACGAAGACTCCCAGGGTCTGGAGGAAGGCTTCCATGACCACTAGACACTTTAAGACCACCCTTGGGGCTGAGGCCAGCCTGAAGAGAAGCACTCTGTACTGAAAATGCTGGCTGCCCAGAATGAACCCTAGGTACTTCTATAACTTGAGCAGATAGGCATGTATGTATATGCATCCGTTAGATCCAAGGAGCACAGCCAATCGCCCTGAAGGTGGTATGAGAGTAGAGTCCCTAGTAAGACCATCTTGAACTCCTCACATACAAGAAAGTGTAGTTACTCACCTGTAACAGGTGTTCTCTGGGTGACAGCAGGAATCAGTCCTCACATATGGGTGACGTCGGCGCCACGCATGCATGATAGCAACTCCCAAAGGTTCTCTCTGAAAGCTGGGGGATTTGCTCCGCACGAGGGCTCCGTCGGCACCCATATGTGAGGACTGACTTCCTGCTGGTTCCCGGATTAACCGGTTTACATTTCGCAGATCCAGAATGGGCTGGAACCCTCGTCTTTTTGGGAACCAGGAAGTAAGAGGAGTAGAAGCCCCACCAACTGATCTGAGCCGAGGGAGCCAGCTAGATGGCTAAATCGACCAGCAGGATGGCAACCTCAGTCTGCAGCAGGCTCCGGTGCACAGCGTCCATGGGGTACTCCCAGGGAGCATATGGAGGCAGCAGCTGGGTGAAGTGCAGCTAATATCTACTTTGGACGATCTGCAGCACTCAGTTGTCTGAGATGACAAGGGCCCACCAGTGGGCAAGTAGACAAGCTGTCCCCCTACCTGTGGGGTACCTCAGCAGACAGTGGTCAGCTAGCTATGCTCCTGAGGAACCCATCAAAAACCCACACTTGGTTTGGGTTGCAGGGCAGACTGCAACCTCAGGATCTTCTCCCTCCACTGCTGGTGGGGAGTCTGCTCCTTGGGCTGGGCCTGTGGGTGGCCCAGGTAATACCGGTGTGGGCATGGGCAGGCGGCCTTCTTAGCCTGGTGTTTCCTCTAAATGGAATCCACAGTCTTCCTGGAGAGCCTCGAGAGAATTACATTGCCTTCAAGCTTCTCTGCCTTCCTCTCCACCACACCAGTTTACAGAAGAGGTTCTCCCCTCAGCAGGGGATGTTGATGATCTTGTCCTGGACCCACTGCTCCAGGTTGGAAAACTGCAGCCATGCCATCTGGTAGGTGGCAATGCTCACAGCTGCCCACTCTGTTTGCAGACTCGAAGGAGTCATAGGTGCCATGCACCATGAATTTTGAGCATCTTTGCTGTGAGCTACCAGGCTCTGAAAAATCTCGTGATGGTCCTCGGAGACAAGGGTGGCAAAGTCCTCCAGGTCCAACATAATATCTCCTTGAAGAACATGCTTGTATAGGTAGGCCAGGACTATGGTGACCAGCATGGTACCCTGATAGCATTTCCTCCTGGAGTCCCGGGTACGAGCTTCACAATCTGGCAGTACCGAAGAGCGAGTCTTTGAACCCTTAGCACTCTTCAAGGCCGATTCAGCCACGATGGAACTGTGGGAAAACTGAAGCTTCTCAGAGGCCTTCTGGACCCAGTACACGGAATCAAGCCTGTAGCCGACGACAGGGACCATAAGTGGCGTCTCCAAAAACCGTTGCAGCAACCTCTGTAGAACATGAGGCATGGGAACTGTCATCACTTCCCTGGGGGCCAAGGGGGTACTGGAGAAACTAGTTCTTCCGCCCTCAGTTCCTCCTCTGATTCCAGGGAAAAGGGAATGGCCTTGGCCATGTCCCTAATGAAGTTTCAGAAGGACATGTCCTCCGGGGGAGGCTTGCATCACTCGGGGTGAGGCGACAGATTGGATGGGGGGGGTGTCAAGGGACATAGACAGCTTCGGACCTATCTCCCATTCCAATTCAGACTCCGAGAGAAAGCTGAAATACTGCAGTCGTCTCCTCCTGCCGGTTCCACGGCTTGGAAATGGGCAGGCGCCAATGGCCCCCCTCTGTCACCCGGTGTGCTGATGGCAATGCCTGTGAGCCTCTGACCGACATGCTGGAGATGGAGATTGATCTGGGAACTGAAGCCTATTCCGATTTCCCAAATGATATTCCCACCTTGACAGGCAGGACATGGGTTTCCAAGATAGGATGGACGAGTGCGGTGACAATGCTCTGAATGCCACATAAGAACATAAGATATGCCATACTGGGTCAGACCAAGGTCCATCAAGCCCAGCATCCTGTTTCCAACAATGGCCAATCTAGGTCATACGTACCTAGCAATTTCCCCAAAAGACACAGGGTTCCACAATGCTTGTATTGGGTCAAGCATTGATATTCTGGGTCCCTTCTTAATAATGGTTTATAGACCTTTCCTCGAGTAACTTGTCCAAACCTTTTTTTAAACCTAGCCTACGAAGCCTACATTCTGAAGGCTTTCATTGCAGCCAAGTTAGCTCAGAGCTTGAAGGCGCTCCTCTAGAACCACTACAAGGGGACTGATGCCACAGCCGTGGATACCAACATCAACACCTCAGGTGGGGACTCCTCGATGGGTGCATCAGGAGACATCCAGATGCCTCCTGGGCAATGGGAGTCAACTCCGCTGTCTGGTTTCAGTCCTCCTGCCAGAAAAGCTTGGCCAGTCGCTGCTGGTCATCGCTCTCCACATCGCGTTGAGAAGGGCTGTGATGACGCTACACCTTCAGATGCTCACCCTTCTACATCAACAGGATCTCTCATGAGAGTCTCTCCTTCACTGCTCAGGCTCCTCTGCTCTGACTGGGCATGCAGCTCCTTTTTCTTGGATGCCTCAGAACTCTTGAAAGGCACTGACGAGGGGGTCACAAGCAATCTTCCCTCTAATTTTTTGTAGGCTATGTGCGCATAAAATATCAGCTGTGCAGCTTTTGAAGGAAGGTTAAATTTTTGTGCGCCACATAACGACACTCTGAGTTATATACTTTAAAATTTGACTACACATCAGAATACAGCATGTACACCACATTGATTGCACTAGAAAATATTGTAGAACTTGTGAAAACCGTAAATACACAACAACTTTTACATTTTAAGACGTCTGTGTTTTCTACCAGAATCAGAACCATAATTTTTGTGCGCTCTGTTGTAAAGTATGTGCGCTTGCTTGGCGAGGTGTGCGCGTGCGCACACGCGCACAGCTTAGAGGGAACAGTGGTCAGTGAACATGATGAGCCGAAGAGAGACTACTCTTGTTTGCAAAGCTTGCAGGATGCCAGTTGGTGATTGGGACCAAGGCACTGCAAGCATCAGTTACGATGGTCGATGGCAGAAATGGTCTTGCCACACTTGGTGATTTCTTAAAGCCATCAGCTGGCTTAGACATGCCAAAAAAACACTGCCACACCGGAGAGCTGCTGTGGGTGGGAAAACCACCCCAAAGGGGTAAAACACACTAAAAGTGAGAAAAAAGAAAAGAAAAAACTAAAATCGGCAAAACAGATTAACTGATGACAGACAGAAAAGAAAATACAGAAAAAATGGTCCACAAGGGCCAGAAGAGAACTTTTTTTTCCAGATTGCAGGAACACGTCCTGGGGTGGAAAAAAGACTGGAGAAGATGGTGCCTCATTAGAGGATCTCCAGTTCCTCGGTTTGTGGGTCCTTGGCTTCGGTCTCTATAGCGAGAGCCTTGGCCATATCCCTCACAAAACTGATGAACGCCATGTCCTCGGGAGGGGAATGGCATCGGGTCACTGGGGGAGATGGGTCAGAGGGCATGTCACGGTGGCACCTTGTGTCCGGGGACTCTTCATCATCTGTCTCCATTCGGACTAAGTCCGAGTACGACTCTGACCCTGCATGATCACCTCTGTTGAGGACCACTCTTTGCGGTACATGACCTCTGGAGGATCGTCAGTTTGAGCCGCAGGTGCTTGCTGGGGAGGACCGCTGTCCTAAGGAATGGGGTCGGTGGCTCTCTTGAGGCCGATTGCACTCAAGGACTGGTTCGACATCCAAGAAACCCTCGATGTCAAGGGTCCCATTGTCACGGCAAATGTACCAGACAAGTCAAACAAATGCCTGCTGCATGGCCACTAGGACAGATATACTGCTCTCTAGGGCTGCTATGCTGGTCTTCATGCCAGTTGGCTCCACAGCCTTCGACGCGGGCAACAAAGACCTCAGACTCAGCGTCGGTAGTGTCAAGGGAGAATCCTTGATGAGGATGGCCTCGGAGGCTTGAAGTCAATCGGCAGGTGCCAACGACTCCTTGGTGGGCCCATCTTGGTGGGCCACTCTTGTCCCGACTCCCCAGACTCATGCCTTCTTCCTGAATCCATCCTCCGAGGTGGTCTGAGGATTCTTTTTTAAATTATGCTCCACCTCCGGAGACTTTCACTCAGAGGAGTTGCGGCCATGGGACTCTGAAGAGGCTCTAGCTTTTCAGGGCATAGAGGTATCAGAGGGGGCCCTGAAGCGTGGTGTCAGACTCCGGGGCAGAGTCGGACTTCTGTAAGATGTTTTCCTGCTGCTGATAGCGGCTTTTAAAGGCCTTTGTAGTCATGGTTCTGCAGAGTTCACAGTCAGAATTGTTATGCTCCGAACCAAGGCATCGAAGGCAGCAGTTGTGTGAGTCAGTGAGGGACATTTTGCCGCACCAGTTATACTTTTTAAAGCCATTGGAGGCCATCAGAAAAAGGGGGCCCCTGCCACTCAGCAGGAGTCAGAGGCCTCCAGCTGAAAAAGGGCACAGACACCAGTCAAGGGAACTTCGATGTAAAACTAGGGAAAATTTAAACAAACTGACCCAAGAAGCAAGGCGAGCTGGTTTGGAGGCTGGAAGAAACCAGTACACAAACTTGACAAAACTTGAGAATAAATCAGACTTTTTCCGGAGAAAATTGGGCAGTATCCGAAGGGCTCCATGGAAAAAAGACAACTGAGGCAAGATGACACCCTTGGGTGGGTAGAGGACCACATATGCGTAGTGCATCTCCCAAAAGCATTCTTTGAAAACTGAGGAGATGCTTTCACGTGGGCTCAGTCGGCGCCATCATCCATATGTGAGGACTGACTTTCTGCTTGTTCCCAGAGAAAGACCATTTCAGCATGTGTACTGGTACACGCAGAAGATTTTCAAACCGAAGGTAACTTTCGACATATAAGCAAAAGCTCAGCTTTTAAAAATGTCTTTTGCTTCTTATCCTTCTGCGGTCTTTCGATTCACTTATTTTCCATTATGTTTCTCGTGATTTAATAAAAAAATGTTTTTGGGTGAAATAGTGTTTATTATAGGGTGGGCACCATCAGGCTGTTACTGACTTTGCTAATGAACAAAGAACCTGTATGTCCTTTGTGCAAATTTACACGCATTCACACACAGCCACTTATAGCGTGTCTTGTTTGTGCATGCGTTGGCTTCCCTCCTTTCAACTTTATACCGAAGTTTTGCTCACAGCTCATTTGCATACATGCCCTTTGCTGCATATCGGTGCTGAAGTTTCACACTATCAGCGAGTTACAAAAACATACACACAGCTAATAGCGTGTGACTTCTGTGCCAGCTTTCTGCATCAGCCTGTATATTCTCTGGATTTACAGGATGTCTATACCCACCATCCAGATACATTCCATTCACAGAAAACAAGCACTGCTCTATCAGCCTCCTATACAGGGCCCCATCTACGGACCCGGAGGTCCTCTCAACAATAATCGACCTTGCCTCCAATACCCAGAGCCCATGCATACCAAGCTGGGTTCTAGGAGATTTCAACCTACCTTCCCTGCAAGATGCCCAGGCATCAGCCTTCCTCGAAGCCCTCAGGGAATTAGGATATAGGCAACTGGTCAAGGAACCCACACACACGAAAGGAGGCATATTGGACCTAGTTTTCGCTCCACAGACAACTCTCAATTCAACCAACATCCCCAGTTTGTCCATTACCGCAGTCCCCTCGTCCGACCACAAGCTGATTGTATTCCAAATACCCCTGCCTGGCAACAGCCAGAAGGCTGAGCAGCACCGTCAAAGCACCACCACAAAGGTTCCAGGCCTTCAACAAAGACAGGATTCTAAGTAAAACCCACCCACTCCTCACCTCCACAGCACACAATCCTGAGGATCTGGTTTCCGACTGGAATAAAAGCCTCAGTACTATTGCTCTACGTATACCATCTAACAAGCCTCCAGGGAAGCGAGCCACCGCAGCCTGGTACTCCACTGAGCTCCACCACAGCCTGGTATTCCATTGAGCTGAGATCCTCACTCACCCTCCTAAGGAAGCTGAAAAGGCACTGACGTCGATCGCACTCCGCAGACGACCAAAGGGCATACAACCTTCACCTAGCAATGCACTGCGAAGCAGTAACGGAGAATGAGACGATTCCATACAGACACCCTAAAACGATCACTGAACAAACTGCACGACTTGTTTGTTCTCGTTAAGAACCTAACAAAGGAACCAGCCCCTGAACAACCAAGCGAGATCCACCCCCAAGTATTTGCGGATTATCTGCAATCAAAGCTATGCCAGACCAATAAGTCCCCAGCACCCGCCGTCACACCTGAGCCAAGCTAACACCCCTGAACATCTTCTCCATGCCACCCAAGCAGCACATCGAGGACACTATTGCTGCGATCAACACTACCACTGCACAAACTGACCCCTGCCCTGTCTTCTGGATAAAAGAGCTACGGTCCAACTTTAGCCCTTTTATAGCCAGACTCATGGACCGATCCTTCGCAACAGGCGCATTCCCCCAATCCCTCAAACACACGTCCATCAGACCGCTGCTAAAAAACAGCAAGCTTGACCCCCAGAAAGTAGACTCGCACAGACCTATATCGAGCATGCCACTTCTGGCCAAAATAATTGAAAAAGTCGTCCAAAGACAAATTCAAGAACACATCGAAGCCTCTGCGCCGCTGGACCCCTGCCAACACAGTTTTAGAGAGTCCCATGGTGTTGAAACACTCCTCACCACACTCCTCAGTAACATAATTACTGGAATTGATAACATCCGTCGAGGGTTTGTCCTCATCTTCATGGACATAGCAGCTGCATTCGACTCAGTAAGCCATGAACTTCTTCTGGAGCATCTCAAGGAAAAGGGGATCTGTGATACAGCGCTAGATTGGTGCAAATCATACCTCTCGGACAGATGGCAGCACGTACGATCAGGGGCTTCAACATCAGAACCATTCCACCAGAAGCAAGGCGTCCCACAAGGATCCTCCCTCTCCGCCCTGATGTTCAACATATACATGCAGCCCATCTGTAACCTCATCCGGTCTTTCAATGTTAACTGCTTGATATATACTGATGTACTGCTTTACATGCCATTCTCGACAGAGAACCCGGACCTCTCCCCACTGACTGCTTTAATGCAGTATCCAACTGGCTCCAAACCCAAAACCTCCATATGCAGCAAAAGAAAACAGAGGTCCTTTTCATCACGAAGAATCAAAACTTCACCACACCACCCTATTTAAAGATCAAGGAAGCAGAACTACAGACCAAATCCACGATCCAGTACCTCAGAGTCACTTTAGACCAGCGCCTGGACATGAAGGTGCACATAAGCAACATAGCGAGAACGGTAAACCATAAGATCCGAACTCTCAGGCACCTATGCTTCCTGTTGGAACCAGATGACTTCCGGATAATTTATCAAGCGTTGAT
Organism: Ichthyophis bannanicus; assembly: GCA_033557465.1. Taxonomy (NCBI): domain Eukaryota; kingdom Metazoa; phylum Chordata; class Amphibia; order Gymnophiona; family Ichthyophiidae; genus Ichthyophis; species Ichthyophis bannanicus. Next base: position 188,773,442 of record CM066031.1, on the reverse strand, counting down.
CATACCAAACTTTGATGATGCAAATTCAATCCTGCAGGGACTCCCTCAATCCACCCTGAACCCGCTACAGCTCGCAATGAACGCCACAGCAAGAGTTCTACATGGAGCATCCAGGAAAAGCCACATGACGCCCATCCTGAAACATCTCCACTGGCTCCCTATACATGGCAGACTGACATTCAAAACCTTACTGCTGACCTTCAAAGCCATCAATGGGCTCTCCTCCACATCACTAGCAGAGCTTATCCAAACTATGCCCCCTAACAGGTCCAGAAGATCGGTAGCGGTCAACACACTGATAGTCCCAAAAGCAATAACCCAATGCACCCAGGCAACAGCAAACAGGACTTTCAAACTCTCTGCGCCTAAATGCTGGAACGCCTTTCCACCCAGCATCCGGGCAATCCCTGACCTAGCCCAGTTTGGGAAGGCATTGAAGCACCACCTCTTCCTCATGTACTACCCAGTGGACAGTGCTACAATGGCCCCTTTCACTACCTAGCCTGTGTAGTACAATTGAATCCTACCATACAAGACACCCATGACTACGACTAGCGAGATACGACTTGTCATGTCACTTAGATGTAAATAGTTTCCCCAGCTTATCCAAGTTCTAGTACCTGTTCCTTGTAAACACAGATCAGCCAATGAAATGTGTAAGTTTTATGTTCCATGTGAACAGCACTGATGTTGAATAGCGCGGTATATAAGAGACTCTAAATAAATAAATAAATAAAAATAAAAGTATCTCAGATTCATTATACGGAACAACTACTTCTAGTATCGCATTCTTCCCTTTGGCCTCGCATCGTCTACTTGGGTTTTACCAAATGCCTAGCTGTCATCGTAGCACATCTACATAGACTGGGGGTGCATGTTTCCTTACTTGGACAACTGGCTCATCAACAGTGTCACTCGGAGTTCAAGAGCCTGTACATATCACCAATCAGGTGCTGGAGCTGCTAGGGTTCGTCAACTAGCCCAAATCCAATTTAACCCAGTGTTACAAATTGGAGTTCCTTGGAGCCCTGCTAGCCACGACACTGGCAAAAGCCTTTCTTCCTCAATTCAAGTTCACCTACTTTATTGCAGGGAGTGAAGAACGTACAAAATAATCAGCAGGTATCAGAACCACGCTGAAGATGTTACACCACAGTTTCCATCACTCCCAAGGCACATCTTCATTTGAGTCAACTTTAGTAGATTCAAAGTACACAGGCTTAGGGATGTCATCTCAGGAGTCCCTCTCCGAGTGGATGCTTCCCACCAATCTGACCAAGGGTTCCCCCTTTCCAGGAGCCACTTTAACAAAAACTACTAACCATACATATGCACAAACTGGTTCATGAAGCTCATCTCTATGGGTTTAACGCCCAGGAATTATAGCCTGTCTAGGAAAGTCTCCTTCAGATCAATTTCCTGAAACTGACAGCAACTTTGAATATTCATAAAAGCTTTCAGAGATCGGGTGGCCAATCAAATTGTGATGATTCAGACAATCAGGTTGCGATGCTCTGCATCAATAAGGAGAAAAGGATGGGCTTTTATCTCCTATTTTGGGAGTCCATCGGGCTGTGGAACTTTGCCATTTCTCACGGAATACAATGCAGAGCTGCATACCTGATAGAACAGAATGTCACTCTGGCAGCAGGCTGAGTCGAGTGGACTTCGGACAGGGAGTTAAGCATTTAAGTATCTTTCAGAGCACCCCTTCAATAGACCACTTTACTACTGCCCAGAACAAACAAGTCCCTTAGTTCTGCTCCAGAGTAGGGCTGCACAGTGTATCCACCTATTCCTCTCATAGCAAAACCTCTTGAAGCTTCCAGACAAAGGTATCAGTCTCACTGTGCCTTCTTGACCCCAGCAGCCTTGTTTACCCCTTTTCCAAGGCTTATCCATCCAGAAGCAGACATGTCTGGGTGAATCTTCAACACAGCACACTAATATCAGAAAAACAATCCAATGCAAAATACAAAAAAAGTTGCCAATGAAATGTCTTTGAACTATATATGCACACATACAGTACATACCTGGCAGAATCCCAAAACATAGATGGATTCCATGCTGCTTTCCCCCATAAATAAGCAGCAGCTTCCCCCAAGCCTTTATTTATTTATTTTTTTTAATTTGGACTTTTTATTGAAAAAGCCATTACATAATGCCAACAAAACAATCATTTTTTGACTATCCTCACAGCTCAGTGCTATCCATATAACTGGCCTTCAGAGAGGCCCACAACACCAGTTACAGTCACCATATTAACTTCCACACCTCTGTCTTACATAATACCATTTGTAACACTAATAATTCTGAAGTCAGAGTTTTACAAAAACCTGATTTGTGAGTTTGTGACTCCTTTGTCTGTTTCTTCCTCCATTAGAAGAAACCTCCCAATATATAGCTTAGTTTATGGACTTTTGCTACAGGAACTTGCAAAAACCTTTCGAAACCCAGCTACACTAACTTTCCCACCACTGGCAATGAATTCTAGAGCTTAATTATGCACTGAATGAAAGCTTTTCCTCCAATTTTATTTAAATGTACTATTTAAAATGGAGAAAAAAAGAAGAGAGGACCATGAATCTCCATATGAGATAACATAAGCAGATACTCAAAATAAGTAAAAGCATGACATTTGTAGACACTCCCCTTCCAGTCAAACTAGAAGTGGCTCAGGTTTAGTACACATATCATTCGGATCTTAAGGGGTCCTAAAAAGTTTTTCAAGCTCTTACCCTTTTTTCCCAGTCTTTTTCTTGGATTCCAATGGTGTGGAAGGTGGAGAAGGAGAATGTTTTCTTTTCTTAGCACTAGATGATGCCTTCCTTTCTCTTCTCTCAGGACTGCGTGAAGGCTGCCAGAAGAATACATAGCATAAACCACTGATAACAAATTTGTAGCAGGCACAAACAATTGTAGTGGCACAAACAGGTTCAACTACCAAAGGCAGAGTAATATTAGGTTCTCAAAAGATATGACAGAGGGTTAGGTGGTCTTAGTCTTGAAGGATTTTTGTGCAGTAAAATAACTATCTATAGAAGAAAATGCCAGAGCCTGTGGATGCTCATCCCAATGTCTTGCTCCCTCCCATGCCAAACCATAAATACCTCGTCACCCTACCCACTGCAACCTCTTCTAAACTATGGTTATCCTTTCTCTGTGCCATATTCCTTAAAAACCCATGGATCATCTTGTCCTTACTCTGCTACTTGCCTCCCGGCATTCTTCCTTTCCTCACTCTTCAGGTTCCCACAATCCCACCATGAGTCACAGTTCCAGTTTGACTTGTGCAGTATGCTCTATGGGGCATTATGTTGTTCAGCTGAGCAGTACTATAAAACAGAAGAAATGGCAGGCATAAGTAGGTATCAGGTACCTGCATGGGCATAGTTTTGTTTGGAGGGGGCGCGTGCTGCCCCTAACCACAGATAATTATACATGCTGGAATGGGGTGCTATGTTCCATCTGCAGCCACCATATTTTACTTCTATTCTGCCTTCTCCACTAGTGATCCAATGGGGTGTTTTCCAGCTGCAGCAACAATGGCAATAATCAAAAAACCTTCCAGTCTTTGCTGTTTAAACTTTGCTATATACCATTCCAAAAAGCATAGTTACTCAACTGTAACAGGTGATCTCCGGGAACAGCAGGAATTTAGTCCTCACATATGGGTATCGTCGGTAACGACAGAGCCTGCGCGGGAATGCTCCCCAGCATCCAATTAGAACGCTTTTGGGAGCATCTCACAGCACCTGTGTGCTGCATTCCCACCTTTCCCAACTGCCTCTCTCCAATCGAGTTTTAGAGCTGAGACAAAGAGACAGAGTGAGGGAGAGGGAAAGGAAAAGAGACAGATAGAGAGATACAACTCCTAGGGAAGGTGGGTGGGTTGTGAGGATTAAATTCCTGCTGTTCCCGGAGATCACCTGTTACAGGTGAGTAACTATGCTATCTCCAGGAACAAGCAGGAATGTAAACATCACATATGGGGACTCCCTAGCTTTACATGCCAGGGAGAGACCCCAGAAGTTGTGTGTCCCTGAGAAGGGCTCCACTTCCCCCCATGGATCTCTGGCATCCTACCAGGGATGGTGGGTAGGAGTTGATTAGGTATGGAACAGGTGTTGAAGAACAGCCTGACCAAACATGGCATCCCGGCAGAAGTCCTTGTCCAAGCAGTAATGGGCTGTGAAGGTATGAACCGAGGCCCAGGTGGCTGCTCGACAGATGTCGTCGATAGACACAGAGTGCAGATGAGCCATTGAGGCTGCCATGGCTCTCACACTGTGAGAAATGACATGGCCCTCCAGAGAGAGGTACTTACTCTGATAGGCGAAGGAAATACACTGAGAAATCCAGTTAGATAGAGTTCTCTTGGAGACTGGAAGTCCCAAATGAGAAGGATAAAAAGCAACAGAATTGAAAGGACATTCTATGTTGCTGTGTTCTTTGTAAGTAAAAGGCTAAAGCTCTTTTACAATCCAAGGTATGAAGATTCCTCTCTGCATTTGATGCATGAGGCCTTGGAAAAAAACACAGGTAGGTAGACCGCTTGGATCAGATGAAAAGGCGAGACCACCTTTGCCATAAAGTGTGGATGAGTCCTAAGGACTACCTTGTCATGATGGAACCTTGTATAAGGTGGATTAGCTACTAGCGCTTGCAACTCACTAATGCGACGTGCTGATGTGATTGCAATAAGAAAGATAACCTTCCAAGAAAGGAATTTTAAGGAGGTGGTAGCTAAAAGTTCGAAGGGTGGTTTCATGAGCTACTCAAGAACCAGGTTTAAGTCCCATGCCATCGGTGGTGGCCTAATGGGAGGCTTAGTTAGAAGAAGGCCTCTCATAAATCTTGCTATAAGAGGATGAGAGGAAATAGGCTGTCCATTTAGAGGCTTAAAGGAAGCTGCAATAGCACTCAAATGGACCCTTACTGAGTTAGTTTTAAGTCCTGCATTGGATAAATGAAGGAGATATTCCAGCAAGGATTCCAGAGGTATCGCAAGGGGGTTAAGACCCTTTTGCGAACACCATATGGTAAACCTTTTCCACTTGAAAGCATAAGAGCATCTCGTGGAAAGTTTCCTGGAAGCAAAAATAATATCTTTTACTTGCTGAAGGAGATTGAGATCATGGAGATCTAGACCTTCAGCAACCAAGCCCTGAGATGCAGAGACTGGGGATTGGGATGCCATAACATTCCGTCCTCCTGAGATAGGAGATCTGGAGCAGACCCTAACTCCAGGGAGGGAGCTTGAGAGAGATGTAGAAGCAAAGGGTACCACACTTGCCGTGGCCAATGTGGAGCTATGAGACTCATATGGCCTCTGTCTCTCTGAAGCTTGAACAGGGTTTTGGGAATTAGGGGAATGGGTGGAAAGGCATACAGGAAGTCTTGCAGCCAATAAAGGAGGAAAGCATCCCTGGCCTGAGCCCCCTGAACCGGAATTCTGGAACAGAACCGGGGAAGTTTGGCATTCCACGGACTTGCAAAGAGGTTTATGTCCGGGGTTCCCCAAATTTGAAAAATCTTGGCCACCTGGTCTGCATGCAGAGACCACTCGTGTGGAAGCAGAACTCGACTGAGTCTGTCTACCCAAGAGTTTTGTATGCCTGGAAGATACACTGCCGGGAGATGAATTTGATGCTCTCTGGCGAGGGCCCACAGTCGCAAAGCTTCATTACAAAGCGACAGAGAGCCTGTTCCCCCCTGATTGTTCACATAGAACATGGCTACTTGATTGTCCGTATGGATGAGGACTGTCTTGTAGCTGAGCAGGGTATGGAACACTCGAAGAGCAAGGAAGATTGCTCTGAGCTCCAGAAGATTGATATGTAGATGAGTCTCCTGAGGAGACCAGGTGCCTTGGGTGGAGAGGTCTTGCAGATGAGCTCCCCAACCCATTGGAGAAGCATCTGTTGTGAGAGTGCTTGGGGTAGAGGTTGTTGAAAAGGGGACCCCAGCAACAGGTTTTGAGTGGACTTCCACCACTGGAGGGACAAAATAAGGCGACTTGTGTTTGCTATTTTGTCTGAAAGGCATCCAGATGCCTGGGTCCATTGGGTGGATAAAGTCCACTGAGCTGCCCTCATATGGAGGCGAGCATAGGGAACCACATGCACTGTAGATGCCATGTGGCCTAGTAGTTGTAACATTTCTCGAGCAGTTAGATGAGACTTTAGCACTGCTTGAGAAGCTAACTGCACCATGCGAAGGCAACGAGCCTGGGGGAGATAGGCCCTTGACCTTGTGGTATCCAGCAAAGCTCCTATGAACTCCAGAGACTGAGTAGGAGTTAGATTGGATTTTGGGATGTTTATTACCAGCCCTAAATACTGAAGGATACGCATCGTGCAGGATAGAGAAGTCCTGGCCTCTGACTCTGTTAGTGCTCGAATGAGTCAATCGTCTAAGTAAGGGAAGACGAATATTCCTAGAGTGCAGAGAAATGCTGCTACTACATCCATGCATTTCGTGAACACCCTTGGTGCTGAGGCCAGGCCAAAAGGAAGCACCCTGTATTGGTAGTGCTTTCCCTGAAAAAGGAACCGAAGGAACCTTCTGTGGGTTGGATGGATGAGGACATGAGTGTACGCATCCTTGAGATCTAGAGAACAAAGCCAATCCTGACTCTGAAGGTATGGCAGCAGAGATCCGTGAGAAATCATCTTGAATTTCTCCTTGACAAGGAATTTGTTCAATTCTCTGAGGTCTAGGATAGGCCTGTAACCCCCTGTTTTCTTTGGGATAAGAAAATAAGGGGAATAGAACCCTGTACCCTGCTGATGAATGGGTACTTCTTCTATTGCCCTTTTGGCAAGGAGGATAGCGACCTCCTGACCTAACAGGTTAATGAGAAAGGTCAGAGAATTGAACTGCTTTACTATTGTGTGAGGGGGCATGCTTGAAAAATGAAACTTGCACCCCTCCTTTATGATGGAGTGTCCAATGCTCTGCTGTTATTTGCCCCCATCTGGGGGCAAAATGACATAACCTTCCTGGAATGGTGGAAGGCTCTGGTCCCTCGAGAGCCAGGAAGGCTAAGTTCTCTAGTTGAGAGTCAAAGGCCCTGTGGAGGCTGAACCTGCTGAGCCGGCTAAGGCCTAGCAGTCTTTGCTTTCTTCTGTTTGGGTGGTTGCTGACCTTTCTTGGCAAGCTGACCTGCAGAACGTCCCTGCTGAACATAAGCAGGATAAAATCTTTTCTTTTTAGAAAAGAATGGTTTCTTGAACAATTTCCTTCTAGCAGGATGAGCAGTGGACTTGGATAGTCTATCCAAGTTGGAATTTTCAGCATCCATTTCATTGGCCTTTTCCTGCCAATCTTTACCACACAGGTTCTCACCAGTACAAGGGATATTTCCCAATTTGTCTTGTACCCAGAGCTCTAGATCAGATGCCTGGAGCCAAGCAATTCTACGTGCACCTATGGCAATAGCCGAGGTTCTGCTTATGCACTCAAAGCAGTCAAAGGCTGCACGGTTGGAAAATTTAGAAACATCTTGGGCATGTTTGACCAAAGTGAGAAAGTCTTGACTTTTATCCTCAGAAAGAAAAGGACTTAAAGCCTCTAAATCATCTGTGACCTCCTTCAGGAACATTCCCATGTAGAGACTATAGGAACTGATCCTAGCAGAAAGCATGGAAGCTTGGAAGACCCGACGTCCAAAAGAATCCAGGGTTCTGCACTCACGTCCTGGAGGATTAGAGGCATGCCTCTTTCCACTCTTGATCCTTCTCATAGCTGATTCCACTTCAATAGAGTGGTGAGGAAGCTGAGTCTTATGAAACCCAGGACAAGGAGGGGACTCGATACATAGTACATAGTATCGAGTCAGCGAGAATGAGGAGAGGTGGTAAGAGGTGTCTCCCACATTCTTAACATAAGATCATATAAAATCTCATCAATGGGCAAGGTAGCTGCCTCCTTAGGAGTTTTGGGATATTGTAGAATTTCCAACTCCTTGGCCCTTGGCTCTGTTTCAGGGGCCACAGTAATGGACAGGCCCCGAGCCACCTCCCTGATAAAATCCTGGAAGGAAATATCCTCTGGAGGAGACATCCTGCGTTTAGAGGAGGAGGGCTCCTTTGGGAGAAGTATTGGTGCATCGACAGAACTGTCAGAATCCTCAGATTCTTCTGAGGACTCGAAGTACCGTCTGTCCGGATGCTCTTTAAGAGCCCGATACCCGTACTGACCAAAGTGAGTACCAGGAGTAACCGGTACTGGGGTATCGCTACCGGAGGTCATCTGATGACTGGGTACCGGTAAAGCAGACAACGATGCCGATGTCGATGCTATCGGTACTGGTACCAGTGGAATTGTCTGTCGTGGTTCCGAGGGCGTCGATGCCGCAAGGAAAGCCGCCAGACTGCGCTCCATAGCCAGAACTCTCTGGTCTATCAACGCAGCCAATGCCTGGATGTCGGTACCAGAGGAGACCGCCGGTACCCCAGAGCATGGCACCGGTAGTTCTGCCGAGGTCGAGGCCTCGAGAACATCCTGGAACCCCGATAATGCTTTGGAAGCCGAAGCCTCCCGCCGGGGTAATTTTGCCGGTACAGAATCCTCGAGGGCAACACCAGAGGCATCTCGATGCTTAGGAGATCAACCCTTTGAGGACCAGCTGGACTTATGTTTAGTTACCTGAGATCCACGGGAGGAAGGAGCAGCCCTGGAAGACGTCGATGCCACAGACGCTGCATCAGAGGGAAACAGGGTACTGACCTAAGCAGCTCGGTTCTTCCGACCTCTTTTAGACATCATGGCGCAGGACATACAATCCATGATAGAGTGGTCAGGACCTAAACATTTAAGACACCATTCATGGGTGTCTGTGACGGAAATGGTACCGCCACACTTGGTGCACTTCTTGAAACCTGGGGCAGGTTTTTCCATGGTAAGAAAAAGATTTTGTGCCTAAGGCCCAAAAAAGGCGTCTGCACCTGAAGAAAAAGAAAAGAGATTTTTTTTATTTTTTTTTTTTAAAGGCCGAAATAAGAAGAGAAAAACCGGAGATACCGGTAGAGCGTCGAGGAAGGCAGACACGACCACAAAATAGAAAGAAATAAAAAAATTCTTCTGCGGTGACAAGAACACGACCTGCTGGCTCCGCGGAACAAGAAGAACTGGAGAGAGGCAGTTGGGAAAGGCGGGAAGGCAGCACGCAGGTGCTGTGGGATGCTCCCAAAAGCGTTCTAATTGGCCGGTGGGGAGCGTTCCCGCGCAGGCTCCGTCGGTACCGATGATACCCATATGTGATGACTACATTCCTGCTTGTTCCTGGAGATAAAGGAAATGTACCTCAGAGGGGCAGGATGCGACAAAGGTTCAACAACATAGAGCTGAGAGACTCAACTGCAGGCTGCATGCCTTACTAAGAGGTGCTGATCATGTAGCTGGGGGGAGGGGGAGATGATGGATCCTGTTAAAAGCAAGGAAAGCACAGTTACTTACCTGTAACAGGTGATCTCTGGGAACAGCAGGAATAAGTCTTCACATATGGGTACGTTGGTACCGACGGAGTCCACGCGGGAATGCTTCCCAGCGTCCAATCAAAGAGCTTTTGGAAGCATCCCACCACACCGGTGTGCTGCCTTCCCGCCTTTCCCAACTGCCTCTCCTCAGTTAAGTTTTAAAGCTGAGACAAAGAGAGAGAGAGAAGAAAGGAAAGATAGAGATACAACTCCTAGGGGAGGAGGGTGGGTTGTGAACACTTATTCCTGCTGTTTCCAGAGATCACCTGTTACAGGTAAGTAACTGTGCTATCTCCAGGAACAAGCAGGAATGAGTCTTCACATATGGGGACTCCAAAGCTGAGATGCCTGGAGCCCCAGCATGTTATAGATTGGAACATGCTACACCTAATAACACCAGGCATCCTGAGGATGGAGGGTAGGAGTTGAAAGAAAAAAGGTGCTGTGGAAAACAGCTTAACCTAGCATAGGACTGCAGACAAGAAGTCCCTGTGTGGATGACAATTGTCATCAATGATATTGGAATGAAATATTGCAATATGGACCTCCCCTAACAGGATTTTACAGAAGTATGGAGGTTCATGGGATCTACTAGGGACCCAGTAGAAGAACCTCGAAGAGGACCTCACTGAAAGTGGAGATAATAAACCTGTAGGAAAACAGTGGAGGTCAGAATCCTGAAAGGTAATAGGTAAACCCAGTGAAAGGAAACTGGGGTAGTACAAAAACGGTGGGCCTTCAGCGAAAGGCTTTATAACAAAAAACCCAACTCTTTTGGAGGCAGAGTGGTTTATTCTTAAGAGCAAAAGAGCAAGGCTAACCGATTTGGACAAACAGGCACAGTCCTCGTGGGGAGAAAGGGTATGGAAACCCCTTGTATCCCAAAAGAGAGGACAAATGCCTGAGGAGTTAAGCCTGTAATTAAATGAATATCCGCAATATCTCTCCTAACTGGGGTAAGCTAGGAGAGACATTGGGGCATGGAGAGCTTCAGAGGTGCCTAAGCCCTAAGGTTATGGTATAAAGTTGTTGACTACCACAGGAGTGGCTGTGTGTGTAGAACCCCAAACCTGCTGAATAGCATAGGTATGGGTAGAGACCATCTGTCGGGATCATATAGTTATATGAGCATAGACAGATAGATAAGTATGTGGATACATATCTATCTATAATAAAAGATCTCGACACATACATATATATATAGATAGACATATAAGAATATATCTATAGTGAGATATGGAAGGGCATAAAATACACACAAAAAGTAGATATGAATATGTAGGCTTATATAGGGGTGTCTGCAATTAAACAGACAGAGATATGCCTACAATACGGTATTCACAAAGGATATGTGGAGAGGAAAGATTCATCTAATAACAAGGAGGTAGAACCTACTTGAGAATATATATAGAGAAACTATTCCTCCTGGTTATGATCTGCAAGGATGCTAGCTAGTGAAATAACCAGGACGGTTACGTGAAAAACAGAGGATAATATCAGACTGCAGCTAGGAGATATCGAGTCTTTCAGAACTCTAGGATGGTAAGTGGACAGAAGACGCATAGAGAAGAGATACCATGTTGACATGCTTAAGCGAAAAAGGTACCATGCGTTCTTACATGAGGACAAGCTGCAAAAAGAAAGCCTATGTCCTTTCTATCAAAAAGGAGATAGTAGAAGAAAGGAGAACCCTTCTAGTCATGGGAGACATGACTGAAAAGCCTTTTCCAACCATCTAAGATAGCTGTTGGAGAAAAAACCCTTACGCTCTCTAGCAAGGGCCCATAGTGGAGAGCTTCTCTGTAGAATTGCAGAGAGCATGATGCAGGAGAATGAGGAGATAGAACTGGCTGCTGGAGAGCCAGTATCTCTGCCAACTATGCTGCCAACCCAGGAAAATGAGGATGACAGAAATAGAAGACAATCTAGAAAAACTTGTAGAGAGATGATCTCCAAGATAGATGAAGCACTGACTTGGAGCTACTACTAAGACTAGAAAGAATGTTCATGGAGGACAAATCTGGTTGTTTGTGGACAGAACCAGTGGTCCAAACATTAAGGCTCCTGCATAACTGCTAGCAAGACAGCAGAAGAATCTTACTGTGTAAAAACAGAAAGGACAGAACAGGAGTAGAAACTCTGGACATGTCTGATAGGCTGCTCCAAAGCAAGATGGAAAAGGAGGAGTTAACTCAGAGAGGAAAGCTCCGCACTGGAAAGTGAAAAGTAGAGGCTGAAGAAAAGCCCTCCAGTGAAGTGAGACCACTCTTACAGAGGAAAAGCTTGGTAAGAGGGTGAAGAGAATGGAGCTGAAACAGACTTACTAAGTAGTCAGTCTATAGAAAGGAAAAAAAACACATGCTGGCACAGGAAACTATCATTTGATAGTGGTTAGACCTCTTCCCCTAGCTTGAAGAAGAGGAGAAAACTGTGACCTTTAGGCATGAACATCCTGACAGCTCATAGAAATACAGAAAACATGGATGTCTTTGAAAAGAGATCCATGTCTAGGGGTTAGAATGAAGCGGTGGATTGTCTCTATTGAGAAGAAGCAAACTGCAGATTCTAAACCCAAGAGTCACAAGCATCTGATGATGATTGATCAGAAACCCTGCGGGTTGCTGGGTTTGCTGAGCCTGGTGAGAGGTTGGATTCTTCAGACCAGGACAATGGTTCCCCTGTTTGGGAACATCTGTATAATGGGCAGGTGATGAATAAAACCTTCTCCTCCTATGGGAAGAAAGTTTGGTAGGACATTTCCTACCTACTGAGACACAAGAAGGTGTAGAAGAACTCTTAGGAACAGGTATATCAGTGGACAACTGAGTAACCAGACGTAAAGACTCCTTGTTGAAGAGATTTTCTCCAGTGCAAGGAGTATGTCCCAGTCTTTGTTGTGCCCATTTCTCTAAATCTGAAGCTTGGAGCCAGGCTCTACGTCATGCCCCTATAGCAATAGCAGACGTCCTGCTAACAGACTCAAAAGAGTCTAGGGAAGCACGAGAAAGAAACCAAGAGATATTCTGGATATGCTTAAGCAGTGAGGAATAGTCTGAGCTCTTGAAGTCTGGAAGGAAAGCAGTCAAAAGATGTAATTTCTTCGTGACCTCCTCAAGAGATAGACTCATATAAAAAATATATGAGAGAATTCTTGCAGAAAGCATAGATGTCTGGAAGATTTGACGTCCAAAGGCATCTATTGTCCTAGATTCACGACCTGGTGGATAAGAAGAGTGCTTTTTCTTACTCTTTACTTGCCTCAGTGCTGATTCCACTACTATGGAATGATGAGGAAGTTGAGTCTTTTGAAACACTGGAGAGGGGGGCACCTGATATAGGAGATCAGTTGCTCTGGAAAGTGGGGGTTCCCTTAAGGGTGCTTCCCACAGACCTAGAAGGAGATCCTGCAAGGAATGATGCAAAGGAAGCATTATGTTCTCCTTTGCTTTGGTAGGAACAGAGCCTTGTGCAGGGTCATGTCCAGGGATAGGAATGGCAAGTGATCTTGCTATTGTTCTTAAAGGACTAGAAAGGAGGACTGTTACTTCTGGAGAGAAATCTGCAACTGTAAGTATATACTTCTGGAAATTTTCTAAAAAGGATTCTTTGTATTAAAGCTACTTAATCTGTGAACCCAGTGTTTTTTTTTGTTGGATCAGTTAGGGCCTAGTAGCAGCAATTAAAGTTTGAATTTAAAACACAGAGGAGAACTTTCTGGTTACACTTCAAACCCAGCAGAGAGCTTGCAGTTTAAATTTAATAGTCACTCAGGGCCTAGCATCAGAAAAGTACTTTTAGTTTTAAAACACAGAAGAGAGCTTTCTGGTTAAATTTAGAACCCAGCAGAGAGCTTGTAGTTTAAATTTCATAAGACGTTAGAGCCTAGCAGCAGCTAAGAGCTATAATTTAAATCAAATCAGAATTTAGCTTACCTCAGCAGCACAAGACAGGGTACTGTGTAGCGGACCACTTTTAATAAGTCTTATTTCCTCCCTCCCTCCCTACACCCACCCACCCCTGGGATAATCATAGCTTTATAGGTACTTACACATCTTAAAAGACAGGAGGTGCTTTCAGGTGAAGCTCATTACCCAAATCAGTCATACACTAAGGACCTGAGATTAATTAAGCTTCAGGTGAACAAGGTATATTAAACGTATTAGGTACAGTTTTATTGGTATAAATACCCATAGCAACCCCTAGTAAGTAAGAACTTAAAGATCTAGACACAAACTTAAAACTAAGATGCAGACAGCAGTCCAGCAGCGGGATGGGGGCTTTCCAGTCTTTTGCATTGAGTGTCACATGTATGATTTTCCCCCAGTTGATGAGAGGTCTTACGTGTGCACTAGGTGCAAGGAGCTCTTTGCTCTCAGGGAACAAGTCCGTTCTCTAGAGGCTAAAGTAGCAGACTTGCAAAACATAAGACAGAGAGGTACATAGACGAGACCTACAGGGATATAGTCCTGAAGTCCCACCTCCAGTCTGGCAGCACCCCTGTTGCCATGGAGGAGAGAGGTCACGTGACAGGAGAGCATCAACCTGGTGTGGCAGGAAGTGATCCTGTAACTAGGACCTGTCCTCCAGGTGATGTAAAACCATCACGCACCAAAGAGGTTTCTCCAGGGCCATGTGCCCATGAGGGAAGGGTTAGGACAGCCGTTATAGTTGGTGATTCGATCATTAGGCATGTAGATAGCTGGGTGGCTGGTGGACGTGAGGATCGCCTGGTAACATGCCTGCCTGATGCGAAGGTAGCAGACCTCACGCGCCACCTAGATAAGGTCTCAGATAGTGCTGGGGAGGAGTCTGCTGTCTTGGTACATGTCGGTAACAATGACATAGGAAAATGTGGTAGGGAGGTTCTGGAGGCAAAATTTAGGCTTTTAGGTAGGAAGTTGAAATCCAGAACTTCCAGGGTAGCATTCTCCGAAATGCTTCCTCTTCCACGCGCAGGACCCAAAAGGCAGGCAGAGCTCCGGAGTCTCAATGCGTGGATGAGACAATGGTGCAGAGATGAGGGTTTTGGATTTGTTAGGAACTGGGGAACATTCTGGGGAAAGGAGGGGCTCTTCCGAAGGGATGGGCTTCACCTTAACCGGGATGGAACCAGGCTGCTAGCATTAAAGGTATGGGAGGAGTGGCCTAGTGGTTAGGAAAAGGCACTTCAGGCCGGAGGGCCGGGGGTTCAAGTCCCACCTGGGGACAGCAATCTCAGGCCGGAGGGACTGGGATTTCTAGTCCTATAGGTACTCCTTGTGGTCTTGGGCAAGCCACTTAACCCTCCATTGCCCATGTTCCCTGTAAGTATTAGCGTATGTGTGTCATATCCCCTCATGTTAAATGTATCTCCCAAATGACCGCTTTGACCAGGTGAAAAGCGGTACATAAAGACAGCTAAATTAATTAATTAATTAATTAACCTTTAAAAAGGGGATAGAGCAGCTTTTAAACTATATATTAGGGGAAAGCCGACAGTCGCCCAAGAGAGGATGGTTCGGAAGAATGTATCCTTAAAGGATACTACCAAAAGCAGAGAGGTTCCACAAAAGAGTAAAGTAGCCCAAATGCCCTCAAGTATGGAGCAGACAGAGCTTAAAGATCCCAATTTACCCATGTCTAACAATAGCCAAATTAACATGAATAAAATACATTCTCTAAAATGCTTGTATGCAAATGCTAGAAGACTAAAAAATAAGATGGGAGAGTTAGAATATATAGCACTAAATGAAAGGTTAGATATGATTGGAATATCAGAGACATGGTGGAAGGAGGACAACCAGTGGGACACTGATACCTGGGTACAAACTATATCATAATGATAGAGCTGATCAAATTGGTGGAGGGGTTGCGCTCTATGTTAGAGAGGACATTGACTCAGAAAGGATTAAAGTTTTGCAGGAAACAAAATCTGCTGTAGAATCTATATAGATTGAAATTCCATATAAAAGGGGGAAGGCAATGGCAGTGGGGGTGTACTATCGAGCACCTGGCCAGAATGACCAAATGGATGATGAAATGCTCAAAGAAATCAAGGAAGCTAACAAAAGTTACAGCACAGTAATAATAATGGGTGATTTCAATTAACCCGGTATCAACTGGGTCAGTGTCACGTCAGGACATGCTAGGGAGATAAAGTTCCTAAATGAAATAAATGACTGCTTCTTGGAGCAGCTGGTTCATGAACCGACCAGAGGGGAAGCCATATTAGACCTGGTCCTTAGTGGAACACCAGATCTAGTGCAAGAGATAAGGGTGTAGGAGCCACTTGGCAATAGCGATCATAGCATGATCGCCTTTGATTTAATTAGTGGAGGAGGGATAGTAAGGAAATCCACAGTACTACCTTTTAACTTTCGAAAGGGAGACTATGATAAAATGAGGAAAACAGTTAAGAAAAAACTAAAAGGAGCAGTTGCAAAGGTTAAAGACGTACATCAAGCTTGGGTGTTGTTGAAAAATACTATCTTGGAAGCCCAGACCAGCTGTATTCCACGCTTTAAGAAAAGTGGAAGGAAGTTCAAAAAACTGCCAGCATGGTTTAAAGGTGAGGTCAGAGAGGCTGTTGTTGCCAAAAAAGCATCTTTCAGGAAATGGAAAAAAGAGCCAAACGACGAAACCTGGAAACAGCACAAGCACTGGCAAGTCAAATGCAAGGCATTGATAAGGAAGGCAAAGAGAGAATTGGAGAAGAAGTTTGCTGCGGAAGCAAAAATGCGAAATAAAGACCTTTTCAAGTGCATTCGTAGCGAAAAACCTGTGAGAGAGTCAGTTGGTCCATTAGATGATAAAAGGGTTAAAGGAGCACTAAGTGGCGACAAGGCGATAGCGGAGAGACTGAATGAATTCTTTGCTTCGGTCTTTACTGAGGAAGATGTAGGGATGTTACCCATGACTGAAGTGGTATTTAAAGGTGCGGAAGAATTGAAGGAAATATCGATACATCGGGAAGATGTCTTACAACTATTAGATAAACTGAAGAGTAGCAAATCAACTGGGCCGGATGGTATACATCCAAGGGTGTTGAAAGAACTGAAATATGAGATTGCAGACCTGCTATCAGTAATCTGTGAACTATCATTAAAATCATCTATAATACCTGAAGATTGGAGGACCGCCAATGTAACACCAATTTTTAAAAAGGGTTCCAGGGGTGATCCGGGAAACTACAGACCGGTGAGCCTGACGTCAGTACCAGGAAAAATGGTAGAAACCATCATAAAGAATAAAATTACTCAGCATGTACATAGTCATGACCTAATGGGAGACAGCCAACATGGCTTTAGACAAGGAACATCTTGTCTTACTAATCTTTTATGTTTTTTTGAAGGAGTGAATAAACAGGTGGACAATGGTGAGTCGGTTGATATTGTGTATCTGGACTTTCAGAAAGCCTTTGACAAGGTCCCTCATCAGAGACTTTTGGCAAAACTAAAGAGTTATGGGATAGGAGGCAGTGTACTATTGTGGATCAGGAACTGGTTAAAAGAAAGAAAGAAAGCAGAGGGTAGGGCTAAATGGCCAATTTTCCCAATGGAGAAAGGTGAATAGTGGTGTACCCCAGGGATCTGTGCTGGGTCCGCTGCTTTTTGACATTCATAAATGACCTAGAAAGTGGAACAACAAGTGAGGTTAACAAATTTGCAGATGACACAAAACTATTTAAAGTTGTTAAAACCCAAGACAATTGTGAAAAATTGCAAGAGGATCTTGATAAATTGGAAGACTGGGCATCCAAATGGCAGATGAAATTCAATGTGGACAAGTGCAAGGTTATGCACCTAGGGAAGAACAACCCAAACTATGGTTACACGATGCAAGGTTCCACATTAGGAATCACCACCCAGGAAAAAGATTTAGGCGTCATGGTGGATACCATGTTAAAACCCTCGGCCCAGTGTGCAACGGCGGCCAAGAGAGCAAATAGAATGCTAGGTATGATAAGGAAAGGAATGGAAAATAAAACAAGATATTATAATGCCCCTATATCATTCCATGGTGAGACCGCACCTTGAATATTGTGTGCAATTCTGGTCGCCGTATCTTAAAAAGAATATAGTGATTTTAGAAAAGGTTCAAAGGAGAACCACCAAAATGGTAAAGGGGATGGAAGGATACTCCTCCTATGAAGAAAGGCTAAAAAGGTTAGGGCTCTTTAACCTGGAAAAGAGACGGCTGAGGGGAGATATGATAGAAGTCTATAAATTAATGAACGGCGTGGAACGAGTAAACGTAGATAGAGTAGTTACTCACCTGTAACAGGTGTTCTCCAGGAGCAGCAGGAATCAGTCCTCACATATGGGTGACGTCGGCGCCGACGGAGCCCTCGCGGAGCAATTTTCCCCAGCTTTCAAAGAAAGCCTTTGGGAATTGCAGCGCGCATGCGCGGTCCTCTTCCCGCCCAAGGGTGCCATCTTGCTCAGTCTGATGACATAGCTAAAAGACAGCAAAAAATTAGCAAAAACGAAATCATAGGACTGCAACTCCAAGGGGAGGAGAGAGGGTTGTGAGGACTGATTCCTGCTGCTCCTGGAGAACACCTGTTACAGGTGAGTAACTTCTCTTTCTCCAGGACCAAGCAGGAAGTCAGTCCTCACATATGGGACTCCCAAGCTTAAGGCTACCGGAGACCCTAGGCACAAAAAAGGAGCTCCCTCAAGCTCAGTAGCACAGAAGGAAGGAATCTTCTCTGAGTACGCCTCCAACCGGTAGCCCAACATCCGGGACGGAGGGCAGGAGTTGCCTATACCTCAAAGAG
The DNA here is from genome assembly GCA_033557465.1 of Ichthyophis bannanicus. Taxonomy (NCBI): domain Eukaryota; kingdom Metazoa; phylum Chordata; class Amphibia; order Gymnophiona; family Ichthyophiidae; genus Ichthyophis; species Ichthyophis bannanicus. Next base: position 188,755,202 of record CM066031.1, on the reverse strand, counting down.
ATTACGGAGGACTGCCTGTCCGAAAGCACTGTCTCTGCGGGACTCCCTCTCCAGGCAGTAATGGGCTGCAAAAGTCTGGCTTGAAGACCAAGTAGCGGCCCGGCAGATGTCTGCCAATGGAACAGAGCGGAGGTAAGCCACTGACGCAGCCTTCGCCCTAACACGATGAGCCGTGACTCGACTTTCCGACAAGAGGACGGCTGCCCCATAAGCCCAAGCGATACAGTCAGCAATCCAGATGGACAGAGTACGCTTGGAGACAGGGATCCCCAACTTATTGGGGTCATAAGACACGAAGAGCTGAACAGCTCTTCGGTGCTCCCGCGTACGGTCAAGGTAGAAGGTTAACACCCTCCTACAGTCCAGGGTATGCAGGACCATTTCAGCTCGGCTGGAGTGTGGCCTGGGAAAGAAGGTCAGAAGTACGACTTCCTGGTTGACGTGAAAAGGGGAAACCACTTTAGGAAGAAACTTAGGGTGAGTCCGTAGGACTACCCTATTCTTGTAGAACCTAGTGTAAGGAGGATTAGATACTAGGGCTGTAGCTCACTAACGCGTCTAGCAGAAGTGAGGGCTACCAAGAATAAGGTTTTCCAAGAAAGAAAACGAAGATGACAGGTAGCCATAGGTTCAAAAGGCGGACAGGTAATGCGCTGTAAAACCACATTCAGATCCCAGTCAGGGGCTGGTGGGCGCAAAGGTGGTTTAAGGAGAAGGAGGCCTCTGAGAAAACGAGCCACTAGAGGGTGGCTGGAAAGAGGTCTGCCATCCACCGGCATGTGATGCGCAGAAAGAGCACTGAGGTGGACCCTGACCGAATTGGACTTAAGTCCAAGATTGGAGAGGCAAAGCAAGTACTGCAAGACCACTGATGCCGAACAGGAGAAGGGATCTTAAGACTGCTGAGCACACCAGACGGACAACCGACGCCACTTAAGAGCGTAGGACTTCCGGGTGGAGGGTCGCCTGGAGGCCAAGACAACTTCCTCCACATCTGGAGGCAGCAGGAGGGGAGCAAGGACTACCCTTTCAGCAGCCAAGCCATCAGATGAAGGGACCGGAGGTTGGGGTGTAGGAGAGTCCCGTGATCCTGGGTCAGGAGATTGGGCTGAAACCCCAGAGAGAGAGGAGTGTCCACCGCCAGCTGCATCAGAAGCGGGAACCAGGGCTGTCTCGGCCACCGGGGAGCCACCAGGATCATCGAGGCTCTGTCTCTGAGAACCTTGAAGAGCGTCCGAGACACTAGTGGCATGGGAGGAAAGGCATACAAGAGGCCTGTGGACCATGGAATCAGAAAAGCATCCGCCGCTACTCAGAGGATGCGGTTGTCGAGAGCAGAATCTGGGAAGTTGCCGGTTCTGAGGACTGGCAAACAGATCCATGGTGGGGAGGCCCCATTTGAGAAAGATCTGCTGAAGCACTAACGGATCCAATCTCCACTCGTGTGGTTGGAGTATTCTGCTCAGTTTGTCTGCCAGGCAATTTTCTTGACCCGGGAGATAAACAGCTTTGAGGAGGATGCCGCGGTTGACGGCCCAAGAGCACAGCTTTTGTGCTTCCCGACAGAGAAGGAAGGAGCCTGTGCCCCCCTGTTTGTTCACGTAGAACATTGCAACTTGATAGTCCATCTGGACCAGCACAGACTGGTGAGAAGTGAGGTGGGAGAAGGCCCTCAGAGCCAGGCGGATAGCTCTGAGCTCCAGGAAGTTGATCTGCTGGGCAGACTCCCAAGGAGTCCAGAGGCCTTGAGTACATGTCCCTTGGCAATGTGCTCCCCAACCCAGGAGAGAAGCATCGGTCGTCAGGACCTGAGAAGGCGGAGGAGACTGAAAAGCCATTCCTAGCACTAGGTTTGGCAGATGAAGCCACCATTGCAGAGAAGAGACCAGCGTGTCGGAGATCTGTACGGAGTCCGCTAGGCTCCCAGTGGCCTGATGCCATTGTGTGCGAAGGCACCATTGAGCAGGCCGCATGTTCAGGCGGGCATTGGGGGTCACATGGACTGTGGAAGCCATATGGCCGAGCAGTCTCAGAAATTGCCTGGCAGAGACCAGGGAATTGCTGTGAAAGTGGCTGGCAAGATCCATGAGCCTGTTTGCTCTGTCTAGAGGCAGAAAGGCTCGCGCCTGACGTGTGTTTAATCTTGCGCCGATGAACTCGAGATCCTGAGAGGGGAGCAAAGTGGACTTTGCGAAGTTTATGACAAAGCCCAAGTGCTGAAGCAGAGCCACAGTGCGGTGTGTGGCGTGAGTGGCCTCTTGGGAAGACTGTGCTCTGATGAGCCAGTCGTCGAGGTATGGAAATACAAAGAGGCCTTGAAGCCTTAGATAAGCCGCCACCACTGCTAGACATTTGGTGAACACCCTTGGTGCGGAGGATAGGCCAAAGGGTAGTACTCTGTACTGGTAATGATTGCCCCCCACAACAAACCTGAGACATTGTCTGTGGCTGGGGTGGATGAGGATGTGAGTGTAGGCATCCTTTAGATCTAAGGAGCATAGCCAGTCTCCCTGCTGGAGGTAGGGCAGCAGGATTCCAAGGGTAAGCATCTTGAACTTTTCCTTTGCGAGGAACTTGTTGAGGTTCCGCAAGTCCAGGATGGGTCTGAGGCCTCCTGTTCGTTTTGGTATCAGAAAGTACTTGGAGTAAAAGCCTTGACCTCTCAGGTGGTGGGGCACCGGTTCCACAGCCTGTTCCTGAAAAAGACTTGCTAACTCCTGAAGGAGTAAGTCCCTGTGCAGAGGGAGTCTGAGAGGCTCCCCTGGAAAGTAGGAGGGAGGCACCTGGTGGAAGTGCAGAAGATAGCCCTCCCGGACTATGTGAAGCACCCAGGTATCTGTAGTGATGTTGGACCAACTGTGGGCAAAGTGGACCAGCCGGCCTCCTGTGCTGAGAGAAACCAGCTGAGGGGGAGAGGCTATGCTGATGAAGTCAAAAACCCCCACCCTGCTGAGCAGGGGCCGGTGGTGCAGGCTTGGGGGCTTGTTGCCTACGGGACCCATTACCCCGGTCCCTTGGCCTGCTGACCCTGTTGGGGAGCTGCTGAGGCCTGATAATGAGGGTATTGTTTATAGGCAGCCGCCTTCCTCGGGTAAAAGGGCTTTTTCCCCGAGCCCTTCTTCTTCTGAGAAGGGGCAGAGGTCTTCCTTGAGAGCCGAGTCCTGGTGAGAGTCTCGGTCTCGATCTGTGCAGCCTTCTCAGCCATGGGTTTGCCAAAGAGGTTTTCACTTCTGCAGGGGACATCGACCAACTTGTCCTGCACCCATGGCTCGAGGTCGGATGACTGAAGCCAAGCCTGTCGGCGGGCACCGATGCCGGCTGCGGCTACTCGAGCCGATGCTTCAAAGCCATCATAGGCTGCTCGAGAGATAAACTTTGAGCACTCCCGAATACCAGTTGACAAGGCTTGGAACCTCTGCAAAGGTTCTTCGGAGAGACCAGCAGAGAACCCGGCTATTTCTTTAGCCAGGTCTCGGAGATACATGCCCATATAGAGCTGGTAGGTCTGGACTCGACAAGCAAGCATAGAGCCCTGGAAACACTTCCTACCGAGGGCATCCAGGCTTCGAGCCTCCCGACCGGGAGGCACCGAGGAGTGCATCTTTTGACTCTTAAGTCTATGCATGGCCGATTCCACCACCATGGAATGGTGCGGCAGTTGTGCCTTTTGGAACCCGGGGCTCTTGCGGACTCGATAAATGGAATCGACCCGCTTGCTTGACACCGACGACGACGCCGGGCTCTCCCACATGCGGAAGAGAAGTCGTTCCAGCATCGGAGGGACCGGTACAGTAAAGGCCTCCTTTGGGGGAGAGTCATACTGGAGGGCAGCGAGCTCTTGGGCTCGAGGCTCCTCCTCGGGATCCGCAGGGAAGGCCAAGGCCTTGGCCATATCCCGCACGAAGTCCGAGAACCGGGTATCGTCCGGGGGGGACCGTCTCCGAGGCTCGGGGGAGTCCGAAGGGACACACAGAGTCCGAAAAGAACCCGGGGACTCTTCGTCCTCGGATTCCCAGGCTGACCCCTTGGAGGAGTCGTCGAGCGGCTCCGGTCGAGCGGGCATCGATGCCATCCGCCCCGACGACCTCGGTCCCGAAAGGGAGTCCGAAGGAGACCGTGACCGAGGATCGACTCGAGCCCTCATGGACTCGAGGATCAGCTCGGTCTCCGGGGTCGACTTGGACGTCGACGTCCCGGTGGTCAGGGCAGAAGCACCGGCGAGGCCAGCGATCAATGCCCGGTGCTGGTCCATTAAGGCAGTCAGACTGCTCTCCAAGGCCGTCAACCTGAGTCCGAGCTCAGGAGACCCAGCAGCCCCCGACTCGGGCCCCGACGGCGTCGGGCCCAACGTCGGTTCCTTCGGAGGCGAGTCCACGAGGACAACAGCACTTACGTGAGCAGGCGAGTCCATCTCGAGACGAGGATGTTTGGAAGGCCTCTCCATCTCCGAGGACACGGGACGGCTATCGGGGCTATGCGACCTGGCCCTCGAGGAACCAGGAGCGTCCACCGACGCCGCCCCCGCGGGTTTCTTCTTCCGATGATGTTCCCGGTAGGAGACCCCCGCTCAGAGGAACTTCGACGATGCTCAGGACCACAGTCCCGAGACGTCGAAGCCTCTGACGAGGTCCGGGCCCGGCCGGAGTCAGAGAAAGCGTAGTTACTCACCTTTAACAGGTGTTCTCCAGGAGCAGCAGGAATCAGTCCTCACTTATGGGTGACGTCGGCGCCGACGGAGCCCTCGCGGAGCAATTTTCCCCAGCTTTCAAAGAAAGCCTTTGGGAATTGCAGCGCGCATGCGCGGTCGTCTTCCCGCCCGAGGGTGCCATCTTAGCCAGTCAGATGACATAGCTAAAAAAGACAGCATAAAAATTTGCAAAAAGAACATAAGCAGACGATTGCAACTCCAAGGGGAGGAGGGAGGGTAGTGAGGACTGATTCCTGCTGCTCCTGGAGAACACCTGTTACAGGTGAGTAACTACGCTTTCTCCAGGACCAAGCAGGAAGTCAGTCCTCACTTATGGGACTCCCAAGCTCAAGGCTACCGGAGACCCTAAGCACAAAAATGAGCTCCCTCTAGCTCAGCAGCACAGAAGGAAAGAATCTTCGCTGAAATATCACCCACCGGTAGCCCACATCCGGGATGGAGGGTAGGAGTTGCTCAGACCTCAAAGAGATTACGGAGGACTGCCTGTCCGAAAGCACTGTCCCTACGGGACTCCCTCTCGAGACAGTAATGGACCGCAAAAGTCTGGCTCGAAGACCAAGTAGCGGCCCGGCAGATGTCTGCCAGCGGAACAGAGCGGAGGTAAGCCACTGACGTGGCCTTTGCCCGAACGCAATGAGCCGTGACTCTACTTTCTAAGGAGAGTCCGGCTGCCCCATAAGCCCAAGAGATACAGTCCGCCACCCAGATGGACAGAGTACGCTTGGAGACCGGGAGCCCCAATCTATTGGGGTCAAAAGACACAAAAAGCTGAGCAGCTTTACGGTGCTCCCGCGTACGGTCAAGGTAGAAGTTCAGAGCCCTTCTACAGTCCAGGGTATGGAGGACCGTCTCAGCTCGGCTGGAGTGTGGTCTGGGAAAGAAGGTTGGAAGTACCACCTCCTGATTGATGTGAAAAGGGGAGACCACTTTAGGCAGAAATTTCGGATGAGTCCGTAGGACCACCCTATTCTTGTAGAACCTAGTGTAAGGGGGATCAGACACGAGGGCCTGCAATTCACTTACGCGTCTAGCGGAAGTGAGGGCTATCAAGAACAGAGTTTTCCAAGACAGAAAACGGAGAGAACAGGTAGCCATAGGTTCAAAAGGCGGACAGGTGATCCGCTGCAAAACCACATTCAGGTCCCAGTCAGGCGCTGGCGGGCGCAGAGGTGGTTTAAGTAGAAGGAGACCTCGGAGAAACCTCGCTACGAGAGGGTCATTGGAGAGAGGTCTGCCGTCCACCGGCACATGATGTGCTGAAAGAGCACTGAGGTGAACTTTGACGGAGTTGGACTTAAGTCCCAGATTAGAGAGGTGCAGCAAGTACTGCAAGATCAACGACACCGGGCAGGAGAAGGGATCCTGAGACTGTTGGGTACACCAGACTGCAAAGCGACGCCATTTAAGGGCGTAGCATTTGCGGGTAGAAGGCCGTCGCGAAGCCAAGACGACCTCCTCCACCTCTGTCGGCAGGAGAAGGGGAGCAAGGACTACCCTCTCAGCAGCCAGGCCATGAGGTTGAGAGACCTGAGGTTGGGGTGCAGGAGGGACCCCTGATCCTGAGTGAGGAGATCCGGTTGTACCCCCAGAGGGATTGGATCCTCCACCGCCAGTTGCAGCAGGAGCGGAAACCACGGCTGCCTGGGCCAGCGAGGGGCCACCAGGATCATGAAGGCTTTGTCTCGGACAACCTTGAAAAGAGTCCGAGAGACTAGCGGGATGGGAGGGAAAGCGTACAGAAGGCTCCCCGACCACGAGATCAGAAAGGCGTCCGCCGCAAGCCGAAGGGGGTGTGGCTGACGAGAGCAGAAGCGAGGAAGCTGCCGGTTGTGAGGACTGGCAAAGAGATCCACCGTGGGGAGACCCCACTTGAGGAAGAGCTTCTGAACTACCAAGGGATCCAGACGCCACTCGTGCGGCTGGAGGACCCTGCTGAGCTTGTCTGCAAGGCAATTTTCTTGGCCCGGGAGATAAACTGCCTTGAGGAGAATGCCGTGACTGACGGCCCAAGAGCAGAGCTTCTGTGCCTCCCGGCAGAGGAGGAAGGAGCCCGTGCCCCCCTGCTTGTTCACGTAGAACATGGCAACTTGATTGTCCGTCTGGACAAGGACGGACTGTTGGGAAGTCAGGTGGGAGAAGGCCTTGAGAGCTAGGCGGATCGCCCTGAGCTCCAGGAAGTTGATCTGCTGAGCCGACTCCCACGTGGTCCAGAGGCCCTGAGTACGTGCCTCTTGGCAATGTGCTCCCCAGCCCAGGAGGGATGCATCGGTGGTCAGCACCCGGGTTGGCTGAGGTGACTGGAAAGGCATTCCGAATGTCAGGTTCGGCTGCCGGAGCCACCACCGGAGAGACGAGACCAGCGGCTCGGAAACGCGCACTAGGTCTGCTAGGCCGCCCGTGGCTTGACGCCACTGCTGGCGGAGACACCATTGAGCAGACCGCATATTCAGGCGGGCATTGGGGGTCACATGGACGGTGGAAGCCATATGGCCGAGCAGTCTCAGGAAGCGCCTGGCGGAGACCAGGGGCTGGCTGCGAAAGCGGTCGGATAGGTCCATGAGCCGGTGAGCCCTGTCGAGCGGTAGGTACGCTCGCGCCTGCGGAGTGTGCAGCCTTGCGCCGATGAACTCGAGATCCTGTGAGGGGAGCAAAGTGGACTTTGCGAAGTTTATAACAAAGCCCAAGTGCTGCAGCAGAGTCACCGTGCGGCACGTGGCGTTGGTGACCTCCTGAGCGGACGCTGCTCTGATGAGCCAGTCGTCGAGGTACGGAAAGACAGAGGCCGTGAAGCCGGATATGGGCCGCCACGACCGCGAGACATTTTGTGAAGACTCGCGGTGCGGATGACAGGCCAAAGGGCAGTACTCTGTACTGGTAATGATCTCCTGCCACCACAAACCTTAGGTATTGGCGGTGGCTTGGGTGGATGAGGATGTGCGTGTAGGCATCCTTTAGATCCAAGGAGCATAGCCAATCTCCCTGCTGGAGGTAGGGCAGAAGGATTCCAAGGGTAAGCATTTTGAACTTCTCCCGCACAAGGAACTTGTTGAGGTTGCGCAAGTCCAGGATGGGTCTGAGGCCCCCTGTTCTCTTTGGTATCAGAAAATACCTTGAATAAAAGCCTTGACCTCTCAGGTGGTGTGGCACCGGTTCCACCGCCTGTTCCTGCAGAAGACCTGCTAACTCCTGAAGGAGCAACTCCCTGTGCAGAGGGGGGCGCGGAGGTTCTCCCGGAAAATAGGAGGGAGGAACCTGATGGAAGTGGAGAAGGTAGCCTTCTCGCACGACCTGAAGCACCCAGGCATCTGCGGTGATGCTGGACCACCTGTGGGCGAAGTGAACCAGCCGGCCTCCGGTGCTGGGAGGAACCAGCGGGGGGGGAGAGGCTATGCTGAGCGAGTCAAAAGCCCCCACCCTGCTGAGCAGGGGCTGGTGGTGCAGGCTTGGGGGCTTGCTGCCTACGGGACCCGTTACCCCGTCCCTTGGCCTGCTGGCCCTGTTGGGGAGCTGCAGGGGCCTGATAATGGGGGTATTGTTTGTAGGCAGCCGCCTTCCTCGGGTAAAAGGACTTTTTCCCCGAGCCCTTCTTTTTCTGGGAAGGGGCGGAGGTCTTCCTAGAAAGCCTGGTCCTGGTGAGAGTCTCAGTCTCAATTTGTGCAGCCTTTTCCGCCATGGGCTTGCCAAAGAGGTTTTCGCCTCGGCAGGGGACATCGACCAACTTGTCCTGTACCCAGGGCTCAAGGTCTGACGACTGAAGCCAAGCCTGTCGGCGGGCACCGATGCCGGCTGCGGCCACACGAGCCGAGGCTTCAAAGCCATCATAGGCTGCTCGGGACATGAACTTTGAGCATTCCCGAATGCCCGTGGACAAGGCTAGGAACCTCCGGAAGGGCTCCTCGGAGAGACCAGCGGAGAATCCGGCTAGCTCTTTAGCCAGATCCCGGAGATACATGCCCATGTATAGCTGGTAAGTCTGGACACGACATGCGAGCATAGAGCCCTGGAAGCACTTCTTGCCAAGGCCATCCAGGTTACGGGCCTCCCTTCCAGGAGGCACCGAGGAGTGCATCTTCTGGCTCTTAAGACGATGCATGGCCGATTCCACTACCATGGAATGGTGTGGCAGCTGTGCCTTTTGAAAGCCAGGGCTCTTGCGGACCCGATAGATAGAATCGACCCGCTTGCTCAGGACCGGCGAGGAGGCCGGACTCTCCCACATGCGGAAGAGTAGTCGTTCCAGCATAGGAGGAACCGGCACAGTAAAGTGTTCCCTCGCGGGAGAGTCATACTGGAGGGCGTCGAGCTCTTCGGCTCGAGGCTCCTCCTCGGGATCCGCAGGGAAGGCCAAAGCCTTGGCCATGTCCCTAACGAAGTCCGAGAACCGGGCATCCTCCGGGGGGGACTGCTTCCGAGGCTCGGACTCCGGTGAGTCCGATGGGACACACCGAGTCCGGAAAGAATCAGGTGACTCTTCCTCCTCAGACTCCCAGACCGACTCCGACGAGGACTCGGTGGGGTCGGCCCGGGCAGGGCGCGGCGCCAGCCGCCCCGACGCCGAGGGAGTCGGCGTCGGCGACCTCGGTCCCGAACGGGAGGCCGAGGGTGACCTCGACCGAGGATCGACTCGAGTTCTCATCGACTCGAGGATCGGCTCGGTCTCCGGGGTCGACTTGGACGTCGATGTCCCGGCGGTCGGGGCAGCGGCGCCAGCGAGGCCAGCGAGCAGTGCCCGCTGCTGGTCCATGAAGGCAGACAGTCTGCTCTCCAAGGCCGTCAACCTGAGTCCGAGCTCAGGTGACCCAGCAGCCCCCGACTCGGGCCCCGACGGCGTCGGGCCCGACGTCGGCTGTCGCGGAGGCGAGTCCAGAAGGACCACAGGACTTACCGGGGCAGGCATCTCCGACTCCAGGCGAGGTCGCTTCGGGATGTGTTCCTTCTCCAAGGACCCGGGGCGGCTGTCGGGGCTATGCGACCTGGCCCTCGCGGAACCAGGAGCGTCCACCGACGCCGCCCTCGCGGGTTTTTCCTTCCGACGATGGTCCCCGGAGGGAGAACCCCGGTCGGAGGAGCTCCGGCGACGTTCCGAGCTGGAGCCTTTCGACACGGAGGCCTCCGACGAGGTCCGGGTACGGCTGGGGTCAGCGAAGATTCTCTCACGCTGATGCCGCCGACTTCTCAACGCCTTTGAGGACAGTTTGCTGCAGGGCCCACAGATCAGTTCCTCATGATCCGGACCAGGCAGCGGAGGCAAAAGTCGTGTGTGTGTCGGTCAGTGACATATTTCGGTCACACCGACCACACCGCTTAAACCCACTGGCAGCCATCGGGGGAAAAAGGGCCCCTGCGAGGTCAAAGGACCGGGCTGCCAGGGAAACCGAAAACGAAAGCTGACTAAGTCAGAAAAACCGAAAAAAGTACGAGGACTCGAGACCGGCGTCGCGAGTCCGGGCGGGAAAACGATCGGCGTCGAACCGAAAGAAAAAAGGATAAAATAAAGAAGAAAATCAACTTTTTCGCGGGGACAAGACGGGGACGTCTGTAGGGCTCCGCGGAAAAAAGAAGACTGGCTAAGATGGCACCCTCGGGCGGGAAGACGACCGCGCATGCGCGCTGCAATTCCCAAAGGCTTTCTTTGAAAGCTGGGGAAAATTGCTCCGCGAGGGCTCCGTCGGCGCCGACGTCACCCATAAGTGAGGACTGACTTCCTGCTTGGTCCTGGAGAAGATACGTTCCCGCTGATGCTGCCGACTCCTCAACGCTTTTGAGGACATCTTGCCACACAGACCACAGATCATCGGGTCATCATCGGGTCCGAGGCAGCGGAGGCAGCAGTCGTGTGTGTCAGTAAGAGACATGAGCTTCTTACACCGATCACACTTCTTAAACCCGCTGGCAGCCATCGGGGGAAAAAGGGCCCATGCGAGGTCAAAAGACAGGGCTGCCAGTGAAAAAGAAAAAGGCGCGAAATCTGTCACGAAGGACAAAAAAACGAAAAAGAAAGAACGGACTCGCAACCGGCGTAGCGGGTCCGGGCGGGAAAATAACCGGCGTCGAACGGAGAAAAAGACAAATAAAACCAACTTTTCTAGCGGGGAATTACAAACAACGTCTGTAGGGCTCCGCGGAAAAAAGAAGACTGAGCAAGATGGCACCCTTGGGCGGGAAGAGGACCGCGCATGCGCGCTGCAATTCCCAAAGGCTTTCTTTGAAAGCTGGGGAAAATTGCTCCGCGAGGGCTCCGTCGGCGCCGACGTCACCCATATGTGAGGACTGACTTCCTGCTTGGTCCTGGAGAACGATTGTTTACCTTATCAGAATATAGAAAGACTAGGGGACGTGCAATGAAGCTACAGGGTAAACTATTTAAGACTAATAAAAGAAAATATTTTTTCACTCAACGTGTAATCAAACTCTGGAATTTGTTACCGGAGGATGTAGTAAAGGCTGTTAGTGTAGCTGGGTTTAAAAAATGTTTGGACAAGTTCCTGGAGGAAAGGTCCATAAACCATTATTAAGAAGTGACCGAAGATATCAATGCTTGACCCAGTACAAGAATTGTGGAACTTGTGTCTCTTGGGGAAACTGCTAGGTACATATGACCTAGATTGGCCACTGTTGGAAACAGAATACTGGGCTAGATGGACCTTGGTCTGACCCAGTATGGCATATCTTATGTTCTTATGTTCCAGGAGAAAACTCTGGAAAGAGGGATCTCCAACGGGAATCTCCCTTGGACAGGTTAGATCAGAAGAACTAGCCCAAGCACCCAAGGATATATCCAAATATATAGGAATGGAAGATCCTGCATGGTGCAGGGTGGTATTCCTAAAGGATGATTGCCGGTACTGGCTGTCAGGAGCAGCATCTGTCAGTACCTCATCGTCCATGTCAGGTATCGATTACAAGCCTGGTATAGAAGGGAGCGATCCTGTTGAAAGAAGCAGGGCAGGAGCTGGCCACGATGCTACTGTGGAGACCGGTAGCGATGCTGACACCGGTACCGATGTCAGAGCCGAAGGCAACACAGACATCGGAGTAGCCATCGATGACAGCTCAATCGGTACCGAGGTAATCGAAGGCCTCCGTCCACTATCCTCGGTATCAAGCCTGCGGTGCTGATCGGTGTCTGTACCAATGCGTGCCGGTACCCAGTCTTCCGGACTAGAGATCGATTGCAAACTCAGTATTGAGGGCAAGGAGCCTGATGAAGGAAGCACAGCAGGCACCGAACGCAAAGGTAATGTGGACATCGGTACCGACTTCGGTACCGTTTCTGATACCGGTGGAAGAAGGTCAACCGGTGGCAACTCAAACTGCATCGGAGGAACCGAGAGTTCCGGATCCGAATCATCGGAACCGAGCCTTTGGTACCGAGGGGAGCCGGTACCAAGGCGAGTCGGTACCCAATCCTCCAGACTGGAGATCTATTCCAGACTCGGCATCGAAGGAAGCGAGACTATTGATGTACATCTGGAGGGTACCAATGTCAGTGGTCGTATCGGTGTCGGTACCGATACCGGAAAGTCAGTCTGGGATATTTCCACCGGACCCGAAGGTACCGAGGACGCCAGATGACGATCCCTGGTGAGGAGTATTTCATCCAACACCAGTGCCGATGTCGGGGTATCGGTATCGCTCGAAGCGGATGCCACCACCAGACACGGCGCAGGTATGTTCTGTGAGGGGTGAACCCCAGGAACAACCTGAAACCCTTCAAAGGCTTTGGAGACCAAAGACTCCCGCCGGATTTTGAAGCCAGTGGGCCCTCGAGAGCAAGGCCGGAGCCGTCTATATGCTGTGCATGAGACCTACCACTCGAGGACTGGCTAGTCTTAACAGACTGTTTGTGGGTTACCTGATCCTGTGTAGAAGAAGAAAGGGACGGTGCCCTAAAGTTGGAGGGGAACCAGGTATTGAAGAAAACTCGAAGTTGAAACTCTCTTCTCACCAAACTGTTAACCAAAGGCTCCGGAGGAAAAAGGTCAGGCCCCAAACAGGTTAGACACCGGCTTTGAGGGTCTAAAAATAAAGTTGTACCGCCACAGTCTGAACATTTCCTAGAGAAAATGGCTGGCGGTTCCATGAAGCAAAAAGAAGAGGCCTAAAGGACTGAGAAACGTATGACACTATGAAGAAAAATAATCCTTGAAAAAGGAAAATTTTCACCAGAAAAGAAGAAAAGAAAACACCAGTACGGTGGAGTCGGGAGACAGCCGCGACCACAAGAAAAATAAGAAATAAAACAAAATTTTCTGCAGTGACAGGAGGACGTCCTGCCGGCTCCGCGGAAAAACAAAAACTGAGGAGAGGCAGTTGGGAAAGGCGGGAAGGCAGCACGCAGGCATGGTGGGATGCTTCTAAATGCTCTTTGATTGGACGCTGGGAAGCGTTCCCGCGCGGACTCCATCGGAACCGACCTACCCATATGTGAAGACTCATTCCTGCTTGTTCCTGGAGATAAGAGGTTGACATTCTGGAGGTGAGGGGAGAGGAGAGAAAGATGGGGGGGAGGGGAGGGGAGAGAAAGATGGGGGGAGAGTAAGGATACAATTTATCATTCCAATAAAGTAACCTGAATCTGAAAGACAGTGGACCATGTCAGGGAGAGGATAGGGATGGTAGAAATGCTGCATCATGTAAGGATGGAAAGAAGAAAGAGGGAGATGCTGGATCAGTTGGGGAGCAGGGAAGGGAGGGAGATGCTGGATCATGTGGGGGGAAGAGACAGTGGAGATACTGAATATGAAGGAAGGGTAGAGAAGAAAGTGGACAGCTGTTGGACATGGAGAAGGGAGGAATAGGGAGATAGAGGGAATATTTGGATTGGAAGGGGAGAGAGGAGGCAGCTGGCACTGGTGGATGGTGAGGTGGGGAAAGAGGGTATAATCATATTAGAAGGATTCAATGTTGGGGCTGACAAAGAGGAAGGGGGATATTGCTGGCAGATATGGCTCGGGAAAGTTAGGAGAAGGGGTGAGCAAGGGCAGAAATGCAGAGGAAGGTGGATAAGGAGAGGCAAAGGAATGGATGCTAGGACTAAGGAGGAAGGGAAAAGGGATAAAAGGATTAAAGTAGACAAAGCGATGGGACCGGACGGGATACACCCTAGAATACTGAGGGAACTTGGGGACATTCTAGCAGCTCCACTGACTGACCTTTTCAATACCTTGTTTATTTATTTATGTATTATTTAGCTGCATTTATATCCCGCTTTTCACCTGGTCAAAGTGGTTGGGGGATACATTTAACACGAGGGGATATGAGACACACACACTAATACTTACAGGGAACATGGGCAATGGAGGATTAAGTGGCTTGCCCAAGACCACAAGGAGCACCTGTGGGACTAGAAACCCCAGTCCTTCCGGCCCAAGGTTGCTATCCTCTAGTGGGATTTGAACCACCGACCTTCCGGCCTCTGGTACCTTGCCCCAACAACTAGGCCACTCCTCCCTCCTTGTTCGAGTCGGGAGTGGTGCCAAAGGACTGGAGAGAGGCTCATGTGGTGCCCTTACACAAAAAGCGGAAGTAAGAATGTGGTTGAAAACTACAGGCCGGTTAGTTTAACTTCAGTGGTGAGTAAATTATTGGAAACGCTGCTGAAAGAGAAAATAGTGAGGTTTCTGGAGTCCAGCAAATTACAGGATCCGAGGCAGCATGGATTCACCAGAGGCAGGTCTTGTCAAACAAATCTGATTGATTTCTTTGACTGGGGTGACCAGGGAGTTGGACCAAGAGAGAGCCCTAGATGTGGTGTATTTAGATTTCAGTAAAGCCTTTGACACTATTCCTCACAGGGGACTTATAAACAAACTGAGCACCCTAGGGATGGACCCTAAAGTTACTGCTTGGGTTAGAAATTCGTTGGGTGGGAGGCAACAAATAGTACAGGTAAATGGAGCTCACTCTGAGGAGAAGGGTGTTACCCAGGGATCTGTCCTTGGTCGGATTCTTTAACATCTTTGTTAGTGATATAGCGGAAGGGCTGTCGGGTAAGGTTTGCCTTTTTCCAGATGATACAAAAATCGGCAATAGAGTAGACACCCAGGAAGGTGTAGATAGCATGAGGAGGGATCTAGCTAAGCTTGAAGAATGGTCTAGAATTTGGCAGCTGGGATTTAATGTTAAACAATGTAAGGTCATGCATTTGGGCTGCAGCAATCCAAGGGAGCAATATAGTATAGCGGGTGAAGTACTTTTGTCCACTAAAGAAGAGTGGGACCTCGGTGTGGTTGTGTCTGATGATCTTAAAGTAGCTAAACAGGTAGAAAAGCTGACGGCAAAAGCTAGAAGGATACTTGGGTGCATACGGACAAGAATGGCTAGCAGAAAAAAGGAGGTGATAGTGCCTCTGTATAAGTCTTTGGTGCAACCTCATTTGGAGTATAGTGTGCAATTCTAGAGACCGCACCTTCAAAAGGATGTGAACAGGATGAAGTCGGTGTAGAGGGTGCCTACTAAAATGGCTAGTGGTCTTCATTATAAAGCATACATAATAACATAAGACATGCCATACTGGGTCAGACCAAGGTCCATCTAGCCCAGTATTCTGTTTCCAACAGTGGCCAATCTAGGTCATATGTACCTAGCAGTTTCCCCAAGGGACACAGGTTCCACAATGCTTGTATTGGTTCAAGCATTAATATCCTGGGTCCCTTCTTAATAATGGTTTATGGACCTTTCCTCCAGGAACTTGTCCAAACCTTTTTTAAACCCAGCTACACTAACAGCCTTTACTACATCCTCCGGTAACAAATTCCAGAGTTTGATTACACGTTGAGTGAAAAAATATTTTCTTTTATTAGTCTTAAATAGTTTACCGTGTAGCTTCATTGCATGTCCCCTAGTCTATCTATATTCTGATAAGGTAAACAATCGATCTACGTTTACCTGTTCCACTCCGTTCATTAATTTATAGACTTTTATCATATCTCCCCTCAGCCGTCTCTTTTCCAGGTTAAAGAGCCCTAACCTTTTTAGCCTTTCTTCATAGGAGTATCCTTCCATCCCCTTTACCATTTTGGTGGCTCTCCTCTGAACCTTTTCTAAAATAGCTATATCCTTTTTAAGATACGGCGACCAGAACTGCACACAATATTCAAGGTGCAGTCTCACCATGGAACGATATAGAGGCATTATAATATCTTTTGTTTTATTTTCCATTCCTTTCATTATCATACCTAGCATTCTATTTGCTCTCTTGGCCGCTGCTGCACACTGGACCGAGGGTTTTAACATGGTATCCACAATGACGCCTAAATCTTTTTCCTGGGTGGTGGTTCCTAATGTGGAACCTTGCATCGTGTAACCATAGTTTGGGTTGTTCTTGCCTAGGTGCATAACCTTGCACTTGTCCACATTAAATTTCATCTGCCATTTGGATGCCCAGTCTTCCAATTTATCAAGATCCTCTTCAATTTTCCACAATCCTCTTGGGTTTTAACAACTTTAAATAGTTTTGTGTCATCTGCAAATTTGATAACCTCACTCGTTATTCCACTTTCCAGGTCATTTATGAATATGTAAAAAAGCTGAGGACCCAGCACAGATTCCTGGGGTACATCACTATTCACCTTTCTCCATTGGGAAAATTGGCCATTTAGCAATACCCTCTGCTTTCTATCTTTTAACCAGTTCCTGATTCACAATAGTACACTGCCTCCTATCCCATGACTCTTTAGTTTTGCCAAAAGTCTCTCATGAAGGACCTTGTCAAAGGCTTTCTGAAAGTCCAGATACACTATATCAACCGACTCACCTTTGTCCACCTGATTATTCACTCCTTCAAAAAAACATAACAGATTAGCAAGACAAGATCTTCCCTTGTCTAAAGCCATGTTGGCTGTCTCCCATTAGGTCATGACCAATGTTCCCTCTAATTTTCTATAGCCTGTGTGCGCACAAAATATCAGCTGTGCAGCTTTTGAAGGAAGGTTAAATTTTTGTGCGCCACATAACGACATTCGGAGTTATATACTTTAAAATTTGACTACACATCAGAATACAGTATGTACACCACATTGATTGCACTAGAAAACATTGTAGAACTTGTGAAAACCATAAATACATAACTTTTAAATTTTAAGATGTCTGTGTTGTTTTCTATCAGAATCAGAACCGTAATTTTTGTGCGCTCTCTTGTAAAAGTATGTGCGCTCGCTCGGCGAGGTGTGTGCGCGCGCACACGCGCACAGCTTAGAGGGAACAGTGGTCATGACTATCTACATGCTGAGTAATTTTATTATGTTGGTTTCTACCATTTTTCCCGGTACTGATGTCAGGCTCACTGATCTGTAGTTTCCCGGATCACCCCTGGAACCCTTTTTCAAAATTGGTGTTACATTGGTGATCCTCCAATCTTCAGGTATTAGAGATGATTTTAATGATAGTTCACAGATTACTAATAGCAGGTCTGCTATCTCATATTTCATTTCTTTCAACACCCTTGGATGTATACCATCCAGCCCAGGTGATTTGCTACTCTTCAGTTTATCTAATAGTTGTAATACATCTTCCCGATGTATCGATATTTCCTTCAATTCTTCCACACCTTTAAATACCAC
The DNA here is from genome assembly GCA_033557465.1 of Ichthyophis bannanicus. NCBI lineage: Eukaryota > Metazoa > Chordata > Amphibia > Gymnophiona > Ichthyophiidae > Ichthyophis > Ichthyophis bannanicus. The sequence goes on along the minus strand of CM066031.1, from coordinate 188,737,931 downwards.
TTCAGACATGGGTAACATCCCTACATCTTCCTCAGTAAAGACTGAAGCAAAGAATTCATTCAATCTCTTGAAAAGGTCTTTACTTCACGTTTTTGCATCCGCAGCAAGCTTCTTCTCAAATTCTCCCTTTGCCTGCCTTATTAATGCCTTGCATTTGACTTGCCAGTGCTTGTGCTGTTCCCAGGTTTCGTCGTTTGGCTCTTTTTTCCATTTCCTGAAAGATGCTTTTTTGGCAACAGCCTCTCTGACCTCACCTTTAAACCATGCTGGCAGTTTTTTGGACTTCCTTCCACTTTTCTTAAAGCGTGGAATACAGCTGGTCTGGGCTTCCAAGATAGTATTTTTCAACAACAGCCTAGCCTGATGTTCGTCTTTAACCTTTGCAACTGCTCCTTTTAGTTTTTTAACTGTTTTCCTCATTTTATCATAGTCTCCCTTTCGAAAGTTAAAAGGTAGTACTGTGGATTTCCTTACTATCCCTCCTCCACTAATTAAATCAAAGGCGATCATGCTATGATCACTATTGCCAAGTGGCCCCAACAACCTTATCTCTTGCACTAGATCTGGTGTTCCACTAAGGACTAGGTCTAATATGGCTTCCCCTCTGGTTGGTTCATGAACCAGCTGCTCCAAGAAGCAGTCATTTATTTCATCTAGGAACTTTATCTTCCTAGCATGTCCTGACGTGACACTGACCCAGTTGATACCGGGGTAGTTGAAATCACCCATTATTATTACTGCACTGTAACGTTTGTTAGCTTCCTTGATTTCTTTGAGCATTTCATCATCCATTTGGTCATTCTGGCCAGGCGCTCGATAGTACACCCCCACTGCCATTGCCTTCCCCCTTTTACATGGAATTTCAATCCATATAGATTCTACAGCAGATTTTGTTTCCTGCAAAACTTTAATCCTTTTTGACTCAATGCCCTCTCTAACATAGAGAGCAACCCCTCCACCAATTTGATCAGCTCTATCATTACGATATAGTTTGTACCCAGGTATCACAGTGTCCCACTGGTTGTCCTCCTTCCAATCATATCTAACCTTTCATTTAGTGCTATATATTCTAACTCTCCCATCTTATTTTTTAGACTTCTAGCATTTGCATACAAGCATTTTAGAGAATGTATTTTATTCATATTAATTTGGCTATTGCTAGACATGGGTAATTTGGGGTCTTTAAGCTCTGTCTGCTCCATACTTGAGGGCATTTGGGCTACTTTACTCTTTTGTGGAACCTCTCTGCTTTTGGTAGTATCCTTCAAAGATACATTCTTCCATACCATCCGCTCTTGGGCGACTGTCGGCTTTCCCCTAATATCTAGTTTAAAAGCTGCTCTATCTCCTTTTTGAAGGTTAATGCCAGCAGCCTGGTTCCATCCCGGTTAAGGTGAAGCCCATCCCTTCAGAAGAGCCCCTCCTTTCCCCAGAATGTTCCCCAGTTCCTAACAAATCCAAAATCCTCTTCTCTGCACCATTGTCTCATCCACGCATTGAGACTCCGGAGCTCTGCCTGCCTTTTGGGTCCTGCGCGTGGAACAGGAAGCATTTCGGAGAATGCTACCCTGGAAGTTCTGGATTTCAACTTCCTAACTAAAAGCCTAAATTTAGCCTCCAGAACCTTCCTACCACATTTTCCTATGTCACTGATACCAACATATACCAAGACAGCAGACTCCTCCCCGGCACTATCTAAGACCTTATCTAGGTGGCGCGTGAGGTCCGCTACCTTCGCACCAGGCAGGCATGTTACCAGGCGATCCTCACGTCCACCAGCCACACAGCTATCTACATGCCTAATGATTGAATCACCAACTATAACAGCTGTCCTAACCCTTCCCTCATGGGCACATGGCCCTGGAGAAACTTCCTCGGTGCGAGAGGGTTTTACATCACCTGGAGGACAGGTCCTAGTTACAGGATCACTTCCTGCCACACCAGGGTGATGCTCTCCTGTCACATGACCTCTCTCCTCCATGGCAACAGGGATGCTGCCAGACTGGAGGTGGGACTTCAGGACCCTGTAGGTCTCGTCTATGTACCTCTGTCTGTCTTATGCTTTCCAAGTCTGCTACTTTAGCCTCTAGAGAACGGACTCGTTCCCCGAGAGCAAAGAGCTCCTTGCACCTAGTGCACACGTAAGACCTCTCACCAACTGGGAGAAAATCATACAGGTGACACTCAATGCAAAAGACTGGAAAGCCCCCATCCCGCTGCTGGACTGCTGTCTGCATCTTAGTTTTAAGTTTGTGTTTAGATCTAAGTTCTTTACTTACTAAGGATTGCTATGGATATTTATACTAATAAAACTGTACCTAATACGTGTAATATACCTTGTTCACCTGAAGCTTAACTAATCTCAGATCCTTAGTGTATGACTGATTTGGGTAATGAGCTTCACCTGAGAGCACCTCCTGCCTTTTAAGATGTGTAAGTACCTACAAAGCTATGATTATCCAAGGGGTGGGTGGGTGTGGGGAGGGCTGCTACACAGTACCCTGTCTTGCGCTGCTGAGGTAAGCTAAATAAATTCTGATTTGATTTAAATTATAGCTCTTAACTGCTGCTAGGCTCTAACTTCTTATGAAATTTAAGCTACAAGCTCTCTGCTGGGTTCTAAATTTAACCAGAAAGCTCTCTTCTGTGTTTTAAATTTAAGATAAAGCACTTTGCTGATGCTAGGCCCTGAGTGACTATTAAATGTAAAGTACAAGCTCTCTGCTGGGTATGAAATGTAACCAGAAAGTTCTCCTCTGTGTTTTAAATTTAAACTTAAACTGCTGCTACTAGGCCCTGACTGATTTAACAAAAAATAGTGGGTTCACAGATTAATTAGCTTTAATACAAAGAATTCCTTTTAGAAAATTACCAGAAGTATATACTCGCAGTTGCAGATCTCTCTCCAGAAGTAACAGTCCCTTTTTCTAGTCCTTCAAGACCAAAGCATATGAGGACAGACTTATGGATCTTAATATGAACACCTTAGGGGAAAGGTGGGATAGAGGCGATATGAGTGAGATGTTTAAATACATCCGTGGCATAAATGTTCAGGGGGGAGCCTCGCAATTGAAAGCAAGTTCTGCTACGAGGGGACATGGGATGAGGGTGAAGGGGGATAGATTCAGGAGTGATTTGCGGAAATATTTCTTTACAGAAAGAGTGGTGGATCCGTGGAATAGTCTCCCAGTGGAGGTGGTAGAGATGAGGACAGTAACTGAATTCAAAAAAGCATGGGACAAACACAGAGGATCTCTAAAGGAAAAAAGGGGACTGTTGTAGTTGTTGATATAGAAGGACACACTAGATAGACCCCATGTGGTATTTTTCTGTCGTCATATTTCTATGTTTCTATGAATATTGATGGAGAAAGTGGTGGTAGGTGGCACATACCAGGGAAGGTGAGGAGAAGATATGGGGAAAGAAGAGAAAAATGGATGCAAGAGAGAGAGAAGAAAGAAGCTAGGAGCTATGAAAAGAATGAATGACAAAGGAAGGGGACAGGTCTTTGAAGGTGGTGAGAACGGGAGGGAGAGGAAAGGAGGAAAAATGGGCTTGGATAGAAAAGAAAGCGTAGTTACTCACCTGTAACAGGTGATCTCCGGGAACAGCAGGAATTTAGTCTTCACATATGGGTATCGTCGGTACCGACGGAGCTTGCACGGGAACGCTCCCCAGCATCCAATTAGAAAGCTTTTGGGAGCATCCCACAGCGCCTCTGTGCTGCCTTCCCGCCTTTCCCAACTGCCTCTCTCAGGTTCTTCGTTTTCCATGGAACCAGCAGGTCGTTTTTCCTGTCACCGCAGAAATTATCCCATCTTTTTCATTCTTTTTTTGTGGTAACGTTTACCTTCCTTGACGCTATACCAGTACCGCCAGTTCGTTCTTTCTTTCTTCAAAAAAAAAAATTGTAATCCTTTTCTGGACTTTCCAGTATTTTTTCTGTCGGGTGCCATGCACCATTTTGGGCACTAGGCCCAACCTTTCCCTCAGAATGGAAAAACCCGCCTCGGTTTTAAAAAGTGTTCCAAGTGTGGCGGTAAACAAAAACCAGAAACCAGAAAAAGGTAAAGAGGTAAAATGGTCACTGCGCTTTATTAATAAAGAAACGCCCCAACGCGTTTCGGCAAACACCTTCCACAGGGGGCTGAGAACTGTAAACAAACATATTAAAATCAATACAATATACACATCTAAAAACATATTAAACATAAATCACGTTATAATTAAAACATAGCATATAAATCATAAATATCAATATATAAGTTTAATAATGCTAAATATAATAAATACTTACATAAATATAAAATTGTAAAAACATTAAGAAGAAAGAAACAAAAGACAAACATGAGCTATGAAAATATACATAAAATGACAAATTAAATTAATGGACTACTTACTGTTAATGTTAATTGAAGCGCACAAGATAGCGTGAACAATATAATAGTTGAATGTGCTAAAAAATACATATAAACACAACATTATGTTAAATACTGTATACATAAATATAAAAAATCAAAATAATGGGAAACCCAAACCCATAGAAAATTTTATGAACCCATAAATTGCAACACAAAACCACAGAACAGGTTTAAACCAAAAACCATTGACTGAAATGATTTAAACTATAAAGAGAAATATAGTATTTCACAATGTAATGTGACTCAAAAAATAAAACGGGCACCTAACGAACAAGACATTGTGTCCAAGAGAATAATACACTGAAGAAATTGAAACATTGTAGCAGCAAATTATAAACTTATAATCACAACATACATTATTAATGATTACAAAATAACTAACTGAACATGTTCAAAAAGACTGTAAAGCACAACGATTAAGCCTTGAACTGAGGGTAATCAAAATCACACACGCTGCGCTTAACATAAGCTAGCATCGTAAAATTCAATCCCAAAAGGGACAAAAGGGGGGACATTTTGCATAATATAACGATTAAGCCCTGACCGAGAGTAATCAACATCACACACGCTGTGCTTAACATTAGCTGGCAACGTGAAAATTAATTTAAACCCCTGAAGACAATCCCTATGGGGACAAAAAAGAATTCTTTACACAATGTAACATAAAGTACAACAAATCAAAAGAAAATAGAGGGTCACCCGCACCGCACGGGCTGTGTAATAACTGGACAATGAAGAAAGAAAACTATATTCATGGCACGAACAACCAAATAGATTGGAAAACTTAAAAAAACATAAAATAAAATGTAAACTCAACGAAAGAAAATTAGCGGGCGATTTGTAAAACCCGTCAAAAAACGGATTCAACTGGTGTGTAAATATATACATAACACGTAAAAGCATCAAAGTGTGAAAACAAGGGATATACATCTAAAAATATAAATGAATCAAATTCTTTGAAAGGAAAACAGAAAATAAGAAAACTCTTATTAAGAGAACCCCACCAGTACGGATTACTGATAGTTTTTTGACACATATGGCATCCTTTGTCATCCGAGATAATTTTTTCTGCTTTCGTGGGGGTTTTTTATAAACAAATCAAAGGTGTTGCCCCATGGGGTCAACCATGGCACCAGATGTTGCTATTCTTTACGTTGGGAATTTTGAAAATGAGTTTTTACGTTTTCATCCTTATCAAAGGTTTATTAAAATGTGGCTCCGTTTTATAGATAACTTTTTTTACTCTGGGATGGGACTGAGGAGGAGTTACATACATTTTATTTTTGGCTCAACTCCTTAGACGAACATTTGCAGTTTGAGGGGTGTTTTAGTTCTGACGAGATTTCATATTTGGATATTAATATTAGAAAGGGCACCAATGGCTTTATCACGGAACTTTACCGGAAACAGACTGATCGTAATACCTTATCGCGTTATGATAGTTTTCACAATAAATCCTTGAAAGAAAATTTACCTTATGGTCAGTTTTTTAGGGTTAAGCGTCTTTGTACATTACCAGGAGATTTCGAAAAACATGCAGCAAACATGCACAATAGGTTCAGAGAAAGAGGATACCCTGAGAAGACTATACGGAAGGCATACAATAAGTCTAAAAGTGTAGATAGGAAATCTCTTCTTGAAAAGAATATACACCACCAACAAAATAAGATTGTCTGTGCTATTACCTTTTCAGCCTTCTCTAAAGACATTTCCAATATTCTTCGACAAGAATGGCATCTTATTACGTCTTTGCCGTCTATGACAAATAAGTCCCTCACTATTGCCTATAAAAGGAATCGTAATTTACGGAACATTTTAGTTCCTTAGCCCTCTCTAAGCCAAAAACAGTTTGTAAAGTAAAGGATCACTTCCAATGTGGAAAGTGCTCAGTATGTCTGAATGCCGTTTCTCTTAAAGTATTTTTTATGCATCCATCTACTAATAGAAAGTTCTTTTGAAATCATTATTCAAATTGTAATAACACTAATGTTATATACGTTATATTATGTCCATGTAAGCTTATTTATGTAGGGAAGACCACCCACCCTATTAAGACTCGAATTATAGAACATAAAAGTAATCTAAGTAGACAGGTTGTGGACAAACCACTAGTTGCTCAATGGATTAATAAGAACTATCTTGTTTCAGATTTAAAGTTTTTTGTTATTAAGGTTGTGCATTCGCATTGGCGAGGCGGCGATGTGGATAAGATACTCCCTTCAGTTAGAACAAAAGTATATTTATGACTTGAGATCTCTCAAGTCTTATGGTTTAAACCAAGAATTTAATCTGGCAGTTTGTTTGTAATAACCGAGTTGCTGCTGTTACTGCCCCACTGTTCGTGCTTTGTCATACACATACATTTTTGTTCTTTAAAACTGGTTTTAGTGGCAGTAAGGAATGTTTTTTAGTTTGATGCATGACAGCAACTTGTTTTATATGGTCTTTTTTGTTCTGCTTTTTTATTTGTGGTTACTTTCTCTTTGCTGTGGTCAGCCCGTAACAGATGCATCTCTTTTTGATTTGGGGTTTTATATATTTTGCTTTGTTGGGATGTCATTCATTGCACATTTGGAACATTTTTTGTTTTAAAATAAGTTCATAAATGTAATATAACATTTTTTGTGCATCAAATTTGCATATGTGCAAATTTGATTGGTGACCTACTTAAATAACGTGGGAATATCTGGCGTTTTTCTAATGATCGGATCTTGAATGGCAAGTTGTAAGGTGTCAGTGCTTCTTGTTTTTATTTTTTGATTTTTAGTCCCTTGAGCAGTCAGCGAACGCTTAATCTCTATTCGTCTACAAGGATTGCCTATCAACACAACTATAATTCAAGTATATGCCCCAACAACAGCTGCAGAAGAGAATGAAATTGAAGAGTTCTATGAACAAGTACAAGCTGAAATTGACAGAACATGCAAACAGGAAATCCTGATAGTCATGGGTGACTGGAACGCAAAAGTTGGCAACAAAGAAGAAGGCAAAGTAGTTGGAAAATATGGACTTGGCAACAGAAATGAAGCTGGAGAAAGACTGATAGAATTCTGCAAGACCAATGATCTATTCATCTCAAACACCTTCTTCCAGCAACACAAGCGGCGACTGTATACATGGACTTCACCGAATGGATTTTATAAAAATCAAATTGACTACATCTGTGGAAGTCAACGATGGAAAAGCTCTGTAACATCAACAAAGACAAAACCTGGAGCTGACTGTGGTACAGATCATCAACTACTAGTATGCAAACTCAAGCTAAAGTTGAAAAAGAGCAAAACACTCATGAATGCAGCAACATATGACCTTGAGAATATACCACTGGAATTTAAAGACTGCCTGCAAAATCGATTTGCCGCTTTAGATACAAATGACAGAGCTCCGGAAGAGTTATGGAATGACATCAAGAAGGCTGTGTTGGAAGAAAGCGAGAAGTCTCTAGAAAAGGTGAAAAAGCAAAAACGGCCAAAATGGATGACTGAAGAAACTCTGAAAATTGCCCAGAAACACAGAGAAGCTAAAGCCAGAGGAGAAAGAAAGACAATCACAGACCTCAACAGAGATTTCCAACGTGCAGCAAGACAGGACAAGGAAAAGTACTACAATGACACTTGCAAGGAAATAGAAGCAGAAACTATTAGAGGAAGAACAAGATCGGCTTTCCTAAAGCTACGAGAGTTAAAGAAAATGTTCCAGCCTCGAATTGGAATGTTACAAGATGCTCAAGGTTCTATGTTGAATGATGCTGAGAAGATCAAGAAAAGGTGGAAGGAATATACAGAGTTTTTATATGATAAAGATCAAGTGGACCAACAGCCGTTTCAACCTGTACCTTATGATCAGGAACCATTGGTGATGAAAGAAGAAGTTGAAGCAGCATTGAAAGCCTTATCAAAGAACAAAGCACCAGGCATTGATAGCATTCCCATAGAAGTATTGCAGCAATCTGATGCAGCTGTTACCGTACTCACAAGACTCTGCCAAGAAATATGGAAGACAACATCATGGCCAACTGACTGGAAAAGATCTGTGTTTATACCAATACTAAAGAAAGGTGATCCAACTGACTGTGGAAATTATCGCACAATCGCTCTGATCCCACATGCCAGCAAGACTCTACTGAAGATTATTCAAAAGAGATTACAACCATACCTGGAACAAGAACTACCTGAAGTGCAAGCAGGATTCAGGAAAGGGCGAGGAACGAGAGACATCATTGCGGATGTGAGATGGATCCTTGAAAAGACTAAAGAATACCAAAAGGATATCTATTTGTGCTTTATCGACTATAGCAAGGCTTTTGACTGTGTAAACCATGAGAAACTCTGGGCCACATTAAGAAGCATGGGTATACCAGAACACCTGATCGTTCTTTTGCGCAATCTGTACATTGATCAAGAAGCAACAGTTTGAACGGAACAAGGAGAAACAGAATGGTTTAAAATAAGCAAAGGTGTAAGACAAGGCTGCATACTTTCCCCCTACCTGTTTAATTTGTATGCAGAACAAATCATCAGAGAAGCAGGATTGTATGAAGACAACAGAGGTGTGAAGATTGGTGGAAGAGTCATCAACAACCTTCGCTATGCTGATGATACCACATTACTGGCTGAAAGTGAAGATGATCTGAAACATTTGCTTCTCACAATCAAAGAACAGTCTCAAAATGGGCCTGCACCTTAATGTAAAGACGACAAAGATCATGACAACTGGCATAATCAACAGGTTCATCGTTGAAGGAGAAGAAATTGAAATTGTGAACAACTTTAATCTACTTGGATCAACTATCAATAAAGAAGCAACAAGCAGTCAAGAAATCAGATGACGCATTGCTCTTGGCAGAATGGCTATGAAAGACCTAGATAAGATTCTCAAGAGCAGAGATGTCTCTCTCCATACAAAGATTCGACTTGTTCAAGCCATGGTATTTTCAATAACATCATATGGATGTGAAAGCTGGACAGTGTAAAAGACAGACAGGAAGAAAATTGATGCCTTTGAATTATGGTGCTGGCGGCAAATACTGTGTATACCATGGACTGCCAGAAGAACAAACCAGTCGGTACTAGAGGAGATCAAAGCTAAGCTTTCTTTAGAAGCTCAGATGACAAGACTTCGACTTTAATACTTTGGACACATCATGCGAAGAGAGAGATCATTAGAGAAAGACATTATGCTTGGCAAGATAGAAGGTCAACGCAAAAGAGGAAGGCCAGCAATGAGATGGATCGATACAATAACAGCAGCTACGGGTACCAGTCTGTCAACAATGAGCCACCTGACTGGAGACCGAACACAATTTAGGATAGCTATCCAGAGGGTCGCCATGAGTCGACTCCGACTCAACGGCACTTAACAACAACAACAGTTCCTTGAGATGTCATGTTTTGAATATACGTGTTTTTATATTGTGTAGATGTAGATTCCTTAAGCTGTTAATTTTAATAGTGAATCAACGTTTTTTTTTTAGGTTTGTTTACATGGTTTTTATGGTAGATACATAGAAAATCTGTTTTCCTTTCAAAGAATTTGATTCATTTATATTTTTAGATGTATATCCCTTGTTTTCACACGTTGATGCTTTTACATGTTATCTATATATTCACACACCAGTTGAATCCGTTTTGACGGTTTTTTACAAATCATGCCAAAACTTACCGCTCCTAATTTTTGATGTTACAATCCGTTAATTTTCTTTCGTTGAGTTTACATTTTATTATTTTATGTTTTTTAAGTTTTCCAATCTATTTGGTTGTTCGTGCTATGAATATAGTTTTCTTTCCTCTCTTTGTCCAGTTATTGCACAGCCCGTGCGGTGCGGGTGACCCTCTATTTTCTTTTGATTTGTTGTCCCTTATGTTACATTGTGTAAAGAATTCTTTTTTGTACCCTTTGGGATTGTCTTCAGGGTTTTAAATTGATTTTCACGTTGCCAGCTGATGTTAAGCACAGCATGTGTGATGTTGATTACCCTCGGTCAGGGCTTAATCATTATATTATGCAAAAAGTCCCCCTTTTTGTCCCTTTTGGGATTGAATTTTACAATGCTAGCTTATGTTAAGCACAGCGTGTGTGATTTTGATTACCCCCAGTTCATCAAGGCTTAATCGTTGTGCTTTACAGTCTTTTTGAACATGTTCAGTTAGTTATTTTGTAATCATTAATAATGTATGCTATTGTGATAAGTTTATAATTTGCTGCTACAATGTTTCAATTTCTTCGGTGTATTATTCTCTTGGACACAATGTCTTGTTCGCTAGGTGCCCGTTTTATTTTTTGTGTGTTTTTTTATGAGTCACATTACATTGTGAAATACTATATCTCCCTTTATAGCTTAAATCATTTCAGTCAATGGTTTTTTGGTTTAAACCTGTTCTTCTGTGGTTTTGTGTTGCAATTTATGGGTTCATGAAATTTTCTATGGGTTTGGGTTTCCCATTATTTTGATTTTTTATTTATGTATACAGTATTTATGTATACAGTATTTAACATAATGTTGTGTTTATATGTATTTTGTAGCACATTCAACTATTATATTGTTCACACTATCTTGTGCGCTTCAATTGATATATGATACATTAACAGTAAGTAGTCCATTAATTTAATTTGTCATTTTATGTATATTTTCATAGTTCATGTTTGTCCTCCTTTGTTTCTTTCTTCTTAATGTTTTTACGATTTTATATTTATGTAAGTATTTATTATATTTAGCATTATTATACTTATATATTGATATTTATGATTTATATGTTATGTTTTTTAAATTATAACATGTGATTTATGTTTAATATGTTTTTAGATGTGTATATTGTATTGATTTTAATATGTTTGTTTGCAGTTCTCTGCCCCAAGGAAGGCGTTTGCAGAAACGCGTTGGGTTTCTTTATTAATAAAGCGCAGTGACCATTTTACCTCTTGATTTGTGTGTTCCCTTGGTTGGTTACAAGTAGGTGCTCCTTTTTCTGGTTTTTGTTTACCGCCACACTTGGAACACTTTTTAAAACCCGAGGCGGGTTTTTTCATTCTGAAGGAAAGGTTGGGCCTAGTTCCCAAAATGGCACGTGGCACCCGACAGAAAAAATACTGGAAAGTCCAGAAAGATTACACATTTTTTTTTTCCAAGAAAGAAAGAACCGGCGGTACCGATATAGCGTCGAGGAAGGCAGATGATACCACAAAAAAAGAATGAAAAAGATGGGATAATTTCTGCAGTGACAGGAAAAACGACCTGCTGGCTCCGCGGAAAACGAAGAACTGGAGAGAGGCAGTTGGGAAAGGCGGGGAAAGCAGCACGAAGGCGCTGTGGGATGCTCCCAAAAGCTTTCTAAATTGGACGCTGGGGAGCGTTCCCGCGCAAGCTCCGTTGGTACCGACGATACCCATATGTGAAGACTACATTCCTGCTTGTTCCTGGAGATAGTTCTTTTGGAGACTGGAAGTCCCAAATGACTAGGGTCAAAAGCTATAAAAAGTTGTGAGGATTTTCTATGTTGCTGTGTTCTTTGTATATAAAAGGCTAAGGCCCTTTTACAATCCAAAGTATGAAGGTTTCTTTCTGCATTAGAGGCGTTGAGGCCTCGGGAAAAAATACAGGAAAATAAATTGATTGATTTAAATGAAAAGGCGAAACCACCTTTGGCATAAAGAGTGGATGAGTTCGAAGAACCTTATCATAATGAAACCTAGTATAAGGAGGATCAGCCACTAAAGCTTGCAATTCACTAATGTGACGGGCAGAGGTGATTGCAATTAGGAAGATGATCTTTCAGGTCAAAAACGTAAGGGCTGTAGTGGCCAAAAGTTCAAAAGGAGGCTTCATGAGCTGCCCGAGAAATACAGATTTAAATCCCATGCCACCTGTGGTGGCTTGATGGGAGGTTTAGTTAATAAAAGGCACCTCATAAATCTTGATAGGAGTAGATACGAGGAAATTGGTTGTCCATTTAGAGGCTTATAAGAAGCTGCAATTGCACTAAGATGGACTTTTACCGAATTGGTCTTTAAACCAGAATTCGATAAGTGAAGGAGATACTCTAGTATCGATTCTAAGGGTATGAGGAGGGGGTTTTAACCCTTCTTGGAGCACCACAGAGTAAAACATTTCCACTTGAAGGCATAAGATCTTCTTGTGGAAAGTTTCCTAAAAGCTGAAGGATATCTTTTACCTGCTGGGACAGGTTGAAATCTTGGAGGTCTAAGCCTTCAGCAACCAGGCCGTGAGGTGCAGGGACTGGGGATTTGGGTGCCATAGCGTCCCGTTCTCCTGGGAAAGGAGATCTGGAGCATGCCCTAACTCCAGAGGTGCTGCTTGAGAGAGATGCAGAAGCAGGGAATACCACGTTTGGCGTGGCCATCGTGGTGCTATGAGAATCATGCGACCCCTGTCTCTCTCAAGCTTGAAGAGTGTTTTGGGGATGAGGGGAATGGGTGGGAAGGCATAAAGGAAGTCCTGATCCCAGTGAAGGAGGAAAGCATCCCTTGCCTGACAGTTGTGAGCCGGAATCCTGGAACAGAACAGAGGAAGTTTGGCATTCAGTGGACTTGCAAAGAGGTCTATGTCTGGAGTGCCCCAGAGATGAAATATCTTTGCCACCTGGTCTAGGTGGAGGGACCACTCGTCAGGCAGCAGTACTTAACTGAGTTTGTCTGCCCAAAGGTTTTGAATGCCTGGAAGATATACCACTAGAAGATGAATTTGATGCTCTCTGGCGAGGGCCCATAGTCATAAAGCTTCGTTGCATAACGACAGAGAGCCTGTTCCGCCCTGCTTGTTCACATAGAACATGGCTACTTCATTGTCCGTCTGGACTAGGACTGTCTTGTAGCTGAGCTGGGCATGGAATACTCGAAGAGCTAAATAGATTGCTCTTAATTCCAGGAGGTTTATGTGTAAACCAACCTCCTGTGGAGTCCAGGTGCCCTGGGTAGAGAGATGATTCAGGTGTGCTTCCCAACCCACCTGTGATGCATCTGTTAGGGTGGCCTGAAAGAGGGGTTGATGGAAAGGAGACCCCACTGTCAGATTTTCTAGTGATTGTCACCATTAGAGGGACAAAATTAGTCATTGAGAGATTGTTATTTTGTCCGACAAATGACCCGTGGCCTGTGTCCACAGTGTGGAGAGGGTCCACTGAGCTGCTCGCATGTGGAGGCGAGCATATGGGACGACATGAACTGTGGATGCCATAAGTCCCAGTAACTGCAGTAGCTCTCGAGCAGTGAGGGAGGATTTGCCTGCTGCTTGAGAAACTAGTTGCATTATGCAAAGACACCAGGCTTGTGGAAGGAAAGCCCTTGCCTGTCTGGTATCTAGACAGGCTCCTATGAATTCTAGGCATTGGGAAGGAACTAGTTGAGATTTTGGGAAGCTTATTGCCAATCCCAAGTATTGGAGGATTCGCATTGTATAGGACAGTGCAGTGCTGGCCTCTGCAACTGTAGGGGCTCGAATGAGCCAGTCGTCTAAGTAGGGGAAGACTAAAATCTCCAGGGTTCGTAGAAATGCAGCTACTGCTGCCATGCATTTTGTGAATACCCTTGGTGTTGAAGCCAGACCAAAAGGAAGAACCCTGTACTGGAAATGTTTTCCCCTGTAAAGGAAACATAAAAATTTCCTGTGATCTGGATGGATGAGAATGTGAGTGTATGCATCTTTAAGTCTAGAGAGCAAAACCAATCCTGGCTTTGAAGGTATGACAGAAGAGTTCCTAGAGAAATCATTTTGAATTTCTCTCAAAACAGATATATGTTCAATTCTCTGAGGTCTAGAATGGGTCTGTGTCCTACTGTTTTCTTTGGAATAAGAAAATAGGGGGAGTAGAACCCTGCACCCCATTGAAGAATGGGTACTTCCTCTATTGCCCCTTGGGCAAGAAGTGTGGAGACCTCGTGATCTAGCAGATTGTCTGCAGAGGTTTGTAAATTGAATTGCTTTAGAATTGTAGGAGGGGGCATGCTGTGAAAATGAAGCTTGTACCCCTCTCCTACAATGGACAAAGTCCAATCTTCTGCTGTTATCTGATGCCATCTGTTGACAAAGTGGCATAACCTGCCCGGAATATTGGGGGGTTGGGGACCCCTCAGAGGCAGGGAGGCAAAGCTGTCTAGGAAGGAGTCAAAGCCCTTGAGGGGGCTGAACCTGGAGAGCTGGTTGGGCTCTCGGACCTTTTGGCTTCTTTTGCTGTCTAGTTTGTCCTTTTTGGGCAACCTGACCTGGAGTTTGATTCTGCTGGGTATAGGAAGGATAAAACTTCCTCTTTTTGCTAAAAGAGGGGGGGGGGGTTTATAAGGCTTCCTTTTGGCTGGAGTGGCTGTAGACTTTGACTATCTATCTAAGGCAGCATTGTCAGCATCTAACTCGTTAGCCTTTTCCTGCCAGTTCTTGCTGAAGAGATTCTCCCCGTGCAAGGAATGTTGCCTAACTTGCCCTGTACCCAAGTCTCTAAGTCTGATGCCTGTAGCCAGGCAATCCATCGTGCGCCAATGGCAATAGCAGAGGTTCTGCTGATGCATTTGAAGCAGTCAAAGGCTGCACCATTAACAAACTTGGAGATATCTTGAGCATGCTTAACTAGAGCAAGTAAATCTTGTCTCTTATCATCTGGGAGAAATGGGCCCATAGGTTCCAAGTCTCCTGTGACTTCCTTGAGGAACATTCCCATATATAGGATATATAAACTGATCCTAGCTGAAAGCATAGAAGCTTGAAAAGTTCTGCGCCCAAAAGCATCCAGAGTCCTGCATTCATGACCAGGAGGATTGGATGCATGCATCTTTGCACTTTTCATCCTACGCATGGCTGATTCCACTACCATTGAATAGTGTGGCAGCTGAGTTTTCTGAAATCCAGGATATGGCGGGACTCGATACATAGTATCAAGTCTCCTAGAGTGAGGAGAAGTAGTCAGAGGTGTCTCCCACATTCTGAGCATCAAGCTATGCAGAATTTCATGGATAGGCAGAGTGGCTGCCTCCTAAGGAGCTTTAGGATATTGGAGAATTTCTAATTCCTTTGCTCTGGGTTCCTCTTCAAGAGCTACTGTGATTGAAAGACCTTTGGCCATATCACGGATGAAATCCTGAAGTGACATGTCCTCTGGAGGTCACATTCTGCGTTGGGGAGAAGAGGGATCTTCTAGGAGAAACCCTCTAGTGCCAGCAGAATTGTCAGAGTCTTCGGAATCGGAGGAATCGAAGTATTCCTGATCCCGATGCTCTTGCAAAGCACGATCCCAGTACAGATCAAAGTCAGTACCGAGCTGACCCGGTACCGCTTTGTCAATTCCAGCCAGAGATGGCATGGGAAGAGTTCCCACCAGGGCCAGTACCGTCGGTGTCGGTACTGGTGTCGGTGCTGGCATCGGTGTTGATGTCGGTACCGGTGCCCGTGCCCGTGGGACCACCGGTACCGCAGCTGAAAGAAGAGCTGCGATGCTGTGCTCAATAGCGAGAAACCTCTGGTCTATCGACGCTGCCGATGCCTGGGTGTCGGTACCGGTAAGGACGGCCGGAACCCCTGAGCATGACACAGGTAGTTCTTGCGAGGTTGAGGCCATGAGAACATCCTGAAGCCCCATCGATGCTTTGGAAGCCAAAGCCTCCCGCTGGGGCTGTTTTGCTGGTGTGGTTCCCTCAAGGGCAATACCAATGGCCTCTCGATGCTTAGCAGGAGAGCTACCCTTTGAGGACCGGCTTTTATGTTTAGTTACCTGAGATCCATGGGAGGAAGAAGAGGCCCTTGACGATGTTGATGCAATGGATCTGGCATCTGAAGAAAAGAGGGTACCGAGCTTTGCAGCCCGGTTCGGTCTTCCTCTTTTAGTCATCCCCATACAGGAGAGACATTCAGTTGGAGAATGTTCAGGTCCTAAACATTTCAGACACCAATCATGGGTGTCAGTGACGGAAATGGTACCGCCACACTTAGTACATTTTTTAAAACCAATAGTTGGCTTTTCCATGTTTTAGGAAGATGGGGTCTAGTGCCCAAAACGGCACCTAGCACCAAAGAGAAAAGTTTCTGAAAATAAACAGTCTAAAGCCTAAGTTTTTTGGGGGGTTTTTTGTATGAAAAGAAAAGAAAAGAACTGGCGGTACCGGTAGGCGTTGTGTGGTAGGCAAATGGGACTACAAGAAATTTAAAGATGGAATTTTCTGCAGTGACAGGGAATAGATCCTGTCGGCTCCGTGGAAAACTGAAGAGGGACAGTTGGGAAGGCAGCACGCATGTGCTGAGGGATGCTCCAAAAAGCGTTCCTATTGGACGCTGGGGAGCGTTCCCACGCAGGCTCCATCGGTACTGATGATACCCATATGTGAAGACTACATTCCTGCTTGTTCCTGGCGATATAATAAGAGGACTGGAGGTGGAGAGGGGATGAGTAACAGCAAAGGAGCTGGGGTTGGTGAGGGAATGGAAGGCAGAGAGATGCAGCTGCGGAGGGGATGGGTACAAAGAGTGAAAACAGGATTAGAATATGGGTAAAAGGCAGAAAGGAAAAGGATACAGATGAAGGAATGAGAGAGAGAAATTAGGAATGGGGAGACTAGGGAGATAAGCATACACGTGAAAGCTGATATAATGAGGCCAGGAGTGGGGAGAGAATAATTTTAGCTGCAGGCAGATAAAATGTCAGATAATAGGGTCATGTGATGCAGTGACAGGGGACGTGTTTTAGTCTAGCTCTGATAGCTTCCTCCAGAATCAGCCTTCATCAAGAACTCCGATTGCTTTAAGCAACAGATTCTAAGCACAAACAGATTCAGAAAACCTGATGGATAGTTTTGTTACTAAATCTGTGGCAAAAGCATCAGCTAAGCTGGTGAAAAAGATAAGAAAAAGATTAAGGCAAGTGAGGAGAAGATGGCTGATGACAATCTCCCCAATCTCGAAGGCGGACGAGACCTTAATATTGGTGCTAACTGCAGCAATAGTGTAAGGCCTTAGATGGAAAGTTAAACAAGTTCTTCGAGCAGCTACTGTGACCTCTCCTATTACAGATTTCAGCAAGCGGCATACTGAAGCACAGCAAAGAAAGCGTAGTTACTTACCATAATCGGTGTTCTCCGCGGACAGCAGGAATCAGTCCTCACATATGGATGACGTCGGTACTTACGGAGCCCGCGCGGAGCAAATCCCCAGCTTTCAAAGAAAGCCTTTGGGATTGCTACCACACATGTGTGGTCCCCTTCCTGCCCAATGATGCCATCTTGCTCAGTCAGATGACAGCTAAAAGACGGCAAAATAAAGACGGTACAACTGCAACTCCAAGGGGAGGAAGGAGGATTGTGAGGACTTATTCCTGCTGTCTCCGGAGAACACTTGTTACAGGTGAGTAACTACACTTTCTCCAGGAACAAGCAGGAAGTCAGTCCTCACATATGGGACTCCCCAGCTACAGGCTACCAAAAACCGACAGCAAAAATAGGGCTCCCTCGTGGAGAGCCACAAGCAGCAGCAAACGAGTCCATATAGACAGACCAAACAGGACCCCTGTGTCCGATGAAACCAGCACTTCAGTAGCCTGAACACAGAAGGGTCGGAGGGTAGGAGTTGCCTAGACCCCAAAAAGATTACGGAGCACGGCCTGGCCGAAGGCACTGTCCCGTTGGAACTCTCTATCCAGGCAGTAATGAGATGCGAAAGTATGGACTGAAAACCAGGTGGCAGACCGGCAGATGTCTGCTAGCGGGACCGAACGCAGGTTAGCAACTGATGTCGCCATAGCCCTGACCCAGTGTGCCGTGACCCAGCCTTCCAACGGAAGCCTTGCCTCCTTGTAGGCACAGGCAATATTTATTTATTATTTATTTAGCTGTACTTATATACCGCTTTTCACCAGGTCAAAGCAGTTTACAGATATATGCTAACAGGCACTTTTTATTCTCTCATCCCCGAAGGGCTCACAATCTAAGTGTACCTGAGGCAATGGAGGGTTAAGTGGCTTGCCCAAGGCCACAAGGAGTGGCCATGGGACTAGGGACCCCAGTCCCTCCAGCCTGAGGTTACTTGTCCCTACGTGGGAATTGAACCCCTGGCCCTCCAGCCTGAGATAACCTGTCCCAACACAGTCCACCACCCATGTGGACAGCATATGCTTGGACACTGCCTCCCCCCAGTTTACTGGGGTCGTAGGAAACGAAAAGCTGAGAGACTTTGGTGGCCTTGACTGCGTTGGATATAGAAGGACAAGGCCCTGGCCCTCTTACAGTCCAAGGTATGGAGGACCATGTCTGCCTGACTGGCGTACAGTCTGGGAAAGAAGGTAGGGAGGACCACCTCCTGGTTGAGGTAGAAAGAGGATACCACCTTTGGAAGGAATTTAGAGTGCATGCGAAGCACCACCCTAGTCTTGTAAAATCTGGTGTAAGGCGCTTCAGCCACATGGGCCAGGAGCTCGCTTACCCTGTGGACCGAAGTGAGCACGAACAGGAAAACCACCTTCCAGGAGAGGTAGCGAAGGTGGCAAGTAGCTAGGGGCTTGAACAGTGGCCGATTGAGCTGTCCCAACACCACATTGAGATCCCATTCGGTCGCCGGGGGGGCGAAACGGCTGTTTAAACAGAAGTAGGCCCCGTAAGAAGCGGGACACCACTGGATGGGCCAAGAGGGGCGTCCCATCTACCTGGTGGTGGTTTGTCGCTAGGGCACTGAGGTGTACCCTAACAGAATTAGACTTGAGCCCCGAATGAGAGAGGTGGAGCAAGCATTGCAACACCATGACCACCGGGCAAAAGAAGAGCTCGGCACTCCACTCAGTGTACCAAAGTAAGAATCTGCACCACTTAAAGGCGTAGGACCATCTGGTAGACACCTTGCTTGAGGCCAGCAGAACATCCTCCACCTTTCTAGGGTGGAGTGGGGCTAGAGTCACCCTCTCAGCAGCCATGCCATCAGCGAAAGAGATCCAAGGTTGGGATGCCGGAGAGTGCGCCCCCCCCCCCTCCTGGGAAAGGAGTCGGGGGTGGACCCCAGGGGTATGGTGTCCTCCACCGCCAGTTGCAGGAGCAGTGGAAACCATGGCTGCCTGGGCCACCTCTGAGCTACCAAGATGACCGAGGCCCTATTGTGGAGAGTCTTGAATAGAGTCCTGGCGATCAGTGGCGTCGGAGGGAAGGCGTATAGAAGTCCCTCTGACCATGAGACCAGGAAGGCATCGGTGGCCACCCTGGTGGGGTGAGGCTGCCGGGAGCAAAAGCGGGGCAACTGGTGATTGTCTGGGCTTGCAAATAGGTCCATTACCAGTTCCCCCCAAGTCTGGAAAAGTCTATTGGCTACCCCTGGGTCCAGCTGCCAATTGTACAGCTGGAGAATCCTGCTGAGTCTGTCAGCTAGCAAGTTGACCTGGCCTGGCAGGTACACCACTCTAAGGAGGATGCCCTGTTGGACTGCAAAAGAGCACAGATCTAAGGCTTCCTGACAGAGGGCACGGACTGATTGGTGGCCCAGGCGATGATGAAAAGCCTTCAGGATAAGATGAATGGCTCTCATTTCCAGGAGGTTGATCTGCTGAGCACTCTCATCCAGGGACCAAGTGCCCTGGGCACGGTAGCCCTCGCAATGGGCTCCCTAGCCCAGCAAGGAGGCATCCATGGTGAGGACCCTCGAGTGGTTGAGGGTCTGGAAAGGCATGCCCGCCTCCAGGTGTTGGGGCGATAGCCACTAGACCAGGGACCTTGCCAACTGGCGGGTCATTCGGACTCTGTCCTGGAGGTAGACAGAGGACTGGGACCATTGGTCCCGGAGGCACCACTGTGCTGTCCGCATGTGGAGACGGGCATCTGGAGTGATGTAGACCATGGAGGCCATGTGCCCAAGAAGGCACAGAAGATGCCTGGCAGGCACCCGGTCCACGGGCAAGGTGGCTTTCAACCGGAGGGTGTCTTTCTTTCCCCAATGAACTCCAGCCCTTGCGTCGGGCAAAGGTTTGACTTGAGGTAGTTTATAATGAAGCCCAAATGTTGCAGAACCTGGGTGGTGCATGCTGCGGCCTGCTGCACCTCGGGGGCTGAGGTGACCTTGATGAGCCAATCATCAAGATAGGGGAAGACAAATAGCTCCTGGAGCCTGAGGAAGGTGGCGAACATTGCTAGACACTTTGTGAATACCCTGGGGGCCGAGGCTAGGCCAAAGGGTAGCACCCTGTATTGGAAATGATTGCCTCTTACCACAAAGCATATGTTTTGTTTGTGGTTTGGGTGGATTAGTATGTGCATATAGGCATCTTTTAGGTTTAAGGAGCATAGCCAGTCTCCCTACCAAAGGTAGGGCAGCAATGTTCCAAGGGAGAGCATCTTGAACTTCTCCCTCCCCAGGAATTTGTTGAGGTTGAACAGGTCGAGGATGGGCACGAGGAAGTACCTGCACTAGAACCCCTTGCCCTTGAGGTGGTGGGGCACCGGTTCCACTGCTTGGTCCTCGAGAAGCCCTGCCAACTCCTTCAAGAGAATGTACCGGTGGAGGGGAGACCTGAAGGACTCTCCCGGGAAGTAGGGTGGAGGTGTTTGGCTCTGATGGAGGAGGTAACTCTCGCTGACCACCCTTAGTGCCCAGGAGGTGGTGGTTATAGCTTTCCACTTGTGGGCATAAAGGGTGAAGCAACCTCCTGTAGGCTGCTGACCTCCGCGTGGAAGAGGGGCTATGCTGTAGGAGTCAAAAGCTCCCTCCTGGCTGGGCTGGGCTGGAGCCTGGGAGCCTTCTGCTTACGTGGGCGATGCCCTTGTCCTTTGGCCTGCTGCCCTCGCTGGGGAGCCAGGGAGGCCTGGTAAGGTGGGTAGTTTCGGTAAGCAGTGGACTTCCTCGGGTAAAAGGGCTTTTTACCCGAGCCCTTCTATCAGGGAGGGGCAATGATCTGCTTGGAGAGCCCAGTCCTCTTCATGAACTAGGTCTCCAGCTCTGCGGCCTTGTCGGTCATGGGTTTGCCAAAGAGGTTTTCCCCTGACACAGGACATTGACCAAATTGTCCTGTACCCAATGCACGAGGTCTGACGACTGCAGCCAAGCTTGGCGGTACACACCAATGCCCGCCGCGGCTACCCGGGCCGCCAACTCGAAACCATCATAGGCTGCCCGAGACAAATTTGGAGCACTAACGGATGGCTTTGGACAGGCTCTTGAAGCGCTGCAAAGGTTGCTCGGAGAGACCAGCTGAGTAGCTGGTGAGTTCCTTTGCCAGGTCCCTTAGGTACATGCCCATGTACAGCTGGTAAGCTTGGTAGCACTTTCTGCTGAGGGTATCCAAGGTGAGGGCCTCCCTGCCGGGGGGGTACCGTCTGTGTCTTCTGGCTCTTTAGCCTATGCATGGCCAACTCTACCACCATGGAGTTGTGCGGCAGCTGTGACTTTTGAAAGCCAGGGCTCCGGCAGACTCAGTACATCGAGTCAAGCCGCTTGGTGACCCCCAGCACTGATGTTGGTGTCTCCCACATACAGAACAAGAGCCACTCCAGGATGGGAGGAATGGGCATCATGATCGATTCTAGAGGAGGAGCCTCGTATTAGAGGATCTCGAGCTCGTTGGCCTGAGGATCCTCCTCGGATTCAGTGGGAAACGCCAAGGCCTTGGACATGTCCTTGACAAAGTCAAAGAAGTCCACCAACCCCAGGGGCTACATTACCTATATAGTGGTCACATGCGTGCCATCTATCGTTCCTAACCTGGACTAAAAGCCACATCGTCTTCATCTTCTCTTCTTCTTCTTCCTCTTCTGGGACTGCATAAACATGTCATGTATTCAGTGCAATAACTGCGGTACTTTAATTCCAAGACGAATCATTTGGAGCCTAAGAGCTTGTCCTATATGCCTAAAGTCAGCCACCATGCATGAAGAACTGACTCTACTAAGGAAAGACCTAGTTGCCATGCATAAAGAAGTGCCTCTACTGAGGGAGGAACTGGCTGCAATGAAGGGCACCTCTTCTAGGATACAAACTGAACAAAGTCCACCACTGCTCCCACAAAGAATCAAACGCCCCAGGAACAAATGGATCACAGTGGGTTCTGGTAGATTGCGACCAGTAACAGAGACATCCTGTACATCAAGAGATATCCCTGCACAATGCCTTCTCTGCCTTGGCTAATGAGGATGCCCAATCCAAAGAAAATGAAGGGCCCTTAAATGAGTCAGACAATACCCAATCCCCTACTAAAGTACCAAATATGAAAAAAACCTCACCAAATAGAAAACTACTACTACTTGGAGATTCCATCATCAGAGGCACCAACTTGGGAACACAGTTCAAAGGAGAGAAGATAGTCATGTGCTTACTAGGCTCTTCAGCCAGCAGGAATACAAACCAAGTTGTTGAAATACTTAGCGCAAAAAGTGAACACTCCGAACTTGATGTTATTATCCACTTAGGCACAAACGACCTGGCTAGGAACAGTGCCTCCAAAGCCCAAAAGGACTTCCAATCTCTGGGAGAGAAACTCAAGTGCGTTGTTAAAACTGTTGCATTCTCAGAAGTTCTACCTGTTCTTGGTAAAGGGACAAAAAGGCTGCATCGCATTAACAGCTTTAATACATGGCTCCAGACCTGGTGCAAACAACAAGGATTCAGATTTATTGGTAACTGGGACAACAGATGGACCAACAAGAGACTATACTGTGCTGATGGACTACATCTCTCTGTCGCAGGGAAAAGAATCCTGTGAAAAATTCAGGCAGTATGTGGATATGCATTTAAACTAGGAAGAGGGGGTGACGGATGTGGAAGGTCAACATCTGCATGCCATCCCCAGCAAAAGCAGAACACCATCAGAAACAGACACACTTTTAAACCACACATCAAAAACATGTGGGAAGAAGAAGGCAGAACAAAATCAATGCAAAATTCACACAAGCCAGGAAAATGCTGGAAAGCAATGAGCACTAATGCTCGAAGCTTAGCCAACAAAATTCCAGACCTGGAAGCCCTAATTGTGGAAACGAATTTGGATATTGTGGCCATTACAGAAACGTGGTTTAATGAATCGCACGATTGGGATATAGCCATAGCTGGCTATAATCTATTCAGAAGAGACAGAGAAAATGGAAAAGGAGGAGTAGCAGCCTTGTATGTCAAAAGCAATATTAAAGCTACTGAAATGCAGGGGACATGGGGAAAAGAAGAAGCGCTCTGGATTGCGCTGGAAAGAGAAGATGGCACTGTCATCCATATTGCTGTAGTCTACAGACCTCCGACTCAAATTGAAGAGAGAGATAATGAATTGATTAAAGATATTGCCAAGATAGCAACAAAGGGGGAAGCGATCATATTGGGTGATTTTTATCTACCTGATGTGGATTGGATTACTCCTTCTGCACATCTGGAAAGAAGCAAAAACATTGTGGATGCTCTCCAAGATGCATTATTTAGACAAATGGTGATGGAACCAACCAGGGAAAACTCAACGCTGGATGTAGTGCTCACCAACGGTGATAGTGTGTCGAATGTCTGCGTGAGTGCCCCTGTGAGCAACAGCGACCATCACATGGTGTGGTTTGAGATAAAAGCCATGGTACAGGCCAATCATAGCAAGCTCAAAGTCCTAAACTTCAAATACACTGACTTTAATAAAATGGCAGAGTACTTAAAGGAGGAGATGACGGGGTGGAAGGAGATAAAGGAAGTGGAATTGCAATGGGCTAAACTAAAGAAGGCAATAAAAGGGGCAACAGATAAATATGTAAGAAAAGTAAATAAAAACAAGAGGAGAAGGAAACCTATTTGGTTTTCCAAAGAGGTGGCTGCTCAAATAAAGGCAAAATACACAACTTTCACAAAATTCAAAAGCTTGCAAACAGAAGAACACAGAAATGAATACAGGATCCAACTCAAAGAGTCTAAAAGAGTAATAAGGATAGCAAAATCAAAGGCAGAGGAAAGGATGGCTAAAGATGTTAAGGCTAGCAACAAAACTTTCTTCAGGTATATTCGGGAAAGGAAGAAGATCAGAGTTGGAATTGCAGGACTCAAAAGTGCTGCGAAAGGACTCGTGGAAAGTGACACTGAAAAAGCAAAATTGCTAAACAAATACTTCTGCTCTGTTTTTACTAGAGAAGATCCTGGAGATGGACCAGCTATGACTCCCAAATATAAAAATGGGAATGAAGTAGATACCACACCATTCACAGAAGACGAGGTGTTAGAACAACTTGCTAAACTGAAAGTGGACAAAGCCATGGGACCGGATGGGATACATCCCAGGATACTGAAAGAGCTCAGAGAGGTTCTTGCAGGACCATTAAAGGATGTCTTCAACAGATCCTTGGAAACAGGAGAGGTTCCTCAGGACTGGAGAATGGCTGATGTCGTACCTCTACACAAAAGTGGTGACAGGGAAGAAGTGTCAAACTACAGGCCCGTGAGCCTTACCTCGGTGGCGGGAAAAGTAATGGAGGCGCTCCTGAAAGAGCGAATAGTGAACTTTCTCAAAACCAACAGGATGCAAGATCCGAGGCAACATGGTTTTACCGAAGGACGGTCTTGCCAAACAAATCTGATTGAGTTCTTTGACTGGGTGACCAGGGAACTAGATCAGGGGCATGCAATGGTTGTCATCTACCTGGATTTCAGCAAAGCCTTTGATACTGTTCCTCATAGGAGGCTTGTCAACAAACTCAGTAGCATGGGGATGGGCCCCAAGATGGTAAACTGGATTAGAAATTGGTTGACTGACAGACGACAGAAGGTGATTGTACATGGAGCTCACTCGGATGAGAGGAAGGTGATTAGCGGGGTGCCCCAGGGTTCGGTCCTGGGCCCGGCACTGTTCAATGTATTTGTGAGTGATATTGCTGAAGGACTGAATGGAAAAGTCTGTCTTTTTGCAGACGACATGAAAATTTGCAACAGAGTGGACTCCCCCGAGGGAGTGATTAACATGAGGAAAGATCTACAAAAGCTGGAAGACTGGTCTAATGCTTGGCAACTACGATTTAATGCGAAAAAGTGCAGTGTCATGCACTTGGGTAGCAGAAATCCAAGGGAAATGTATGCGATAGGGGGCGAGAGGTTGATATGCGCGGTGTGATTATCTCTGATGATCTCAAGGTGGCAAAACAGTGCGACAAGGTGGTGGCAAAAGCCAGGAGGATGTTGGGCTGCATACAAAGAGGGATTACCAGCAGAAAGGAAGAGGTACTTATGCCACTGTATAAGTCACTGGTGAGGCCTCACTTGGAATACTGTTTTCAGTTTTGGAGATCGTATCTTTCAAAAGATGTAAAAAGACTGGAAACGGTTCAGAGGAAAGCGACCAAAATGATTTGGAGCCTGCGTCAGAAGCCTTATGAGAAGAGACTTGAAGACCTAAATATGTACACTTTGGAGGAGCGGAGGGACAGGGGAGATATGATTCAGACCTTTAAATACTTAAAGAGAAATGATGAACAAACAAACCTCTTCCAAAGACGGGGAAGCTGTAAAACTAGAGGGCATAACATGAAGCTGCAAGGTGGTAAACTGAAAGGCAATGTCAGAAAATATTTTTTCACTGAAAGGGTGGTGGATGCTTGGAATGCCCTCCCGATGGAAGTAGTGGGGGCAAACACGGTGACAGAATTCAAGAAGGCATGGGACAAGCACAGTGGATCCCTTTACAGCAATAGGATAAAAATAAGATACAGTACCATCTAACTTCTGAACCATATAACATCTCAACAAATAGAGGTGTCCTACATGGAGTGGTGGGTTTACCCCTACACAAAGACATGGGGAGGGGTGGCCTACACAGAGCGACAGGTGCACCTACTCTTGCCATCTTGCTGGGCAGACTAGATGGACCATGCTGGTCTTTATCTGCCATCATTTACTATGTTACTATGCTACTATGTTACATATCCTCTGGTGGGGACCTTCTTCAAGGTTCAGAGAGCAGGGCATCAGAAGGGACATCTCGATGCTGACGGGTGTCTGGGAACTCCTCGTCCTCCCAATCAGAATATTCCAAGGAGGACTCAAGGGGATGCTGTTCCTCAGGCTTCGAGGGGCCTGACGCCATACGACCTGACCCTGGAAGGCTTGTCGGGACAACCTCAGCCCCGTCGAGCAGGAGACCAAGCGCAACCTCGGTCGATGATTTACTCAGGCCCGCATGGCCTCGAGGATCAGATCGGCTTCCGGGGACGTCTTTGACATCGAACACCCAGTGGTCGGGGCGGAGGAACCGGACATGCCGGACATCAGTGCCAGCTGCTGGTCCAAGAAGGCCGTCATTAGAACATAAGAACATAAGAACATAAGACATGCCATACTGGGTCAGACCGAGGTCCATCAAGCCCAGTATCCTGTTTCCAACAGTGGCCAATCTAGGTCATACGTACCTAGCAGTTTCCCCAAAAGACACAAGTTCCACAATGCTTGTACTGGGTCAAGCATTGATATCCTGGGTCCCTTTTTAATAGTGGTTTATGGACCTTTCCTCCAGGAACTTGTCCAAACCTTTTTTAAACCCAGCTATACTATCAGCCCTTACCACATCCTCCGGTAACAGATTCCAGAGTTTGATTACACGTTGAGTGAAAAAATATTTTCTCTTATTTGTCTTAAATAGTTTACCCTGTAGCTTCATTACATGTCCCCTAGTCTTTCTATATTCTGATAGCGTAAACAATTGATCCACGTTTATCTGTTCCACTCCATTCATTAATTTATAGACCTCTATCATATCTCCCCTCAGCCGTCTCTTTTCCAGGCTAAAGAGCCCTAACCTTTTTAGCCTCTCTTCATAGGAGTAGCCTTCCATCCCCTTCACCAATTTGGTGGCTCTTCTCTGTACTTTTTCTAATAACGCTATGTCCTTTTTAAGATACGGTGACCAGAATTGCACACAATATTCAAGGTGCGGTCGTACCATGGAGCGATACAGAGGCATTATAATATCCTTTGTTTTATTCTCCATCCCTTTCCTTATGATACCTAGCATTCTGTTTGCTTTCTTGGCCGCCGCTGCACACTGGGTGGAGGGTTTTAACATGTTATCCACGATGACTCCTAAATCTTTTTCCTGGGTGGTGGCTTCTAATGTGGAGCCTTGCATCGAGTAACTATAGTGTGGTTGTTCTTTCCTAGGTGCATGACTTTGCACTTGTCCACATTAAATTTCATTTGCCATTTGGATGCCCAGTCTTCCAATTTATCCAGGTCCTCCTGCAGTTTTCCACTTTCCTCTTGGGTTTTAACAGCTTTAAACAGTTTTGTGTCATCTGCAAATTTGATAACCTCACTCGTTATTCCCTTTTCCAGGTCATTTATGAATATGTCAAAAAGCAGCGGACCCAGTACAGATCCCTGGGGTACTCCACTATTCACCTTTTTCCATTGGGAATATTGGCCATTTAGCCCTACTCTCTGCTTTCTATCTTTTAACCAGTTCCCGATCCACAATAGTACACTGCCTCCTATCCCATGACTTTTTAGCTTTGCCAAAAGTCTCTGATGGGGGACCTTGTCAAAAGCTTTCTGAAAATCCAGATACACTATATCAACCTTTGTCTACCTGTTTATGCACCCCTTCAAAAAAACATATCAGATTAGTAAGACAAGATCTTCCTTGTCTAAAGCCATGTTGGCTGTCTCCCATTAGGCCATGACTATCTACATGCTGCGTAATTTTGTTCTTTATGATGGTTTCTACCATTTTCCCTGGTACTAACGTCAGGCTCACCGGTCTGTAATTTCCCGGGTCACCCCTGGAACCCTTTTTAAAAATTTGTGTTACATTGGCGACCCTCCAATCTTCAGGTATTACAGATGATTTTAATGAAAGTTCACAGATTACCAATAGCAGGTCTGCAATCTCATATTTCAGTTCTTTCAACACTCTGGGATGTATACCATCCGGTCCAGGTGATTTGCTACTATTCAGTTTATCAAATAGTTGTAATATATCTTCCCGGTGTAGCGATATTTCTCTCAATTCCTCTGCAGTATCACCTTTAAATACCACTTCAGTCTTGGGTAACATCCCTACATCTTCCTCAGTAAAGACCGAAGCAAAGAATTCATTCAGTCTCTCCGCTATAGCCTTGTCTCCTCTTACTGCCCCTTTTACCCCTCTATCATCTAACGGTCCAATTGACTCTCTCACAGGCCTTTTGCTACGAATGTACTTGAAAAAGTCTTTATTTCGTGTTTTTGCTTCCGCAGCAAGTTTCTTTTCAAATTCCCGCTTTGCCTGCCTTATCAATGCTTTGTATTTAACTTGCCAGTGCTTGTGCTGTTTCCAGTTTTCATCATTTGGCTCTTTTTTCCATTTCCTGAAGGTTGCTTTTTTGGCAGCAACAGCCTCTCTGACCTCACCTTTAAACCATGCTGGCAGTTTTTTGGACTTTCTCCCACTCTTCTTAATGCGTGGAATACAGCTGGTCTGGGCTTCGAGGATAGTAGTTTTAAATAACGCCCAAGCTTGCTGTAAGTCTTTAAACCTTTGGAACCGCTCCTTTTAGTTTTTTCCTAACTATATTCCTCATTCTATCATAGTCTCCCTTTTGAAAGTTAAAAGGTAGTACTGTGGATTTCTTTACTATTTGTTCTCCAATAATTAAATCAAACATGATCATATTATGGTCACTATTGCCAAGTGGTCCCAACACCCTTATTTCTTGCATCAGATCTGGCGTTCCACTAAGGACTAGGTCCAGTATGGCTTCCCCTCTGGTCGGTTCATGAACCAGCTGCTCCAAGAAGCAGTCATTTATTCCATCTAGAAACTTTATCTCTTTAGTTTGTCCTGCCGTGACACTGACCCAGTCGATACCGGGGTAATTGAAATCACCCATTATTACTACTCTGTTGTGACTTTTGTTAGCTTCTGTGATTTCTTTGAGCATTTCATCATCCATTTGTTCATTCTGGCCAGGCGGTCGATAGTACACCCCCACTGCCATCACCTTCCCCTTCATAAGTGGGATTTCAATCCATAGAGATTCTACAGCAAATTTTGTTCCCTGCAAAACTTTAATCCTTTCTGACTCAATGCCCTCTCTAACATAGAGCGCAACCCCTCCACCAATTTGATCAGCTCTATCATTACGATATAGTTTGTATCCAGGTATCACAGTGTCCCACTGGTTATCCTCCTTCCACCATGTCTCTGAGAGTGCAATCATATCTAACCTCTCATTTAGTGCCATATATTCTAACTCTCCCATCTTATTGTTTAGACTTCTAGCATTGGCATACAAGCATTTTAGAGACTGTATTTTATTCATATTAATCTGGCTATTGGTAGGCATGGGTAATTTGGAATCTTTATTCTCTGTCTGCTCCTTACTCAAGGGCATTTCGGCTACTATACTCCCTTTTGGAACCTCATTGCTTTTGGTAGTATCCTTCAAGGATACCTTCGTCCGAACCATGCGCTCCTGGGTGACTGTCGGCTTTCCCCTAATTTCTAGTTTAAAAGCTTCTCTATCTCCTTTTTAAAGGTTAATGCCAGCAGTCTGGTCTCATCCTGATTAAGGTGAAGCCCATCCCTTCGGAAGAGCCCCCCCTTTCCCCAGAATGTTCCCCAGTTCCTAACAAATCCAAAACCCTCATCCTTGCACCATTGTCTCATCCACGCATTGAGACTCCGGAGCTCTGCCTGTCTTTTGGGTCCTGCACGTGGAACAGGAAGCATTCTGGACTCTAGTCCCAATGGCTCCGCAGCCTTCAGCGCAGGCACCGAGGGACTCGGGCCTGACACCGGCTTCCCAGGAGGGGAATCCTCATTGAGGAGTGTGTCTAACTGTCGAGACCAGTCCGCAACTGGATCCTTCCTGGGGGCCTTGGCCAGCCGCTCCCTCTCCAACAGCTCGAGTGGATGCCCAGGGTTCCGTGACCAGACCCAGGAAGACCCCAGTTGGTCAGAGCCGTCCAAGGACGCCACCTTCGAGGACTTCTTCCTCTTTGGTTCCCTCGAGGGAGACCCCCTCTCCGAGGACCCAAGACGATGCTCCTCCTGAAGTGCCGACACCTCAGACGAGTTCCTGGCTCTCAGAAGCATCGGGAGTTCAGGAAAAATCTCGTCATGCTGCTGCTGGCAGTGCCTTAAGGCTTTGGAAGACATCTTCTTGCAAAGGCCACAGACCGCCGGATCGTGGTCCGGACCGAGGCACCGGAGGCAGCAGTGATGTATATGGGTCAGAGGCATTATTTTAGCACACCGATCACACTTTTTTAAAGCCGCTGGTCGCCATAGGGGGAAAAAGAACCCCAGCAAGGTTGAAGACCCTTCAGGCTGCCAGCAGAGAAAAAGGCACGAAGATGCCAAAAAAAAAAAAATTAGAACTTAGGTAAAAAGGAGTCGACCCCGATACTGAGGCACAGAAGCTGGGGCAGGAAAGGTACCAGAGCAAGACAAAAGACGAGTAAGAAACTCGAGAAAAAAAAATCAACTTTTTCCAGGGGAAAACAGGC
Organism: Ichthyophis bannanicus; assembly: GCA_033557465.1. Classification (NCBI taxonomy): domain Eukaryota; kingdom Metazoa; phylum Chordata; class Amphibia; order Gymnophiona; family Ichthyophiidae; genus Ichthyophis; species Ichthyophis bannanicus. Next base: position 188,707,124 of record CM066031.1, on the reverse strand, counting down.
ATCTGGTGGGCTCTGCAAAAAAAAAGGAGACTGAGCAAGATGGCATCCTTGGGCGGGAAGGGGACCATGCATGCATGGTAGAAATCCCAAAGGCTTTCTTTGAAAGCTGGGGATTTGCTCTGCGCGGGCTCCATCGGCGCAGACGTCACCCATATATGAGGACTGACTTCCTGCTTGTTCCCGGAGAATCTGAGGTTTAGGACAAGGCCCAGCGTACCTTACTCAACATTACCCAGATGCAGCCAGAGCCTGCGGCCTATGCTGAAAAGTTGGATAACCTAGAAAACAGGTTGCAGTGCATCAACCTACACTGTGTGGGTATTCCAGAGATTATTAGCAACGAACTGTAAAGGTTTATAGAAAAGTGGTAAATACCTGATCCAATGGGGGCTACACAGATATTAGAAAAGGGTGAAAGCACAAACTTTCAGAATATCATCCTGCAAAGGTTGCATCCCTGCTAGCTGCCACTACCAAAGCATACTCTGCTGTTGATCTGTCAGAAAAGACTGAATCCATGACAGTGCTACAAGCAGCACTCCTACTGACTCAATACTTTGCAATAGTAATTAATAAGGTGCCATATCATAAGCGGCAGATAAAGAGTAGTTACTCACCCGTAACAGGTGTTCTTTGGAGATAGCAGGAATCAGGGATATGGGTGATATCCGCACTGGAGCCTGCACGGTAACCTCTCCCCAGCTTTCAAAGAAAGCCTTTGGGAGATGTACCACACATACATGGTCCCCTTCCCACCTAAGGGTGCCATCTTGACTGGGCATCCAAATGGCAAATGAAATTTAATGTGGACAAGTGCAAAGTCATGCACCTAGGAAAGAACAACCCACACTATAGTTACTCGATGCAAGGCTCCACATTAGAAGCCACCACCCAGGAAAAAGATTTAGGAGTCATCGTGGATAACATGTTAAAACCCTCCACCCAGTGTGCAGCGGCGGCCAAGAAAGCAAACAGAATGCTAGGTATCATAAGGAAAGGGATGGAGAATAAAACAAAGGATATTATAATGCCTCTGTATCGCTCCATGGTACGACCGCACCTTGAATATTGTGTGCAATTCTGGTCACCGTATCTTAAAAAGGACATAGCGTTATTAGAAAAAGTACAGAGAAGAGCCACCAAATTGGTGAAGGGGATGGAAGGCTACTCCTATGAAGAGAGGCTAAAAAGGTTAGGGCTCTTTAGCCTGGAAAAGAGACGGCTGAGGGGAGATATGATAGAGGTCTATAAATTAATGAATGGAGTGGAACAGATAAACGTGGATCAATTGTTTACGCTATCAGAATATAGAAAGACTAGGGGACATGTAATGAAGCTACAGGGTAAACTATTTAAGACAAATAAGAGAAAATATTTTTTCACTCAACGTGTAATCAAACTCTGGAATCTGTTACCGGAGGATGTGGTAAGGGCTGATAGTATAGCTGGGTTTAAAAAAGGTTTGGACAAGTTCCTGGAGGAAAGGTCCATAAACCACTATTAAAAAGGGACCCAGGATATCAATGCTTGACCCAGTACAAGCATTGTGGAACTTGTGTCTTTTGGGGAAACTGCTAGGTACGTATGACCTAGATTGGCCACTGTTGGAAACAGGATACTGGGCTTGATGGACCTCGGTCTGACCCAGTATGGCATGTCTTATGTTCTTATGTTCTTGCTTCAGCATAACATAGATCAAAACAGCAAAAAGGAAAAAACTCCATGGGAAGGAGGGAGAGTTGTGAGGGCCGATTCTTGTTGTCTCCAGGGAACACCTATTACAGGCGAGTAACTATGCTTTCTCTGGGAACAAGCAGGAAGTCAGTCCTCACATATGGGACTCCCCAGCTACAGGCTACAAATATAAAAAAACCCTGTAAAGCACCATGAGTGACCACAGAAAGATGAACCGTGAGAAGCAGCAACACACACCAGACCCACACATGGCTTCAAGTGTCAAGCGAGGAACCACTTCTCCAGTAGCCTGAACACTCCAAAGGGGTGAAGGCAACTCTTGCCCTAACAAGTGACTGAGTATTGTCTGGCCAAAGGTGCTGTCCTGTCAGGATTCCCTCTCCAGGCAGCAGTGAGCTGCGAAGGTATGGACAGACGACCAGGTGGCGATTAACAGATCTCTGCCAAGGGGATGGAGCACATATTTGCAACAGAGGCCACCAAGGCCCGGAAGATGTGTGCTGTGATTGGACACTCCAGCAAGAGACAGGCCTGCTCATAAGGCAATGGCAATGCAGTCTGCCACCCAAGTGGACAGGGTATGTTTAGAGACTCCTGTCCCCAGCAGATTTGGGTCATAGGAGACAAAGAGCTTTGAGGAGCGATGGTCGGCCTGAGTATACTTCAGATAGAAGGACAGGGCCTACTTACAGTGCAGGTTTTGGAGAGCTGCCTCTGCCCCACTGGCATGAGGGTGTAGAAAGAATGTAGGAAGCACCACTTCCTGGTTGAGGTGGAACGGGGACACCACCTTTGGGAGAAACTTGGGGTGGGTACGGAGCACAATCCTGTTATTGTAGAAGCTCATATAAAGGTGGGTGAGCCACCAGGGCCTAGAGCTCGCTGACCCTGTGAGCTGAGGTGATGAGCACCACAAGGAAGACCACTTTCCAGGATAAATACTTAAAATGGCACAAGCCAAGAAGATCAAACGGTGGCACAATGAATTTTGAGAGAACTACATTGAGGTGCCACTATGTAACCAGGGAGCGAATGAGTGTCTTAGAGAGAAGTAGGTCCCATAAGAATCAAATCACAAGGGGCTGAAGAGAGAGGGGTTTGCCCTCGACAAGATTATGGTACACCAAAAGCACACAGAGGTGTACTCTGAAGGAATGGTACTTCAGCCCTGCCTGGGACAGGTGAAGTAAGTACTGGAGGACCAGCTCAACCAAACAGGAGGAGGAGTTAAACTGGTTCTACCAACACCAAACCGAGAACCTATGCCACTTGGAAGGACTAGGCCCGGCATTTGGAAGGCTTGCAAGAAACCAAAAGAACAGCTTCCACCTCGCTGGAAAGGCTGAGGTAGGCTAAGGCTAACCTTTCAGCAGCCGAACTGTCAGAGACAGGGACCCTAGATAGGGGTGCAGGGGGGGAACATTGTCCTGTGACAGCAGGTCCATATCACTCCTCAGAGGGACCAGGGGTGCTTAGGACAGGCAGAGGAGCAGCAGGAACCACAGCTGTCGGGCCCACCAGTATCAATGTAGCTCTGTCAAGCTAGATGTTTTGGCGACCAGCAGCATAGGCAGGAAGGCACAGAAGAGACTCTCCGTCCACAGGATGAGGAACACATCTGGCACCACCAACGAGGGATGTGGCTGCCTGGAGCAGAAGCAGGCTAGCTGAGCATTAGCCGGGCTGGCGAAGAGGTACACCTATTAGAGCCCCCAGAGACAGAACAGTCAACTGGCCAACTTGGGGTCCAGCCACCACTCATCTGGTTGGAGGACTCTGCTGAGCCGGTCCACCAGGACATTGTCCTAGCCCATGAGGAAGGCTGCCTGCAGGAAGGAACAAAGGCTCGCCACCTCTCGGCACAGAAGGAAGGACCCCGTCCCTCCCTGCTTGTTGATGTGAAACATTGACACCTGGTTATTGATCTGATTCAGGGCAGTTTGAAGTTGAAAGTGGTGATGGGAAGTCCGGAGGGCAAGCGCTATTGCTCAGAGCTCCAGGTGGTTTGTCTGGTGGAGGTTCTCTTCCTGCAACAAGCTGACCTGAGTGCAGAGGTTGTCGCAGAGGTTGTCGCAATGGGCTCCCCAGCCCAGTTTGGAAGCACCTGTGGTGAGGAACCTCTGAGGGGCGGGGGCTTGGGAAGGCATTCTGGCCTGCAAGTGCTGGAGCTGCCGCCACCAATGGAGAGAGTCAGCCAAAGTGAGTACTACCAGACTGTCCCGTAGACACCCTGTTGCCTGCAACCACTAGGAGTCGAGAGCCCACTGAACCAAAGGCATGTGCAGGCAGGCATTCAGGGTGATGTGCATCGTGGACACCATGTGACCCAGGAGGAAAAGCATGAGGTGGGCAGAGGCTGATGGATGACCCTGGATGTGCTCTGCAAGTGCCTGGAGGTGCTGGTCCCTGTCCAGAGGAAGGCAGGCCTTTGCCTGGATGGTGTCCAGCATTGCTCCTATGGAACTCCAGGCATTGTGTTGGCTGGAGATGGGACTTTGGGTAGTTTATGACAAACCCCAGATGCTCCAAAATGAGTAAGGTGTGGGCCATCGCCTGGTAGGCTTCTGTGGCGGTGTCACCTTTTAATGAGCCAGTCATCCAGATACAGGAAGACAAACACTCCCTAGAGATGCACTGGAAGGTGCTGACCACTGCAAAGCACTTGGTGAAGACCCTCAGGGCAGAGGCCAGACCAAAGGGGAGAATCTTGTATTGCTAGTGGCAGCCCCCCTCCATCAGGTAGAGGTACTGCCTGTGAAGGGGGTGGGATAAGGATGTGTGTGTGTGTGTGTAAGCACCCTTTAGATCTAAGGAGCATAGCCAGTCTCCCTGCTGGAGGTATGGCAGCAATGTTCCAAGGGACAGCATCTTGAATTTCTCCTTCACCATTAACCTCTTGATGTCTCGCAGGTCTTGGGTTGGTCAACCCCCCCCCCCCCCCCCCCGGTCATCTTGGGCACCAGGAAGTAGCAGGAGTAGAACCCCTTGCCTCCGAGTTTGAGGGGAATGGGATCCACCACCCCATCTGCAATGTTTACAAGTTCCTGCTGAAGTAGGTCCCAGGGAAGGGAAGGCATCGGGATCTCTCCTGGAAAGAATGGCAGGGGTGGAAGAGGTGGAAGAGGTACCTTCTCCCTCACCACCTGCAAGGCCCACCCCATGTTGTGATGGTGGGCAAGCAGTTGGCAAAGAAAGAGTAGTTACTCACCTGTAACAGCTGTTCTCCAGGAGCAGCAGGAATCAGTCCTCACATATGGGTGACGTCGGAGTCGACGGAGCCCTCATGCGGAGCAATTCCCCAGCTTTCAAAGAAAGCCTTTGGGAATGCAGCACGCATGCGCGGTCCCCTTCCTGCCCAAGGGTGCCATCTTGCTCAGTCTGATGATATAGCTAAAAGACAGCAAAAATAGAAAAAATAAATCACATGACTGCATCTCCAAGGGGAGGAGGGAGGTAATGAGGACTGATTCCTGCTGCTCCTGGAGAACACCTGTTACACGTGAGTAACTACGCTTTCTCCAGGACTAAGCAGGAAGTCAGTCCTCACATATGGGACTCCCCAGCTCTAGGCTACCAAGAACCCAAAGCTGAACAATAGGCTCCCTCTAGAGCGTCAGCATGCGAGATAAGAATCTTCTCTGAAAACGCCCCCGAATGGTAGCCCAACACAAGGGCCGGAGGGTAGGAGTTGCCTAAACCTCAAAGAGATTACAGAGTACCACCTGTCCGAAAGCAGTGTCCCTGCGGGACTCCCTCTCGAGACAGTAATGGGCCGCAAAAGTCTGGCTTGAAGACCAAGTAGCAGCCCGGCAGATGTCTGCCAATGGAACAGAGCAGAGATGAGCTACTGACGCAGCCTTCGCCCTGACATGGTGGGCCGTGACTCGACCCTGCAAGGAGAGGCCGGCTGCCCTGTACGCCCATGCGATACAGTCTGCTACCCAAATGGATAGGGTAAGCTTGGAAACAGGTGACCCCAGCTTATTAGGGTCAAAAGATATGAAGCGCTGAACAGCCCTTCGATGTCCCTGCGTACGGGTCAAAGTAGAAAGACAACGCCCTCCTACAGTCCAGGGTATGCAAGACCATTGCGGCCTGGGAAAAAAGGTCGGAAGAACCACCTCCTGATTGAGGTGGAAAGAGGAGACAACCTTTGGAAGGAACTTAGGATGGGTCCTTAAGACCACCATGTTCTTACAGAAGCATGTGTACGGTCGATCAGAAACCAAAGCCTGTAGTTCACTCATACGCCTGGCCGAGGTAAGAGCCACCAAGAACAAGGCCTTCCAGGAAAGGAAGCGTAAATGACAGGTAGCCATCGGCTCAAACTGTGGGCGAGAAAGCTGTTGCAAGACCACATTCAAATCCCACTCAGGGGCTGGTGGACGAATCGGAGGCTTGAGCAATAACAGGCCTCTGAGGAAGCGGGCTACTAAGGGATGGACCGACAAGAGACTGGCCTTCCACAGGGGAATGGTGCGCTGACAGAGCACTGAGGTGGACCCGAACAGAGTTGGATTTAAGGCCTAGGTCCGACAGGTGAAGCAGATATTGCAGCACCATTGGTACCAGGCACGAATACGGATCCTCTTGGCGTTGAGCACACCAGGTGGAAAACCTACGCCACTTGAGGGCATAAGATTTCTGGGTGGATTGTCTCCTAGAGGCCAAAACCACCTCCTCCACTTCCTTAGGGAGAAGTAAGGGGGCTAGAACTACCCTTTCAGCAGCCAGGCCATCAAATGGATGGACTGGAGGTTGGGGTGCAGGAGAGACCCCTGATCCTGAGACAGGAGAACGGATTTCACCCCCAGAGGGAGGGGAGTGTCCACTGCCAATTGCAGAAGGAGTGGGAACCATGGTTGCCTCGGCCACTGGGGGCTACCAGAATCACCGAGGCCCTGTCCTGAAGAACCTTGAATAGGGTTCGGGCCACTAAAGGCGTTGGAGGAAACACATACAGGAGGCCCGTAGACCAAGAGATTAGGAAGGCATCTGCTGTTATTCACAGAGGATCTGGTTGTCTGGAATAGAACCTGGGCAGCTGACGGTTCAGTGGACTGGCAAAGAGATAGATGGTTGGAAGACCCCATTTGAAGAAGATCTGCTGGACTACCAGGGGATTCAAATGCCATTCGTGAGGCTGTAGAATCCTGCTCAACCTGTCTGCCAGGTAATTCTCTTGGCCAGGTAGATAGACTGCCTTGAGAAACATGCCTTGCTTGACCGCAAAGGCGCACAGGGCCTGTGCTTCCTGACACAGAAGCCTGGACCCTGTGCCCCCTTGTTTGTTCACATAGAACAGGGGTGTCAAACTCAAATACACAGTGGGCCAAAATGTAAAACTTGAACAAAGTCGCGGGCCAGCATTGAACAAATGAACCTTTTAATATGGACCCAAACAAGATTTGCTTTAACATTGAATATGAAGCAACACTTATTACTATACAATTTATAACTTAATAGTTCAGATATGCAAAAACCAATTTCAAATAAAAAAAACATCAATGACATTCATTTATTAAATAAGATTTAAATAATAAATAATAATTTTTAAAATAAAATAACAATAATAAAATTAATCAACCATTCAAGCCCATGTCTTGGAGTAGCAAGAAAAAGTGCATAAAGAAAACGTTAATTATTGCTCAGTTTGCTGCACACTGATCTAATCTGATGTGCCCAAGCCAGATACCTGGCATCTCTTCTTGGATGATAGTTCATCAATGTCTGGGCTCAGGCTTTGAGCTGAGGAAATCCTCAGTATCGAGCGAAGGTGTTCATCAGTCAGACGTCTCCTGTGAGATGTTTTGTTCATCTTCATCGAGGAGAAAAGTTGCTCACATAGATAAGTGCTGCCGAACATGGAGAGCATCTGAGCAGCTTGGGTGTGGAGCTGAGGCATTGTGTCAGGGATGAACTGTGGAAACTGGGCGGCGCCCACAGCATCATACTTTGACTTCAGCGTGTCATTACACTGGAGTTCAATTAGCTCCATTTGGAGGTTGGTTGGTGCGTTTTCCACATTAACTGCAAAGGGATTACTGAGCAGTTCAAACCTACATTTCTGGACATCAAAGTCGGCAAATCGCCGGCTAAACTCAGCGCCGAGTACACTGAGTTTTTCAGCAAACTGTGAGCATGGGAACAAGTTGGTAAAGAACTGCGTTTTCATGGTTTGGCAGCAGGGAAAATGGCCACGGTTTCCTTGCAGCATCTGATTCTCCCACAGGCACAGTTTAGTTTTAAAAGCCCTCACTGCAGCGTACATGTCTGTGATGATGCGCCCCCGCCCCTGAAGCTGCAGGTTCAGCGCATCGAGAAGGCTCGAGATGTCACACAAAGGCCAGCTCACACAGAAACCTTTTCTCCCGAAGCTCTGCTGTGTCCTTCCCTTTGCTTTCCAGAAACTGACATATTTCCTCATGCAGCTCAAAACATCTATTCAGTACTTTTCCTCGGCTTAACCATCTCACCTCTGTGTGATACGGCACGTCTGCGCATTCCGAACCACACTCCTCCAGAAAAGACTTAAACTGGCGGTGATTCAGACCTTTGGCTCTTATAAAGTTAACTACTTGTGTTACTGTGGTCATAACATGTTCCATCTTTAGGGCTTTGCCACACAATGATTCCTGATGTATGATGCAGTGATAAACAGTTAGTTCACCTGCACAGTTCTCTTCCTGAATCTTCTCCCGGACCCTGCCCACCAGTCCACTTGTTTTACCGCACATCGCTGGCGCACCATCTGTCGATAATCCCACGAGTTTATCCCACGACAGCTTTATTTCAGTTACGCATTTGGAAACCTCCTCAAAAATTTCCTTTCCTGTGGTTGTGCCATGCATTGATTTGAATCCCAATAGCTCCTCCGTAACACACATATTTGAGTCCACTCCACGGATGAAGACTGACAGCTGAGCAGTATCAGATGCGTCGCTGCTCTCATCCACAGCAAGGGAGAATGCAACGAAATCTTTTCCCTTTTCCAAAAGCTGGTCATACAGATTGGTGGCAAGATCACATGTGCGATCAGCTACTGTGTTTCTGCTCAGGCTCACGTTTGAAAAGGCTTGCTTTTTCTCTGGGCACACGATGTCACAAACTTTCAACATGCACTTTTTCACAAACTCTCCCTCATTAAAGGGCCGGGCTGATTTTGCGATCTCTGCTGCCACAATATAACTAGCCTTTACAGCAGCCTCACTTTGTGATGTGGCTTTTTTGAACATATTCTGTTGTGAAACCAAACTTCTTTTCATCTCCTCCACTTTCTGGCTCCTTTGAGTCATGTCCAGGTCCTTGTACTTGTCATGGTGTTTTGTTTCATAGTGTCGTCGAATGTTATACTCCTTAGTTATAGCCACGTTGACTCCACAAATCAGACAAACAGGTCTGTCTTTTACATATGTAAACAAATATTCTGTCTCCCACCTGTCCAGAAAGTTCCTGTTGTCTGCCTTTCTTTTTGCCATTTTTGGGAAGGGGTTCCACAGTGACAGTTGTAGCTTGAGATCGCTATGACTTCTGTCACACAGGAGAGGGCGTTTCTGGGACCTGTCCTGATTGACGCGCCAAAACAACAGCAAGGCATTATGGGATTTGTAGTATTAGCGATGAATGAATGCGCTGTATAATACCGGCGGGCTAGCTCTAGTAGTCATTTGGTATAGCCTCGCGGGCCAAATATAATTACACTACGGGCCAAATTTGGCCCGCGGGCCAGAGTTTGACACCTATGACATAGAACATTGCTGTGAAGGAGACCCCCACTCAGAGGAGCACCGACGATGCTTGGGGTTGGACTCCTGAGACGAAGAGGCCTTTAACAAAGTCCGGGCCCGGCAGGCCGCGGAGTCAGAGAAGATCCTTTCTCGCTGATGCTGACGGCTCTTCAACACCTTTGAGGACATTCTGCCACATGGGCCACAGATCATCGGGTTATGATCGTGCCCGAGGCAGCGGAGGCAGCAGTCATGTGTGTCGGTGAGAGACATCAGTTTCTTACACCGATCACGCTTTTTGAAACCGCTGGCAGCCATCGAGGGAAAAAGGGCCCCTGCAAGGTCAAACGTCCGGGCTGCCAGTGAAAAAGAAAAAGAGCGCGAACGCTAGTCTCGAAGGACAAAAACCGAAAAAACACAGATCCGGGCTCGATACCGGTGTACCGTGTTCAGGCGGGAAGTGAAACCGGCGTCGAACCGGCAAAAACTACGAATCTTTAAAGAAAAAAAAAATCTACTTTTAACCGGGTGACTAGGACCCACGTCCGTCAGGCTCCGCGGAAAAAAGAAGACTGAGCAAGATGGCACCCTTGGGCGGGAAGGGGACCGCACATGCGCGCTGCATTCCCAAAGGCTTTCTTTGAAAGCTGGGGAATTGCTCTGCACGAGGGCTCCGTCGACGCCACCCATATGTGAGGACTGACTTCCTGCTTGGTCCTGGAGAATACCAGATGCCCCCGTGTGCTGCGAGGCAGGCCTTCCCAGGGAAAGAGGCTATGCACCAGGAGTCAACCCCCCCCCCCCCCCCATTTCAGGTGGCAGGCATGGGCTGAGGTTTGGAGGCCTTAGGCTTACAAGAGCTATGCCCTTGTGTCTGGGCCTACTGGCCCTGTTGGGGAGCTGTGAAAGCTGTGTGCCGAGTAGTTTCCATAAGCCTTCCTCTTTTTTTGGGTATAAGGGCTTTTTCCCAGAAGCCTTCCTTCAGGAAGGATCAGTGGTGGTCTTGGAGAGCCTGACCCTGGTCATGAACTCTGACTCCAAATTAGTGGCCTTTTCTGTCATGGGTTTGCCAAAGAGGTTCTCTCCCCGGAATGGGACATCAACCAACTTGTCCTGTACCCATTGCTCCAGGTTGGAAGACTGTAGTCAGGCATGGAACGGCACTAATGCCCACCACTGCTACTCTAGCTGCCGACCTGAAGTCATCATAGGCCGCCTGAGTCAAACTTAGAGCATTTCCTGACCATGGAGAGCAGGGTCCACAAGCACTGAAGAGGTTCCTCAGAGACCAGTCAAAAACCCAGCAAGCTTCTTCACCGTGTCTCGTAAGTACATGCCCATGTACAATTGGTAGGCCTGGATCTGGCTGATGAGCATCGAGTCCTGGAAGCACTTCCTGCCCAGGGCATCCATGGAATGGGCCACCCTACACGGGGGCACCAAGAAGTGTGTTTTCTGGCTTTTATGCCTCCACATGGCTGACTCCCCCACCATGGAGTTATGGGACAATTGAGCATTTAGGAAGCCAGGGTTCTGGCAGACCCAATACATCAAGTCCAGCTGCCTGCTCACAATGGGAAAAGAGGGGGAGGGGGTCTTCCATATTCTGAAAAGCAGCTGCTTCAGGATAGGAGCGCCTCTTTGGGGGGGAGCCTCATACTTGAGGATCTCAAGGTCCTCTGCCCAAGGCTCCTCAGTCTCAGTGGTTAAAGGAAAGGACTTTGCCATGTCTCTCAAGTCCAGGAAGGCCAGGTCCTTGGGTGGGGACTAGCACCGGGTCTCTGGTGAGGAAGGGTCCAAGGAAACATGCCTGTGGAGCCTGGTGTCCGGGGACTCATCGTCCTCTGTCTCCTAGTCAGAACTGGAGTCCAAGGAAACTTCGAAGGCTCCCCGGGCCTAGGGCTGGAGCCCCAGTCCCAATGGCCCAGGGGTCCCAGTGCCCCGAGTCTGGTGCGCTGTGCAGAGAAATCCTTGTCCCTGATTCGGATTGGGACTGGGACCAGGCCTGAGGAGGGTCTCGAGGGCAGTGGTGCTTGAAGACTGGCTCTACCTCCAGGGAGGCCCACACTGGAGCATCTGGTGGTCAGGATTGATAACGAAGAGGAACCGGCATCAGGGCCCGCTGCTGGGTCAATTGTGTTCTAAGGCTGCCATATAGGCCCCGATGCCTGATGGCTCTGCAGCCACCAGCACAAATAGAGAGGACTTCAGCTCTGACACAGATGCCATTGAGGGGGTGTACTCGACGAGGATGGCCTTGGAGAACAGAGACCAATCTCTGGACACCGATGGATTATCTCCCACTGAGGCAGCTTTGAGGACCACTCCCGGCCATTGTCCTTGGCCTCGTGTCAAGGGCTCTGAAGCCAGGTGCCATGGGTCTTTCCCACGTTCCCAGACTAACCACCTGAGGAGGCCACGTGAGGGAGTCCCAGGCCAGGCATTCCGTGTCCTTGAGGCTCCAAGAAAGCGCAGTTACCGTGCAAAGGAACCACCAAAGAGGCCCTCAAGGGTGCTGGCCCCACAGATTACTTTGGGGCTGAGTCAGTCTTATGAAAAATAGACTCATGCTGCTTCTTGCAGCCTCAGAGGGCCTTGAGGATCACCTGCTGGCAGAGACCATACATCAAAGCATCATGATCTGGCCCGAGGCACCGAAGGCAACAATCTTGTAGATCCATGCATGACCATTGTGAGCACAGCAGTTGCACGGCTTGAAGCCACTGAGAAGAGACCATGGTGTGGAAGATGGTCCCCGCGAGGTCAAACTCTCTAGGCCCGGCCAGAAAGGGTGTGAAAACCCATGCACTGGGGAAAAGACCTCCAAAGGGGAAAAGAGAAGAAAAGAACCCAAAAAAATGCAACGCTGAGCTAAGCGGACTCTGGAAACGGGAGGGAACCAGTATACAACCTGAGAAAAATAAGACAAAAGATAGTAAGAAGGAAAAAAAACTTTTTCTGGGGGAGACAAACACGTCCAATGGGCTCACGGAAAAAAGGAGACTGATGCAAGATGGCACCCTTAAGCAGGAAGGGAACCACACATCATAACCTGTTATATGTAAACTGTTCTATGTAAAGCGTAGTTACTCACCTGTAACAGGTGTTCCCCAGGAACAACAGGAATCAGTCCTCACTTATGGGTGACGTTGGCACCGACGGAGCCCGAAGCAATTCCCCAGCTTTCAAAGAAAGCTTTTGGGATTGCTGCCACGCATGTGTGGTCCTCTTTCGCCCAAGGGTGCCATATTGCTCATTCAGGTCCCTTAGCTCAAGTCCTACCAAGCAGATGTCAAGGGAAGGACAAAAATGTAGCAACTCATCAGAGGAAGCGGGAGGGTAGTGAGGACTGATTCCTGCTGTCCCTGGAGAACATCTATTACAGGTGAGTAACTACGCTTTTTCCAGGAACAAGCAGGAGGTCCGTTCTCACTTACAGGACTCCCTAGCTACAGGCTACCGAACCTGTAACCAAAAATGCCTTGCGAGGCCATAAGTACAAGCCAAAGCCCAAAGGAACCCGAGACCTCGGGTCCCTGGGGCAGAATCCTCAGTAGCCTTGAAGAAGGGTAGGAGGGCAGGAGTTGCTTATACCCCAAACAGATTACGGAGTACAACCTGGCCGAAGGTGCTGTCCTGGCGGAACTCCCTCTCCAGGCAGTAGTGGGCAGCGAAGGTGATCGTGGAAGACCAGGCTGCCGCCCGGCAGATGTCCATCATGGGCATGGAGCATAGCAAGACCACCGAGGCTGCCTTGGCTCGGACCCCATGAGCAGTGACCCGACGATCCAGAGGGATGCCTGCCTTCGCATGAGCGAATGCGATGCAGTCCACAACCCAAATGGAGACGGTGCGCTTGGTGACTGCCTGTCCCTGCCTATTGGGATCGTAGGTCACGAAAAGTCTGTCAGACTTGCGGTGAGTTTGAGCGCGCTGCAAGTAGAAGGCGAGGGCTCACTTGCAGTCGAGGGTGTGGAGAGGTGCCGACACCTGATCAGTGTGGGGCCTCGGGAAGAAGGTCGGGAGCACAAATTTCTTGGTTGAGATGAAAGACTAACACGACCTTAGGTAAGAACTTAGGATGGGCCCGCAGGACCACTCTGATCCAAGAAAACCTGGTGTAAGGGACGTCAGCCATGAGAGCCTGAAGCTTAATGACTCGGCAAGCAGAGGTCAGCACCACCAGGAAGGCCACCTTCCAGGACAAGTGCCGGAGCGAACACATTGCCATCGACTCGAAGGGTGGACGAGTGAGCTGCGTGAGCACAACGTTCAACTCACATCCCGTCGGCGGGGAACGGATAGGTGGCTTTGACAATAGAAGGCCCCGCATGAAGTAGGAGACTAGTGGCTGCCCCAAGAGAGGCTTTCCCTCGATAGGGAGATGATTAGCCGATATGGCGTTCAAATGAACTCTAACGGAGTTCGACTTCAGCCCTTCCGTCGAGAGGTGGAGAAGGTATTGGAGAATCCACTGAACCAGGCAGGAGAAAGGGTCAATTTGGTGATTCGAGCACCAGCCAGAAAAGCATTTCCATTTGAAGGCATAAGCCCGCCTTGTGGAGTCCTTCCTCGAGGCAAAGAGAATTTCCTCGACCTCCTCCGGAAGGGCAAGGAGGGCTAGAGAGACCCGTTCAGCTGCCAAGCCATGAGGGATAGGGAGGGTAGGTTCGGGTGCAGTACCCAACCTTCCTCCTACGTCAGCAAGTCCCTGGCAGAACCCAGGGGAATTGGAGGCTCCAACGACAGCCAGAGCAGGAGTGGGAACCAAGGCTGCCAAGGCCACGAGGGGACCACAAGGATCAGCGATGCCCTGGTCCCATTGGGCCTTGAACAGAGTCCTTGCAATGAGGGGAAAAGGAGGGAATGCATATAGGAGACTGGAGGACCAGTCCAAGAGAAATGCATCTGTGTCCTCCCTGCCCGGGTGCGGCAACGGGCCGCAGAAGCGGGGAAGTTGTGTGTTCTGAGGGCTGGCAAAAAGATCCACCGCTGGGGTGACCCAGCAAAGGAACAGCCGGATTACCACTTTGGGGTCGAGGCGCCACTTGTGGGGGTGAAGAATTCTGCTCAGCCTGTCCGCCAGGCCATTCTCCTGACCCGGGAGGTACATCGCCTTGAGGGACATTCTCCGGCGAGCGGCGAAGGAGCAGATGCGGGACTGCTTCCCTGCAGAGGGGGTGCGACCCCGTGCCCCCCTCTTTGTTAATACAGAACATTGCTACTCGGTTGTCAGTCTGCACCAGAACCAACTTCCCGCTGAGGATATTCTCGAAAGCCTTCAGGGCCCACCAGATGGCCCGGAGCTCGAGCAGGTTTATCTGCTGCTGAGCCTCCACAGGTGACCATTGTCCCTGTGTACAGAGGGACCTGCAATGGCTCCCCACCCCAACAGGGAAGCATCTGTGGTTAGCACCATGTCATGCTGTGGGGACTGGAAGGGCGATCCCCGCAGGAGGCTGCGGAGGTTTTGCCACCAGTTCAGGGACAAGCGGAGGTTGGGAAGAACTCTGACGGGATCCTGAGGTGTCCAAGGGACTGGCTCCACTGGGTGCTGAGACACCACTGAGCCGCCCGCTTGTGCAGGCAGGAGTGAGGAACTACATGCACAGTCAAGGCCATGTGGCTCGAGGCATAGCATGGACCAAGAGGTGACCTGGTGAGCGCTCTGGACCCGAGCCACTAGGACCCGGAGGCGGGTGGAGCGGTTCACTGGCAAGAAGGCCATGGCCTGCCAAGTATCAATGCGCACCCCGAAGAACTTGAGAGCCTGCGTTGGCTCGAGGCGAGACTGGGCAGTTGACCAAGAACCAAAAACTCTCTAAGAGGACGACAGTGCTTGACCTCGCTTGCCGGGCTTCCTTGATGGATGAGCCCATAACGAGCCAAACATCGAGGTAGGGAAAAACCACACACGCTCCGGCGCCGAAGGTAAGCGGTGGCCACGAGACACTTCATGAAGACCCGTGGGGCGGATGCCAGGCCGAAGGGGAGCACCCTGTACTAGAAGTGCTCTCCCCAAACCCTTAAACGCAGGTACTGCCTGTGTTGAGGGTAAATCAGAATACGGACATAAGTGTCCTTTAGATCCAAGAAGCATAGCCAGTCGTCCTGTCGAAGGAAAGGCAGCAGCACGCCAAGGGAATTTCTCCTGCACCAGGAACTTGTTTTAGCCTGCAGAGGCCGAGGATAGGACACAGATCCCGCGTCTTTTTAGGGACGAGGAAGTACCAGGAGTAAAAGCCCCGACCTCAAAGGTGGGGAGGGAACTTCTCAACTGCCCGCAGGGTGAGGAGAGAGTGTAATTCCTGCTGCAGCAAAAGCTGGTGCGTGGGGAGTCGAGGAGGCTACGCGGGGAGAAAGGAAGTGGGAGCTTGTCAAAGTGGAGGCAATAGACCTCCCAGATGACCTGGAGGACCCAGGTGTCCGAGGTGATAACTGCCCAGGGCTGGGCAAAACTGAACAGGCGTCCCCCTACAGGCTGCTATATCGCCAGAGGGCAAGGGGCTAAGAGAAGGTTGCTGGGGAGCCGGCGTCTGGGCCTTCGGTCCCTTGGGTTTCAGGTGACCCTGGCCAGACTTCCCTTGCATGGGGGTAGCGGGTACAGTGGGTAGCCGCAGTACTGGAGGCCTTTTCTGGAGAAGGGCTTCTTGGTAGGCTGCTTCTTTCGAGGCAGCGTAGTGGTCTTGCGGGAGAGACGGGTCCTAGTGACATACTCCGTCTCGATCTCCGCAGCTTTCTCCTCCATCGGCTTGCCAAAAAGTTGCTCGCCAAGGCAGGGTACATCCAGGAGCTTCTCCTGCACCCACTACTCCAAATGTGAGGATTGGAGCCAAGCCTGTCGGCAGGCTCCGATGCCCGTGGCCGCCACCCGAGCTGAAGTCTCAAAGCCATCGTAGGAGCCTCAAGAGATATACTTGGAGCAATCAGCTATTGATTTCGACAGTGTGCGGAACCTATCGAGGGGCTCGCCCTTGAGGCCCGGGGAAAAACCTCCCAAGTTCTTTTGCTAAGTCACAGAGGAACATACCCATATATAACTGGTAAGCCTGGATGCGACAGGAGAGCATAGACCCCTTTCAAGGCAGTAATGAGCAGTGAAAGTGTGAATCGAGGACCAGGTAGTTGCTCGACTGATCTTGTCAATGGAGACAGAACAAAAGTTGTCAACTAAGGTTGCTATGGCCCTACATTGTCAGGGGTCACTTAACCCTCCAGAGAGTCCCGCTTGAGAATAAGCAAAATAAATGCAATCTGCAATCCAACTGGAGAAGGTGCATTATGGCAATGGAAGTCCAAGGTAACTTGGATGAAAGGAAATAAACAATTGTGAGGATTTCCTGAAAGACTCTGTTCTGTCCAAGTAGAAAGCCAGTGCATGCTTGCAATCTAAAGTTTGGAGCAGTACTTCAGCCCTGGAAGCGTGCAGTCTGGGAAAGAATACCGGTTGAATAACCGATTGACTGCAATGGAAAGTAGAGTCCACCTTCGGAAGAAGTATGGATGTGTATGAAGAACCACTTTGTCGTGGTGGAATCGGGAGTATGAAGGATCAGACACCAGGGCCTGCAGCTCACTGATACGGCGAGCTGAAATAAGAGCAATGAGGAAGTTCACCTTCCACAATAGGAATTTCAAAGAAGTGGCAGCTAAAGGCTTGAAGGGAGGCTTTAGGAGTTGAGCTAGAAGCACACTGAGGTTCCAAGCCATCAGAGGCAGCTTGATTGGCGGCTTACATAGCAGGAGACCCCATATAAAGCACTGCACCAAAGGATGAGAAGAGAGGATGGATATTGACCTGTCTGCGACAGGAAGAGATGGCACTAATGAACTATGACAGAGTTAGTCTTGAGATTTGTCAATGGCAACTGGAGGAGATATTGTAAAAGAAAATCCACTAGACAGAGGGATCAATATGTTTAGGGGTACACAATAGAGTGAACCTTTGCCATTTGAAAGCATAAGAACACCTAGTAGAGGGCTTGTGTGATGCAAGTAAAATGCTCTTAACCTACTGAGGGAGGTTAAGGTCATCAAAAATTATGCTCTTAGGAGCCACGTTGTGAGATGGAGGGCTTGTGGATTGGGATGGAGAAGCATTCCTTGATTCTGGGATAGGAGGTTGGGCGCATGTCCCAGGCTGAAAGGTGGAGTCTGTGATAGTCAAAGCTGCAGTGGAAAACATGGCTGACAGGACCAGTAAGGAGCTATTAGAATCATGGAGCCCATTTCGTCCTGTAGTTCGAACAGAGTTTCAGAAATTAAGAGGAAAATGGGAATGCGTAAAGCAGACCTTTTCCTCAATGGAAGGCATCTGTTGCCTGACCCTTCCAGGAGGAAGTCTTGAGCAAAACAGTAGCAGTCTTGCAATCTCCTGGGTGGCAAAGAGATCTATTGAGGGTGTCCCTCACAGGTGGAAGATCCAAGGTGCCATGCCCTGATTCAAAATCCACTAATGTGGATGCAGGAAACGGCTGAGTATGTCCACCAGGAGACTGAGTTCACTTGGGAGATGCACTGCTCTGAGGATGGAGGCAGTGTGCAATAAAGAACCATCATATGCGAAAGGCTTTTTGGCAGAGGAGATAGGAACCCATTCCCCCCTGCTTGTTCACAGAATACCACCACATGGTTATCTGTTTGGACTAAGACTTGTTTGCCCGAATGTTGGGTTTGAAAAACCCAAAAAGCATTCGTGAAAGCCTGCAGCTCCAGGATATTGATCTGCAACTGAGACTCCTGTGGAGTCCATTGCTCTTGCGTAGTGAGACTGCTCAGATGCGCTTCCAACTCAAGCTTGGACACATACGTTGTCAGGGTGCATTGAGGTGGAAGCATCTGAAAAGGTGACACGAGTAAGTTTAGAGAGCAACACCATCAATGAAGGGGGATGTCCAGAGAAGTGGTAACGCAGATCTTGTCTGAAAGATGCCCGGTTGCCTGTGTCCATTGGGATGACAGCATCCATTGTCCTTGTCTCAAGTGGAAGCAGGCATAAGGGATGATATGCACTGTGGAGGCCATATGCCTCAAAAGGTGTAGCATTTCTCGAGCTGTCACAACTTGTTGACTCTGTACAGTTTGAGTGACTTTGATGAGATGGGCAGAGTGATCCTGTGGAAGTAAAGCTCTGGTCTGAAAAGTGTCTAGAAGTGCTCCGATGAATTCAAGTTGCTGGGAGGGGACCAGTTGCAACTTGGGAAAGTTTAAGACAAATCCCAGGTTTTGGAGCACAACAATGGTCTGATGAAGAGAGAGGAGATTGGCTGATCAGGGGAGAATCCCCAGAAGAAGAAAAGCTAAGCAGGGGAAGACAAAGATCCCCAGAGTATGAAGGTAGGCAGCCACGACTGCCATGCATTTTGTGAACATTCAGGGTGCAGAAGCTAAACCGAAGGGGAGCACCTGGTATTGGTAAGGGATTAGCTGGCACCAAACTCATAGATTTTTTCTGTATTGAGGGTGGATCAGCAAGTGTGTGTATGCCTCCTTGAGGTCTAGAGAACATATCCAGTCATTCCTCTGAAGGCATGGCAGAAGTGTACAGAGGGAAATCCTCTAATTTTTCTTGGATGAGGAATTTGTTGAAATCCCTTAGATCTAGAATGGGCCTGAATCCTACTGTTTTTTGGGGGATAAGAAAGTAAGGAGTGTAGAAGCCCCTGCCCTCTTGGGCAAGAGGAACACTATGGCCCCCTGAGATAGCACAGTTACTTACCAGTCACAGGTGATCTCTGGGAACAGCAGAAATAAGTCTTCACATATGGGTATCGTCGGTACCGACGGAGCCTGTGCGGGAACGCTCCCCAGCGTCCAATAATAAAGCTTTTGAGAGCATCCCACAGCGCTTGCGTGCTGCCTTCCCGCCTTTCCCAACCGCCTCTTTCCAGTTCGAGTTTTAAAGCTGAGACAAAGAGAGAGAGAGAGAGGGAAGGAAAGATAGATACAACTCCTAGGGGAGATGGGTAGGTTGTGAAGACTTATTACTGCTGTTCCCAGAGATCACCTCTGACAGGTAGGTAACTGTGCTATCTCCAGGAACAAGCAGGAATGAGTCTTCACATATGGGGACTCCCTAGCTGCAGATGCCAGGGAGAGACCCCAGAGATGTGTGTCCCTGAAAAGGGCTCCACCTCCCCCCATGGATCTCTGGCATCCAACCAGGGTAGGTGGGTAGGAATTGATTAGGAATGGAACAGGTGTTTGAGAACAGCCTGACCAAACGAGGCATCCCGGCGGGAGTCCTTGTCCAAACAGTAATGGGCTGTGAAAGTATGAACCGAGGCCCAGGTGGCCGCTCGACAGATTTGGTCGATGGACACAGAGTTTAGATGAGCCATTGAGGCTGCCATGGCCCTCACATTGTGAGCTGTGACATGGCCTTCCAGAGTAAGGTTCCTACTCTGGTAGGCGAAAGAAATACACTGAGCAATCCAGTTGGACAGTGTTCTTTTAGAAACTGGAAGTCCTAAATGGGAAGGAACAAAAGCAACAAAGAGTTGAGAAGACTTTCTATGTTGCTGTGTTCTTTGTAAGTAAAAGGCGAGAGCTCTTTTACAATCCAAAGTATGAAGATTCCTCTCTGCACTTGATGCATGAGGTCCTGGAAAAAAGACATTAAGTATACCTCTTGATTCAGATGAAAAGGCGAGACCACTTTGGGTATAAAGTGTGGATTGGTCCTGAGGACTACCCTATTATGATGGAACCTTGTATAAGGAGGATTAGCCACCAAGGCTTGCAACTCACTGATGCGACGTGCTGAGGTGACTGCAATGAGAAAGATAACCTTCCAAGAAAGAAATTTCAAGGTGGTGGCGGCTAAAAGTTCAAAGGGTGGCTTCAAAAGCTGGCCAAGAACCAGATTTAAGTCCCATGCCACTGGAGGTGGTCTAATGGGAGGTTTAGTTAAAAGAAGGCCTCTCATGAATCTTGCTATAAGAGGATGAGAGGAAATAGGCTGTCCATTGAGAGGCTTGAGGGACGCTGCAATGGCACTCAAATGGACTCTTACTGAATTTGTTTTAAGGCGTGCATGGGATAGATGCAGAAGATACTCTAGTAAAGAATTCAGAGGTATTGCAAGAGGGTTAAGACCCTTCTCTGAACACCAAATGGTAAATCTTTTCCATTTGAAAGCATAAGAACGTCTAGTGGAAGGTTTTCTAGAAGCATGAAGAATATCTCTGACTTGCTGAGAGAGATGAAAAACTTGAAGGTCTAGGCCTTCAGCAACCAGGCCCTGAGATGGAGAGACTGGGGGTTTGGGTGCCACAACGTTCCGTCTTCCTGGGATAGAAGATCTGGTGCAGAGCCCAATTCCAGGGAGGGAGCTTGAGAGAGATGCAGAAGTAGAGGGTACCACACTTGGCGTGGCCAATGTGGTGCTATGAGGATCATGGAACCTCGGTCTCTCTGAAGCTTGAAAAGTGTTTTGGGAATTAGGGGAATGGGTGGTAAGGCATAAAAGAAGTCTTGACCCCAGTGAAGAAGGAAGGCATCCTTGGCCTGAACTCCCTGACACGGAATTCTGGAACAGAACCGGGGAAGTCTGGCATTCCACGGACTTGCAAAAAGGTCTATGTCTGGGATTCCCCAAATTCGAAAAATCCTGGCTACCTGGTCCATGTGGAGGGACCACTCATGTGGAAGCAGAACTCGACTGAGTCTGTCTGCCCAAGAGTTCTGAACGCCTGGAAGATATATCTGATGCTCTCTGGCGAAGGCTCACAGTCGCAAAGCTTCGTTGCAAAGTGACAGAGAGCCAGTCCCTCCCTGCTTGTTCACAAAGAACATGGCTACTTGGTTGTCCATGTGGATGAGAACTGTCCTGTAGCTGAGCAGGGAGTGGAACACTCAGAGCTAAGAAAATTGCTCTGAGTTACAAGAGATTGATGTGTAGAGAAGTCTCCTGTGGAGACCAGATGCCCTTGGTGGAGAGATCTTGCAGATGAGCTCCCCAAACCATTGGAGAGGCATCTGTTGTAAGGGTTGCTTGGGGAAGTGACTGCTGAAAAGGGGACACCAGCAACAGGTTTTGAGAGGACTTCCACCACTGGAGAGACCAAAAAAGGCGACTGGAGTTTGCTATTTTGTCTGACAGACAATCTGATGCCTGAGTCCATTGGGTGGACAAAGTCCATTGAGCTGCCCTCATGTGAAGGCGAGCATATGGAACCACATGCACGGTGAATGCCATGTGGCCTAAGAGTTGTAACATTTCCCGAGCCATTAAATGGGACTTCAACTGTATTTGGGAGGTTAACTGCACCAAGCGAAGGCAAAGAGCCTGAGGAAGATAGGCCCTTGCAGTTGTGGTATCCAGGACAGCCCCTATAAACTCCAGGGATTGAGTAGGGGTGAGATTGGATTTTGGGATGTTTATTACCAGTCCCAAATACTGAAGGACACGCATTGTGCAGGTTAGAAAAGTCTTGGCCTCTGACTGAGAGGGAGCTCGAATGAGCCAGTCGTCCAGATATGGGAAAATGAATATTCTATTGGCCAAAATAATAGAAAAAGTAGTGCAATTAGACACAGGAATACATAGACACTTCTTACCCACTTGACGAACAACAATATGGATTTCGGCCCCGCCATGGAGTAGAAACACTACTAACAGTATTAATTGATACTCTCCTAAGAGGAATCGATAATCATAAACAAGCATTCATCCTCCTCTTTATCGACATATCAGCAGCCTTTGATAGTGTTCATCATTCAATAATGCTCAGCAACCTAAGACAGATAGGCATAAACTCCACAGTACATAATTGGTTCACTTCCTATTTAAACAACAGAACACAAAATGTACGAATAGGTAATCAAACTTCAACTACATATAACCAAGAAATAGGTTTACCACAAGGATCTGCTCTTTCAGCCCTACTCTTTAACATTTACATAAAGCCGGTTTGCAATATCTTTAAAAAATTTGGAGTACATTATCACCTCTATGCAGACGATATTATGATGTACATTCCCTTTACAATCCCTAACATACCATTACAACTCCTCTCAGACTGCTATAATGAAATCACAATTTGGCTAAAAACTCAAAACCTTCACATAAACCATGCCAAAACTGAAGTCCTAATCGTAACAAAAAATCAATCATTTATCCATCCTACCCATATAACACTACAAGAGCAAGAAATTAAAATAAAAAATGAAATAAGATATCTAGGTGTTATCCTAGATACACACCTTACAATGGAAACCCATATTAGAAACACTTTAAAGAAAATCTATTTCAAGCTTAAAATTCTCAAACAACTACGTCCGCTTGTATTTGTACAAGATTTCATTAATATAACACAAGCTATCATAACCCCTCACTTTGATTTCGCCAACCTAATACTTATAGGCATTTCAAAACAGAACATTAAAAGAATTCAATTAGCCCAAAATGCAACAGCAAGAATTATACTAAAAATAAACTCTCTCCAACACATAACACCTATACTTGCATCACTTCACTGGTTACCAATACAAAGCAGGATAATATACAAAACAATAATAACCTCATTTAAAGCATTAAACGACATGGCGCCGATTACCCTATGTAATCTAATATGCAAAGAAACACCTAAGCCTACTAATAGAAAAGAACAGTTAAATAAACTAAAGACCCCGAAGGACTTCATAAAAGCACATAAATTGACCAACAACAGAGCCTTCTCACACATAGCCCCAACTATCTGGAATTCCCTACCAGAGGATCTACGTTCACTAACAGAGATCTTGGAACTCCGCAAAAAATTAAAAACTTATCTATTCACTAAACACTACAATACCATGGAAAACCTTGCATTCAACATAGACAAAGGATAATCAGGTAAATGACCACTTAAAGCACAAACCTCCCACCTAAACGGACAACACTCAGCTCTAACGAATTGACGATCCTATCTCTTATGCCCTAATACCTACGCATGTATATAGTTGTATCAGTTATGTACTGTCTTACGTATATAGATACTCCACTTTGTTAGTTAACTGTTTTTACACGGTCCCAGTTCAAAAACTCACCTTGTTTATTTTTGATATGTTAAGATGTTCTATGTAAAATTAAGATGTTCTATGTAAAACAAACTTAGCTTTGTTAAATGTTGTTGTTTGTACACCGCAACTGATCTCTGGAAGATGCGGTATAAAAATGAGTGTTAAATAAATAAAATAAATATTCCCAGGGTGCGTAGAAATGCAGCTACTACTGCCATGCATTTCGTGAACACCCTTGGTGTGGAGGCCAGACCAAAAGGAAGCACCCTGTATTGGTAGTGCTTTTCTCCAAAAAGGAACCGAAGGAACCTTCTGTGTGTTGGATGGATGAGGACATGGGTGTACGCATCCTTGAGATCTAGAGAACAAAGCCAGTCCTGACTCTGAAGGTACAAGAAGCAGAGCACCGAGAGAAATCATCTTGAATTTCTCCTTGAACAGAAATTTGTTCAATTCTCTGAGATCTAAGATGGGTCTGTAGCCCCCTGTTTTCTTTGGAATAAGAAAATAAGGGGAATAGAACCCTGTGCCTTGCTGAAGAAGAGGTACTTCTTCTATTGCCCCTTGGGCAAGAAGGGTAACCACCTCTTGACCTAGAAGGTCGAGGAGAGATGTTGGATAATTGAACTGTTTCACTATGGTGTGAGGGGGAAGGCTTGAGAAATGAAGCTTGTACCCTTCCCTTATGATAGAGAGTGTCCATTGCTCTGCTGTGATTTGTTCCCATCTGGGAGCAGAGTAAGTCAACCTTCCTGGAATGGTAAGGGGCTCTGGTTATTCCAGAAACAGAAAGGCTAAGTTCTCTAGTTGCAAGTCAAAGGCCCTGAGGAGGCTGAGGCTGCTGGGTCATGGCAGGCCTAGCAGCCTTTGATTTGGCCTGTTTAGGTGGTTGCTGACGCTTTGTAGGAAAACGACCTGCAGAAGATGTCTGCTGACTATAAGCAGGATAGTATCTTCCCTTTTTGGAAAAAGATGTCTTTTTGAACAATCTTTTCTTAACAGGAGCAGAGATAGACTTTGAAAGTCGATCCAAAGCAGAATTTTCAGCATCCATCTGATTGGCCTTTGCTTGCCAATCCTTACCAAGAAGGTTTTCACCTGTACAAGGGATATTCCCTAATTCATCATGTACCCAGAGCTCCAAATCAGAAGCTTGCAGCCAAGCAATTCTGCATGCCCCTATGACAATAGCCGAAGCTCTGCTTACACATTCAAAAGAGTCAAAGGCTGCACGGTTGGAAAATTTGGAGGCATCTTGGGCATGTTTGAGCCAAGTGAGAAACTCCTGCCTTTTATCCTCTGAAATAAAAGGGGTTAAAGTCTGCAGATGATCTGTGACTTTTTAGAAACATCCCTATATAGAGACTATAGGAGTTGATCCTGGCAGCTAGCATAGAAGCTTGGAAAATACTTCGGCCAAAAGCATCTAGGGTCCTGCATTCACGCCCTGGAGGATTAGATGAGTGTCTCTTTGCACTCTTTATTTTTCTCATGGCAGACTCTACCACAATAGAGTGGTGAGGAAGCTGAGTCTTGTGGAAGCCAGGACAAGGAGGGACACGATACATGGTGTCTAGCCTGCGAGAATGAGGAGAGGTGGTGAGAGGTGTCTCTCACATCCTCAACATGAGATCATACAGAATCTCATGGATAGGCAAGGTAGCTGCCTCCTTAGGAGTTTTAGGATATTGTAAAATATTCAATTCCTTAGCTCTGGGTTCTGACTCAGGGGCCACTGTGATGGAGAGGCCCCTGGCCACTTCCCTGATGAGGTCTTGAAAAGACAAGTCTTCTGGAGGAGACATTCTTCGCTTAGGAGAAGACGACTCCTGAGGAAGAAGTATGGATGCCTCGACAGAACCCTCAGACTCAGAGTCTTCAGAGGAATCAAAGTATCGCCTGTCTGGATGCTCCTGTAAAGCCCGATAACCGTACTGAGTAGGATCGGTATCGCGAGTAACCGGTACCGGTTCGGTACCGTGGGTACCATAGGACAGGGTACCGTTGCAGCCGACACCGAAGCCGATGTCGATGCGATAGGTACCGGCACCGGGAGTGATCCCGGTGCCAGAGCCAGTACCGACAACGGGGATTGTTGCGGTACCGGAGGCGTCGCAGCCTGTATGAATGCCGCTAGGGTGTGCTGCATGGTCAGGATCTTTTGATCCATCGACACCACCAATGTCTGGATGTCGGTACCAGTGGGAGCCACCGGTACCCCAGAACACGGCAACAGGTGATCTGTCGAGGCCGAGCCATCGATGTCAACCTGTGACCCCATAGACAATGCTTTGGAAGCCGGAGCTTCCTGCCGGGGTAATTTTGCTGGTGCGGAATCCTCGAGGGTAAGCCCAGAGGCATCTCGATGCTTGGAAGGAGATCTACCCTTCGAGGACCGGCCAGATTTATGCTTGGATACCTGAGATCCATGGGAGGAAGAAGCAGCCCTGGAAGACATTGATGCCACCGAAGCTGCATCAGAGGGAAACAGGGTACTGAGCTTGGCTGCTCAGTTCTGCCGACCTCTTTTAGACATCATGGTACAGGACATACAATCCGTAATGGAATGGTCAGGCCCCAAACATTTTAGACACCAGTCATGGGTGTCGGTGACAGAAATAGTACCGCCACATTTTGCGCATTTTTTAAACCCAGAGGCGGGCTTTTCCATGAGGAAAATATTTTTAGGCCTAAGGCCCAAAAACTGAAAATGCACAGTGAAGAAAAGTTTTTGGGTTTTTTTTTTAAGAAAGAAAGAAAAGATTGGCGGTACCGATCCGATGTCGAAGAAGGCAGACGCGACACAAAAGAATAGGAAAAAATAAAGAACTTCTTCTGCGGTAACAGGAACACGACCTGCTGGCTCCGCGGAAAAGAAGAACTGGAGAGAGGTGATTGGGAAAGGCGGGAAGGCAGCATGCAGGCGCTGTGGGATGCTCCCAAAGGCTTTCTTATTGGACACTGGGGAGCGCTCCCACGCAGGCTCTGTCGGTACCGACGATACCCATATGTGAAGACTCATTCCTGCTTGTTCCTGGAGATAACAGGGTTGCCGCCTTGGCTGACAGGAAAACGGCCTGCAAGGGATTTGCAGGATAATCTCTTGTGGAGGTGGGGGAAAGCTTTGAAAATGAAGCAAATAGCTCCTATGGATGATGTTGAGAGTTCATTGCTCCGAAGTGATGAGATGTCACCTGTGGGAATAGGAATAAAGTCTGCCTGCAATGTGGATGGGCTTTGGAGCCTGCAGAGGAAGAGTAGCTATGCTCTCTAGGAAGTACTCAAGACCCAGGTGCAGATTGTGGCAGTGCCATTGGTTGTGGCTTAGAAGTCCTAGGCTTATTAGCCTGTCGAGGACCCTGTCTAGAAAAGACATATCCCTCTGCTGGGGATCAATGCCATTCATGTGGAGGAGAGAGTCCTGACAGGATGTCCCACGTCGCCATGGAATCTTCTGAGCTATCATCGGAATCTAAAGTGGAGGAGTCAGATTCGGTCAAAAAAAAAAAATTTAAGTATCGACGATCCGAAGCATGTGTCAATATATATATGAACCATTGCGCAACAGTGCCCAGCAAGCAGCTCCGTATCACCTATACCTAACGGTTCTAAGGCTGGAAGCAGGGGCAGAGGATCTGGCGATACAAGCTCGAGGGCTGACATAAGCCCTAAAAGGTATCGGCCTGAAATCTGACATCGATGACTGCACTGTCGAGATAGTTTGTGCTGTCCATACAGCAGCTAGAAGTGCTGTCAAGCTCCTCTCGATAGCCAAGATACGCTGACAGAGAAAGGAGGTCAATGATTGGGTGGAAACGCATATGGGGCTTCAAGCCACTGTTCCAGAGCATGGAACCAATAGCTCTCTGGAGTGCGAGGCCTCAGGAGTGTCCTGGAGCCCCTGTTGCGCATTAGAGGGCTATTCCTCCATAGGGGGCTGTCTGACAGGACTATCTGCATCAGATGCACCTTTTGGAGAGTTTCAATGACAATAAAGCATAGTTACTCAACTGTAAAAGGTGATTTCCGGGAACAGCAGGAATTTAGTCCTGAAATATGGGTATCGTCGGCACCGACGGAGCCAGCGTGGGAACGCTCCCCAGCGTCCAATTAGGAAGCCTTTGGGAGCATCCCACAGTGCCTGCGTGCTGCCTTCCCACCTTTCCCAACTGCCTCTCTCCAGTTGAGTTTTAAAGCTGAGACAAAGAGAGAGAGAGGGAAAGGAAAAGAGATAGAGAGATACAACTCATAGGGGAGGTGGGTGGGTTGTGAAGACTAAGTTCCTGCTGTTCCCGGAGATCACCTGTTACAGATGAGTAACTATGCTATCTCCAGGAACAAGGAGGAATGTAGTCTTCACATATGGGGACTCCCTAGCTTTAGATGCCAGGGAGAGACCCCAGAAGTTGTGTGTCCCTCTGAAAGGGCTCCACTTCCCCCCATGGATCTCTGGCATCCAACCAGGGATGGTGGGTAGGAGTTGATTAGGTATGGAACAGGTGTTGGAGAACAGCCTGACCAAACAAGGCATCCCGGCGGGAGTCCTTGTCCAAGCAGTAATGGGCTGTGAAGTTATGAACCGAGGCCCAGGTGGCTGCTCGACAGATGTCGTCGATAGACAGAGTGCAGATGAGCCATTGAAGCTGCTATGGCTCTCACATTGTGAACAGTGACATTGCCCTCCAGAGGAAGATTCTTACTCTTATAAGCAAAGGATATACACTGAGCAATCCAGTTGGATAGTGTTCTCTTGGAGACTGGAAGTCCCAAATGAGAAGGATCAAAAACAAAAAAGAGTTGAAAGGACTTTCTATGTTGCTGTGTTCTTTGTAAATAAAAGGCTAAAGCTCTTTTACAGTCCAAGGTATGAAGATTCCTCTCTGCATTTGATGCATGAGGCCTTCGAAAAAACACAGGCAGGTAGACCGCTTGGTTTAGATGAAAAGGCGAGACCACCTTGGGCATAAAGTGTGGATGAGTCCTAAGGACAACCCTTGTCATGATGGAACCTTGTATAAGGTGGATCAGCTACTAGCACTTTCAACTCAGTAATGCGACATGCTGATGTGATTGCAATGAGAAAGATAACCTTCCAAGAAAGGAATTTCTAGGAGGTAGTAGCTAAGGGTTCGAAAGGTGGCTTCGGGAGCTGCCCAAGAACCAGGTTTAAGTCTCATGCCACCGGTGGTGGACTAATGGGAGGCTTAGTTAGAAGGCAGCCTCTCATAAATCTTGCTATAAGAGGATGAGAGGAAATAGGATGTCCATTTAGAGGCTTAAAGGAAGCTGCAATAGCACTCAAATGGACTCTTACTGAGTTAGTCTTAAGACCTGCATTGGACAAATGAAGGAGATACTCCAGCAATGACTCCAGAGGTATCGCAAGGGGGTTAAGACCCTTCTGCGAACATCATATGGTAAACCTTTTCCACTTGAAAGCATAAGAGCGTCTCGTGGAAGGTTTTATGGAAGCAAAAAGAATCTTTTACTTGCTGAGGGAGATTAAGATCATGGAGATCTAGGCCTTCAGCAACCAAGCCCTGAGACACAGAGACTGGGGATTGGGATGCCATAACATTCCGTCCTCCTGGGATAGCATTTCAGGAGCAGACCCTAACTCCAGGGAGGGAGCTTGAGAGAGATGTAGAAGCAAAGGGTACCACACTTGCCTTGACCAATGTGGAGTTATGAGAATCATACGGCCTCTGTCTCTCTGAAGCTTTAACAGGGTTTTGGGAACTAGGGGAATGGGTGGAAAGGCATACAGGAAATCTTGACCCCAGTAAAGGAGGAAAGCATCCCTGGCCTGAGCCTTCTGAGCCAGAATTCAGGAACAGAACTGGAGAAGTTTGGCATTCCATGGACTTGCAAAGAGGTCTACGTCCGGGGTTACCCAAATTTGAAAAATCTTGGTCACCTGGTCTGCATGCAGAGACCACTCGTGTGGAAGCAGAACTCGACTGAGTCTGTCTGCCCAAGAGTTTTGTATGCCTGGAAGATACACTGCCAGGAGATGAATCTGATGCTCTCTGGCAAGAGCCCATACTCGCAAAGCTTTGCTGCAAAGCAACAGAGAGCCTGTTCCCCCCTGCTTGTTCACCTAGAACATGGCTACTTGATTGTCCATATGAATGAGGACTGTCTTGTAGCTGAGCAGGGTGTGGAACACTCGAAGAGCAAGGAAGATTGCTCTGAGCTCCAAGAGATTGATATGTAGAAGAGTCTCCAGTGGAGACCAGATGCCTTGGGTGGAGAGGTCCTGCAGATGAGCTCCCCAACCCATCGGAGATGCATCTGTTGTGAGAGTTGCTTGGGGTAAGGGTTGTTGAAAAGGGGACCCCAGCAACAGGTTTTGAGTGGACTTCCACCATTGGATGGACAAAATAAGGCGACTTGTGTTTGCTATTTTGTCTGACAGGCATCCTGATGCCTGGGTCCATTGAGTGGATAAAGTCCATTGGGCTGCCCTCATATGAAGGCGAGCATAGGGAAGCACATGCACAGTAGATGCCATGTGGCCTAGTAGTTGTAGCATTTCTCGGGCAGTGAGATGAGGCTTTAGCACTGCTTGAGAAGCTAACTGCATAATGCAAAGGCAGCAGGCCTGGGGGAGATAGGCCCTTGCCTTTCTGGTATCCAGCAAAGCTCCTATGAACTCTAAAGACTGAGTGGGGTTAGACTGGATTTTGGGATGTTTATTACCAGACCCAAATGCTGAAGGATACGCATTGTGCAGGATAGAGAAATCCTGGCCTCTGACTCTGTTGGGGCTTGAATGAGCCAGTCGTCTAAGTAGGGGAAGACAAATATCCATAGAGTGAATAGAAATGCTGCTACTACAGCCATGCATTTCGTGAACACCCTTGGAGCTCAGAACAGGACAAAAGGAAGTACCCTGTATTGTTAGTGCTTTCCTTGAAAAAGGAACTGAAGGAAACTTCTGTGAGTTGGATGGATGAGAACATGGGTGAACGTATCCTTGAGATCTAGAGAACAAAGCCAATGCTTACTCTGAAGGTATGGCAGCAGAGTTCCGAGAGAAATCATCTTGAATTTCTCTTTGACAAGGAATTTGTTCAATTCTCTGAGGTCCAAGATAGGTCTGCATCCCCCTGTTTTCTTTGGGATAAGGAAATAGGGGGAGTAAAACCCAGTACCCTGCTGATGGATGGGTACTTCTTCTATTGCCCCTTGGGCAAGAAGCATACTGACCTCCTGACCTAACAGCTTGATGAGAGAGGTCGGAGTATTGAACTGCCTTATTATTGTGGGAGGGGGCATGCTCGAAAAATGAAGCTTGTACACCTCCTTTA
This sequence comes from Ichthyophis bannanicus, assembly GCA_033557465.1. Lineage (NCBI taxonomy): Eukaryota > Metazoa > Chordata > Amphibia > Gymnophiona > Ichthyophiidae > Ichthyophis > Ichthyophis bannanicus. The sequence goes on along the minus strand of CM066031.1, from coordinate 188,676,385 downwards.
TGATGGAGAGTGTCCAATGCTCTGCTGTTATTTGCCCCCATCTGGGGGCAAAGTGACATAACCTTCCTGGAATGGTGAAAGGCTCTGGTCCCACGAGAGCCAGGAAGGTTAAGTTCTCTGAAAGTCAAAGGCCTTGTGGAGGCTGAGACTGCTCGGACGGCTGCGGCTTAGCAGTCTTTGCTTTCTTCTGTTTGGGTGGTTGCTGACCTTTCCTGACAAGCTGAACTACAGAACGTCCCTGCTGAGCATAAGCAGAATAGAGTAGTTACTCACCTGTAACAGGTGTTCTCCAGGAGCAGCAGGAATCAGTCCTCACATATGGGTGACCGATGTCAAAGGAGCCCCCGTGTGGAGCATTTCCCCAGCTTTCGAAGAAAGTCTTTGGGAATACTGCACGCATGCACGGACCCCTTCCCGCCTAAAGGTGACATCTTGCTCAGTCAAATGACATAGCTAAAAAACAGCACACAAAAATGTAAAAATGAACTATGTACAACTGCAACTCCCAAGGGAGGAGGGAGGGTTGTGAGGACTGATTCCTGCTGCTCCTGGAGAACACCTGTTACAGGTGAGTAACTACTTTTTCTCCAGGACCAAGCAGGAAGTCAGTCCTCACTTATGGGACTCCCCAGCTCCAGGCTACCATGCATCTAGAGCTGAAAAATGAGCTCCCTCTAGCCTCAGCATCAGAGAAAGGATTTCACTGAAACATACCTCTACCGGTAGCCCAACCAGAGGGCTGGAGGGTAGGAGTTGCCTAAACCTCAAAGAGATTCCAGAGCACTGCCTGACCGAAAGCGCTATTCCTATGGGACTCCCTCTCCAGGCAGTAAAGGAATGCAAAAGTCTGGCTTGAGGACCAAGTTGCAGCCTTACAGATGTCTGCCAACGGTACAGAGCGGAGATGACCTACTGAGGCAGCTATGACCCGACCCTGCAAGGGAAGGTCAGCTGCCCTGTAAGCCCAAGTGATATAGTCAGCCACCTAGATGGACAAGGTACGCTTGGAGACAGGTAACCCCAAGTTATTAGGGTCAAAAGATACGAAGAGTTGAGTAGCCCTCCTATGCCCCTGCGTACGGTCAATATAGAAGGATAAGGCCCTTCTACAGTCCAGGGTATGCAGGACTGTCTCAGCTCGGCTGGCATGGGGCCTAGGGAAGAACGTTGGAAGAACCACCTCCTGGTTGAGATGGAAAGAGGAGACAACCTTCGGGAGGAACTTAGGATGAGTCCTAAGGACTACCCAGTTCCTATAGAAGCGAGTGTATGGCCTGTCACAGACCAGGGCTTGAAGCTCACTCACTCGCCTGGCCGAGGTCAGGGCCACCAGGAATAGAGTCTTCCAAGAAAGGAAGCGGAGAGGACAAGTAGCCATCGGCTCAAAAGGTGGGCGAGTCAGTTGCTGCAAGACCACATTCAATTCCCACTCAGGGGCCGGTGGACGGAGAGGAGGCTTGAGCAAGAGCAAGCCTCTGAGAAACCTAGACACCAAGGAGTGAACCGACAAAGAGTGTCCCTCCACCAGTGAGTGGTGAGCTGCCAGAGCAAAGAGGTGGACCCAAACAGAATTGGACTTAAGGCCCTGATTGGACAAGTGCAGCAGGTACTGAAGCACTACTGGCACAGTGCAGGAGAAAGGATCTTCCTTGCGTTGTTGACACCACAAGGAGAACCTTCTCCACTTTAGGGGATAGGTTTTCCTGGTGGATTGCTTTCTAGAGGCCAAGACCACCTCTTCCACTTCCTGAGGCATGCCCCAGGGAGAGCACAGTTACTTACCTGTAACAGGTGATCTCTGGGAACAGCAGGAATAAGTCTTCACATATGGGTACGTCGGTACCGATGGAGCCTGCGCGGGAACGCTCCCCAGCTTCCCAAAAAGGAAAGCTTTTGGAAGCATCCCACAGCGCCTGCGCGCTGCCTTCCCGCCTTTCCTGAGCAGCTCTCCTCAGTTCAAGTTTAAAGCTGAGACAATAGAGAGAGAGAGGAAAGGAAAGGAAAGATAGAAAAGAGGTACAACTCCTAGGGGAGGTGGGAGGGTTGTGAAGACTTATTCCTGCTGTTCCCAGAGATCACCTGTTACAGGTAAGTAACTGTGCTATCTCCAGGAACAAGCAGGAATGAGTCTTCACATATGGGGACTCCCTAGCTAAGATGCCTGGGAGATCCCCAAGGATATGAGACCCTGGAAAGGGGTCTACTTCCTCCTATGGATCTCAGGCATCCATCCAGGGAAGGAGGGTAGGAGTTGTTTAAGAGTGGAACAGGTGTTTGAGAACAGCCTGACCAAACAAGGCATCCCGGCGGGAGTCCTTGTCCAAGCAGTAATGGGCTGTGAAGGTATGAACCGAGGCCCAGGTGGCTGCTCGACAGATCTGGTCGATGGACACAGAATTTAGATAAGTCAGAGGTGGCCATGGCCCTCACATTATGAGCTGTGACATGGCTCTCCAGAGAAAGGTTCTTACTCTGGTAGGCGAAAGAAATACACTGAGCAATCCAATTGGACAGTGTTCTCTTGGAGACTGGAAGTCCCAAATGAGAAGGATCAAAAGTAACAAAAAGCTGGGAAGACTTTCTATGTTGCTGTGTCCTTTGTAAGTAAAAAGCAAGAGCTCTTTTACAATCCACAGTATGAAGACTCTTCTCTGCATTGGATGCATGAGGAGCTGGAAAAAAGACAGGTAAATATACCTCCTGATTAAGATGAAAAGGTGAGACCACTTTAGGCATAAATTGTGGATTTGTCCTAAGGACTACCTTATCATGATGGAACCTTGCATAAGGTGGATTAGCCACTAAGGCCTGCAGTTCACTGATGCGGCGAGCTGAAGTGACTGCAATGAGGAAAATAACCTTCCAGGAAAGAAATTTCAAGGAGGTAGTGGCTAAGGGTTCAAAAGGAGGCTTCATAAGCTGACCAAGAACCAAATTTAAGTCCCATGCCACCGGAGGAGGCCTAATGGGAGGTTTAGTTAAAGTTAGGCCTCTCATGAATCTTGCAATGAGAGGATGAGAGGAAATAGGTTGTCCATTGATGGGCTTAAGGGATGCTGCAATAGCACTCAAATGGACTCTTACTGAATTTGTCTTAAGTCCTGCATCAGAAAGATGCAGGAGATAATCTAACAGAGAATTTAAAGGTAGTGCTAGAGGGTCAAGACCCTTTTCAGCACACCAAATGGAAAATCATTTTCATTTAAAAGCATAGGAACGCCTGGTGGAAGGTTTCTGGAAGCATGGAGGATATCCTTCACTTGCTGAGAAAGAGTAGTTACTCACCTGTAACAGGTGTTCTCCAGGAGCAGCAGGAATCAGTCCTCACATATGGGTGACGTCGGCGCCGACGGAGCCCTCGCGGAGCAATTTTCCCCAGCTTTCAAAGAAAGCCTTTGGGAATTGCAGCGCGCATGCGCGGTCCTCTTCCCGCCCAAGGGTGCCATCTTTCTCAGTCAGATGACATAGCGAAAAGACAGCAAAAAATTAGCAAAAAAACGACAGCATAGAACTGCAACTCCAAGGGGAGGAGGGAGGGTTGTGAGGACTGATTCCTGCTGCTCCTGGAGAACACCTGTTACAGGTGAGTAACTACTCTTTCTCCAGGACCAAGCAGGAAGTCAGTCCTCACATATGGGACTCCCCAGCTTAAGGCTACCGGAGACCCTAAGCTCAAAAAGGAGCTCCCTCAAGCTCAGTAGCACAGAAGGAAGGAATCTTCTCTGAATACGCCTCCAACCGGTAGCCCAACATCCGGGAAGGAGGGTAGGAGTTGCCTATACCTCAAAGAGATTACAGAGGACTGCCTGTCCGAAAGCACTGTCCCTGCGGGACTCCCTCTCCAGGCAGTAATGGGCTGCAAAAGTCTGGCTTGAAGACCAAGTAGCGGCCCGGCAGATGTCTGCCAATGGAATAGAGCGGAGGTAAGCCACTGACATAGCCTTCGCCCTAACTCGATGAGCCGTGACTCGACCTTCCAACGAGAGGCCGGCTGCCTCGTCAGCCCAAGCGATACAGTCAGAAATCCAGATGGACAGAGTACGCTTGGAGACAGGGAGCCCCAACTTATTGGGGCCATAAGAGACGAAGAGCTGAACAGCTCGTCTGTGCTCCCGCGTACGGTCAAGGTAGAAGGTTAACGCCCTTTTACAGTCCAGGGTATGCAGGACCGTTTCAGCTCGGCTGGAGTGTGGCCTGGGAAAGTAAGTCGGAAGTACCACCTCCTGGTTGATGTGAAAAGGGGAAACCACTTTGGGAAGAAACTTTGGGTGAGTCCGTAGGACTACCCTATTCTTGTAGAACCTAGTGTAAGGAGGATCAGATACTAGGGCTTGTAGCTCACTAACGCGTCTAGCAGAAGTGAGGGCAACCAAGACCAAGGTTTTCCAAGAAAGAAAACGAAGATGACAGGTAGCCATAGGTTCAAAGGGCGGACAGGTAATCCGCTGTAAAACCACATTCAGATCCCAGTCAGGGGCTGGTGGGCGCAAAGGCGGTTTAAGGAGAAGGAGGCCTCTGAGAAAACGAGCCACTAGAGGGTGGCTGGAAAGAGGTCTTCCATCCACCGGCATGTGATGTGCAGAAAGAGCACTCAGGTGGACCCTGACCGAGTTGGATTTAAGTCCAAGATTGGAGAGGCAAAGCAAGTACTGCAAGACCACTGATGCTGAACAGGAGAAGGGATCTTGAGACTGCTGAGCACACCAGACGGAGAACCGATGCCACTTAAAAGCCTAGGACTTCCGGGTGGAGGGCCGCCTGGAGGCCAAGACGACTTCCTCCACATCTGGAGGCAGCCGGAGGGGAGCAAGGACTAACCTTTCAGCAGCCAGGCCATCAGATGAAGGGATCGGAGGTTGGAGTGCAGGAGAGTCCCCTGATCCTGTGACAGGAGGTCGAGTTGAAACCCCAGAGGAAGAGGAGTGTCCACCGCCAGCTGCATCAGAAGTGGAAACCAAGGTTGTCTCGGCCACCGGGGAGCCACTAGGATCATCGAGGCTTTGTCTCTGAGAACTTTGAAGAGTGTCTGAGACACCAGCGGCATGGGAGGAAAGGCATACAAGAGGCCTGTGGACCATGGAATCAGAAAAGCATCTGCCGCTACTCTGAGAGGATGCGGTTGTCGAGAGCAGAATCTGGGAAGTTGCCTGTTCAAAGGACTGGCAAACAGATCCATGGTGGGGAGGCCCCACTGGAGAAAGATCCGCTGAACCACCAACGGATCCAACCTCCACTCGTGTGGCTGGAGGATCCTGCTTAGCTTGTCTGCCAGGTAATTTTCCTGACCTGGGAGATAGACAGCCTTGAGGATGATGCCGTGGTGGACGGCCCAAGAGCACAGTTTCTGCGCCTCCTGAGAGAGAAGGAAGGAGCCTGTTCCGCCTTGTTTGTTCACGTAGAACATTGCAACCTGATTGTCTGTCTGGACCAGCACAGACTGGTGAGAAGTCAGGTGGGAGAAGGCTCTGAGAGCTAGGCGGATGGCTCTGAGCTCCAGGAATTTTATCTGCTGAGCAGACTCCCAAGGAGTCCAGAGGCCTTGAGTACATTTCCCTTGGCAATGAGCTCCCCAGCCCAAGAGAGAAGCATCGGTCGTCAGGACCTGAGAAGGCGGAGGAGGCTGAAAAGCCATTCCTAGCACTAGGTTTGGCAGATGAAGCCACCATTGTAGAGAAGAGACCAGCGGGTCGGAGATCTGTACGGAGTCCGCTAGGCTCCCAGTGGCCTGATGCCATTGTGTGCGAAGGCACCATTGAGCAGGGCGCATGTTTAGGCGGGCATTGGGGGTCACATGGACTGTGGAAGCCATATGGCCGAGCAGTCTCAGAAATTGCCTGGCAGAGACCAGGGAATTGCTGCGAAAGTGGCTGGCAAGATCCATGAGCCTGTTTGCCCTGTCCAGAGGCAGAAAAGCTCGCGCTTGAAGCGTGTTCAATCTTGCGCCGATGAACTCGAGATCCTGAGAGGGGAGCAAAGTGGACTTTGCGAAGTTTATGACAAAGCCCAAGTACTGGAGCAGAGCCACAGTGCGGTGCGTGGCGTGAATGGCCTCCTGGGAAGACTGTGCTCTGATGAGCCAGTCGTCCAGGTATGGAAATACAAAGAGGCCTTGAAGTCTCAGATAAGCCGCCACCACTGCTAGACATTTGGTGAACACCCTTGGTGCGGAGGATAGACCAAAGGATAGTACTCTGTACTGGTAATGATTGCCCCCCACAACAAACCTGAGATATTGTCTGTGGCTGGGGTGAATGAGGATGTGAGTGTAGGCATCCTTTAGATCTAAGGAGCATAGTCAGTCTCCCTGCTGGAGGTAGGGCAGCAGGATTCCAAGGGTAAGCATCTTGAACTTTTCCTTTGCGAGGAACTTGTTGAGGTTGCGCAAGTCCAGGATGAGTCTGAGGCCTCCTGTTCTTTTTGGTATCAGAAAGTACCTGGGAGTAAAACCCTTGACCCCTCAGGTGGTGGGGCACCAGTTCCACAGCCTGTTCCTGAAGAAGACTTGCTAACTCCTGAAGGAGTAAGTCCCTGTGCAGAGGGAGTCGAAGAGGCTCCCCTGGGATATAGGAGGGAGGTACCTGGTGAAAGTGAAGAAGATAGCCCTTCTGAACTATGTGAAGCACCCAGGTATCTGTGGTGATGTTGGACCACCTATGGGCAAAGTGGACCAGCCTGCCTCCTGTGCTGAGAGAAACCAGCTGAGGGGGAGAGGCTATGCTGATGAAGTCAAAAACCCCCACCCTGCTGAGCAGGGGCCGGTGGTGCAGGCTTGGGGGCTTGCTGCCTACGGGACCCATTACCCCGTCCCTTGGCCTGCTTACCCTGTGGGGGAGCTGCTGAGGCCTGATAATGAGGGTAGTGTTGATAGGCAGCCGCCTTCCTCGGGTAAAAGGGTTTTTTCCCCGAGCCCTTCTTCTTCTGAGAAGGGGCAGAGGTCTTCCTTGAGAGACGAGTCCTGGTGAGAGTCTCGGTCTCGATCTGTGCAGCCTTCTCATCCATGGGCTTGCCAAAGAGGTTTTCACCTCTGCAGGGGACATCGACCAACTTGTCCTGCACCCATGGCTCGAGGTCGGATGTCTGAAGCCAAGCCTGGCGGCGGCCACCAATACCGGCTGCGGCTACTCGAGCCGATGCCTCAAAACCATCGTAGGCTGCTCGAGAGATAAACTTTGAGCACTCCCGAATACCAGTTGACAAGGTTTGGAACCTCTGCAAAGGTTCGTCGGAGAGACCAGCAGAGAACCCGGCTATTTCTTTAGCCAGGTCTCGGAGATACATGCCCATGTAGAGCTGGTAGGTCTGGACTCGACAAGCAAGCATAGAGCCCTGGAAACACTTCCTACCGAGGGCATCCAGGCTCCGAGCCTCCCGACCGGGAGGCACCAAGGAGTGCATCTTTTGACTCTTAAGTCTATGCATGGCCGATTCCACCACCATGGAATGGTGCGGTAGTTGTGCCTTTTGGAACCCGGGGCTCTTGCGGACTCGATAAATGGAATCGACCCGCTTGCTTAACACCAGCGACGACGCCGGGCTCTCCCACATGCGGAAGAGAAGTCGTTCCAGCATCGGAGGAACCGGTACAACAAAGGCCTCCTTCGGGGGAGAGTCATATTGGAGGGCGTCGAGTTCCTCGATTCGAGGCTCCTCCTCGGGATCCGCGGGAAAGGCCAAGGCCTTGGCCATATCCCGCACGAAGTCCGAGAACCGGGTATCCTCCGGGGGGGACCGTCTTCGAGGTTCGGACTCGGGGGAGTCCGATGGGACACACCGAGTCCGAAAAGAACCAGGTGACTCTTCGTCCTCGGATTCCCAGGCTGACTCCTCGGAGGTGGAGTCGAGCGGCTCCGGTCGGGCGGGCATCGATGCCGTCCGCCCCGACGCCGAGGGAGTCGGCGTCGATAACCTCGGTCCCGAACGGGAGGCCGAAGGAGACCGCGACCGAGGATCGACTCGAGCCCTCATGGACTCGAGGATCGGCTCGGTCTCCGGGGTCGACTTGGACGTCGACGTCCCGGTGGTCAGGGCAGAAGCACCGGCGAGGCCAGCGATCAATGCCCGCTGCTGGTCCATGAAGGCAGCGAAACTGCTCTCCAAGGCCGTCAACCTGAGTCCGAGCTCAGGAGACCCAGCAGCCCCCGACTCGGTCCCCGACGGCGTCGGGCCCGACGTCAGGTCCTTCGGAGGCGAGTCCATGAGGACAACAGTACTCATGGGAGCGGGCGAGTCCATCTCGAGACGAGGATGTTTAGACGGCCTCTCCATCTCCGAGGACCCGGGACGGGAATCGGGGCTATGCGACCTGGCCCTCGAGGAACCAGGAGTGTCCACCGACCCCGCCCTCGCGGGTTTCTTCTTCCGATGATGCTCCCGGGTAGGAGACCCCCGTTCAGAGGAACTGCGACGATGCTCAGGACCAGAGTCCCGAGACGTCGAAGCCTCTGACGAGGTCCGAGCCCGGCCGGAGTCAGAGAAGATACGTTCCCGCTGATGCTGCCGACTCCTCAACGCTTTTGAGGACATTTTGCCACACGGACCACAGATCATCGGGTCATGATCGGGTCCGAGGCAGCGGAGGCAGTAATCGTGTGTGTCGGTAAGAGACATGAGTTTCTTACACCAATCACACTTCTTAAACCCGCTGGCAGCCATCGGGGGAAAAAGGGCCCCTGCGAGGTCAAAAGACCTGGCTGCCAGTGAAAAAGAAAAAAGGCGCGAAATCTGTCACGAAGGACAAAAAACCGAAAAATAAAGAACGGACTCGCAACCGGCGTCGCGGGTCCGGGCGGGAAAAGAACCGGCGTCGAACCGAGAAAAAACAAATGAAATCAACTTTTCTGCGGGGAATCACAAACAACGTCTGTAGGGCTCCGCGGAAAAAAGAAGATTGAGCAAGATGGCACCCTTGGGCAGGAAGAGGACCGCGCATGCGCGCTGCAATTCCCAAAGGCTTTCTTTGAAAGCTGGGGAAAATTGCTCCGCGAGGGCTCCATCGGTGCCGACGTCACCCATATGTGAGGACTGACTTCCTGCTTGGTCCTGGAGAAAGATTCAACCCCTGAAGGTCTAGGCCTTCAGTAACCAAGCTCTGAGGTGAAGGGACTTGGGGTTTGGGTGCCACAAAGTCCCTTCCTCCTGGGACAGAAGGTCTGGAGCAGCTCCCAAGTCCAGGGAGGGGGCTTGGGAGAGATGTAGAAGTAGAGGGTACCACACTTGGCGTCGCCAGCGTGGAGCTATGAGGATCATAAATCCTTGATCCCTCTGGAGTTTGAACAGTCTCTTGGGAATCAAGGGAATGGGTGGAAAGGCATACAGGAAGCCCTGACCCCAATGAAGGAGGAAGGCATCCTTGGCCTGAACTCCCTGACACGGAATTCTGGAACAGAACCGGGGAATTTGGCATTCCACGGACTTGCAAAGAGGTCTATGTCCGGGGTTCCCCATTCTTGGAAGATTCTGAGTACCTGATCCATGTGCAGGGACCATGCGTGTGGAAGCAGAACTCGACTGAGTCTGTCTGCCCAAGACTTTTGAACTCCTGGGAGGTATACTGCCAGGAGATGGATTTGATGCTCTCTGGCGAAGGCCCACAATCTTAAAGCTTCGTTGCAAAGCGACAGAGAGCCAGTTCCTCCTTGTTTGTTTATGTAAAACATGGCTACTTGATTGTCCATGTGAATGAGGACTGTCTTGTAGCTGTGGAGGGTATGAAAGACCTTGAGAGCTAGGAACACTGCTCGAAGTTCCAAGTGATTGATATGAAGAGAGGTCTCCTGTGGGGACCAAGTGCCTTGGGTGGAGAGGTCTTGTAGATGAGCTCCCCAACCTGTTTGGGAGGCATCTGTTGTGAGGGTTGCTTGGGGTAGCACAGGTTGGAATGGGGACCCCAGCAACAGATTTTGAGTGGATATCCACCATTGGAGAGACCAAAAGAGACGTTTGGAGGTTGCTATTTGGTCTGAGAGAGCTCCTGAAGCTTGAGTCCACTGGGTGGACAAAGTCCATTGAGCTGCTCTTATGTGTAGGCGAGCATAGGGTACCACATGTACTGTGGAAGCCATATGGCCTAGCAGCTGTAGCATCTTCCTGGCAGTTAAGTGGCTCTTTGACTGAATCTGGGAGGCTAACTGCACTAGACGTTGACAACGGGCCTGAGGAAGTTAGGCCCTTGCAGAAGTGGTGTCCAACCAGGCCCCTATGAATTCTAGGGACTGAGTATGGGTGAGCTGGGACTTTGGGAGGTTTACCACAAGTCCCAGGTATTGCAGAATGCGCCTGGTGCGGTTCAGGGAGATCTGAGCCTCCGACTGGGTTGGAGCTCGGATGAGCCAGTCGTCCAGATATGGGAAGACAAATATTCCCAGAGTGCGTATAAATGCAGCAACTATTGCCATGCATTTGGTGAACACTCTTGGAGCAGAGGCTAGACCGAAAGGAAGCACTCTGTATTGGTAATGTTTTCCCTGGAACAGAAAATGTAGGAGTTTTCTGTGAGAAGGATGGATGAGGACATGAGTGTACGCATCCTTGAGATCTAGAGAACAAAGCTAATCCTGACTCTGCAGGTATGGAAGGAGAGTACCTAGAGAAAGCATCTTGAACTTCTCCTTGCATAGGAATTTGTTCAATTCTCTGAGATCTAGAATGGGTCTGTATCCCCCTGTTTTCTTTGGAATGAGAAAATAGGGGGAGTAAAACCCTGACCCCTGTTGAAGAAGATGAACTTCTTCTATGGCCCTCTGGGCCAGAAGGGTAGTCACCTCCTGATCCAGAAGGTCGAGGAGAGATGTGGGAGAACTGAAGTGTCTCACCATGGTGTAGGGAGGAAGGTCTGAGAAATGAAGTTTGTAGCCCTCCCTTATGATGGAGAGGGTCCACTGCTCTGATGTGATTTGCTCCCATCTGGGAGCAAAATGAGCTAACCTTCCTGGAATGGTGAGAGGTTCTGCCTGTTGTAGAGCCAGAAAGGATAAGTTCTCTAGTATCAAGTCAAAAACCCTGAGGGGGTTGGGACTGCTGGGTTATAGCAGCCCCTGCAGGTTTAGGCCTGGCCTGTTTAGGTTGCTGACGCTTAGTAGCAAAGCGACCTGTAGAAGATTGTTGGCCAGAAGTGGAAGGAAATCTGCTCCTTTTGTAAAAAGACTTTTTGAAAAGTTTTTTCTTGGCTGGAATGGAGGTTGACTTGGAAAGTCTATCCAGAGCAGAATTTTCTGCATCCATTTGAGTGGTTTTTATTTGCCACTCTTTGCCAAAGAGTTTTCACCCGTACAGGGCAGATTTCCTAAGCCATCCTGAACCCAGGGTTCTAGATCAGAAGCCTGGAGCCAAGCAATTCCGCGAGCAGCTATGGCAATGCCTGAGGCTCTGCTGGCACCTTCAAAAGAGTCAAAGGCTGCCCTGTTGGAAAACTTTGAAATGTCTTGAGTATGCTTAAGCCAAAGGAGGAACTCATCCCTTTTATCCTCTGGAATAAAAGGGAGAAAGTTGTGCAGCGTTTGTGCAACTTCCTTCAGAAACACCCATATAAAGGCTATATGAATTGATTCTGGCAATAAGCATGCTGGCTTGGAAGATTTTCCTACCAAAAGCATCCAAGGTCCTGCATTCTCTTCCTGGAGGAGCAGAAGAGTGTCTTTTGGTACTCTCTATCCTTTTCATAGCTGACTGCACCACAATGGAGTGGTGAGGAAGCTGTGTTTTCTGAAATCCAGGACAAGGAGGGACACGGTACATAGTGTCCAATCTGTGAGAATGAGGAGAAAGGGTGAGAGGAGTCTCCCATAAGTCAATCATATGTTCATGAAGAATTTCATGAATTAGCAAGGTGACTGCCTCTCTGGGAGCCTTAGAGTATCCCAAAATATCTAATTTTTTTGCTCTAGGCTCTTTTTCAGAGGTTACTGAAATAGAGAGTCCTTTAGCCACTTCTATTATGAAGCCTTGAAAGGACAAATCCTCTGGAGGAGACATTCTCCTTTTTGGAGAAATAGGCTCCTCAGGAAGGGTAATGGATACTTCAGGAGACTCATCTGATGAATCAGAATCATCAGAGGAATCAAAGTATCGTCTGTCCGATTCCAACGATCGAAACACGTATCAATCGGTACCGACATCGGGCGACCCCGGTACCGGATCGGTACCGAGAAATAGCCCTGGACAAGGAGCCGGAGTTGGTATCCTGGCCAATGTCGATGCAGTCGGTAGCGGTATCGGCACTGGTGCTGGTACCGACAACGGGACTCGTTGCGGTACCGTCGGCGTCGCAGCTTTAATAAAAGCCATTATAGTCTGCTGCATGGATTGAACAGTGTGATCCATGGACGCCACGACTGCCTGGATGTCGGTACCGGGAGAAAGAGCCGGTACCCCAGAGCAGTCTAACAGGTGATCGGTTGAGGCCGTGCCATCGATGTCAACCTGTAACCCCCATAGGAAGAGCTTTGGAAGCCGGAGCTTCCCGCCGGGGTTGTTTGGCTGGGGCAGGATCCTCGAGGGAAAACCCGGAGGCATCTCGATGCTTAGAGGGAGATTTGCCCTTCGAGGACCTGCTAGGATAATGTTTGGTTACCTGAGACCCATCAGGAGAGGAAGACCTGGAAGATGTCGATGCCACCGCCGGTGCATCCGTGGGAAACAGCACATGGAGCTTGGCTGTTCAGTTCTGTAACCCTCGTTTAGACATTAGAGAGCAGGACTGGCAATCTGGAATGGAGTGTTCATGACCCAAACATTTAAGACACCATTCATGGGTATCTGTAACAGAAATTGTACCGCTACACTTAGTGCATTTTTTGAACCCGGAGGCTGGTTTTTCCATGAGGGAAAAATTTCCTGTGGGCCTGGAGGCCTAAGAAGAAAAATACACCAAGTGAGGAAAAATATATATATATATATTTTTTTTTTTTTTAGAAAGAAAAGACCGGCGGTACCGGTCCGGCGTCGGGGAAGGCAGACACGCAACCAAAGAAATAAATTAAAATAAAGAACTTCTTCAGCGGTGACAGGAGCACGACCTGCTGGCTCCGCGGAAAATAAGAACTGAGGAGAGTTGGTTAGGAAAGGCGGGAAGGCAGCGCGCAGGCGCTGTGGGATGCTCCCAAAAGCTTTCCTTCTGGGAAGCTGGGGAGCGTTCCCGCGCAGGCTCCATCGGTACCGACGTACCCATATGTGAGGACTCATTCCTGCTTGTTCCTGGAGATAACATATTCCCAATTGGAAATACTATGGACCAAAGCAGGGAATTAGCAACTCCTTACGTTTGCACGTAAGAGAAGGCCTATGTCCTTTATATCAAAAAGGAGATAGTAAAAGAAGGGAGAACCCTTCTAGTCATGGGAGACATGACTGAAAAGCCTTTTTGCAACCATCTAGGATAGCTGTTGGAGAAAAAAACCCCATGCTCTCTAGCCATAGTGGAAAGCTTCTCTGTAGGATTGCAGAGAGCATGATGCAGGAGAATGAGGAGATAGAACTGGCTGTTGGAGAGCCAGTATCTCTGCCCACTATGCTGCCAAGCCCAAGAGAATGGAGATGGCAGAGATAGAAGACAATCTAGAGGCTTGTAGTGGGATAATCTCCAAGATAGATGGAAAAACACCGACTTGGAGCCACTACTAAGACTAGACAGAATGTTAGTGGAGGACAAATCTGGTTGCTGATGGACAAGAACCAGTGGTCCAAACATTAAGGCTCCTGCAGAGGCAACTGCTTGCCAGACAGCAGAAAGAATGGTACTGTTTAAAACAGAAAGGACAGAACAAGAGTAGAAAACTCTGGACATGTCTGATGAACTGCTGCAAGGCAAGACTGAAGAAGAGGAATCAACTCAGAAAAGAGAACTCCGCACTGGAAAAGTAGCAAAACTAGAGAGGCTGAAGAAAAATCCCTCCTGTGAAAGAATACCACTCTTACAGAGGAAAAACCTTGGTAAGAGGGAAAAAGAATGGAGCTGAAGAAAACTTACAAAAAAGTAAGTCTATAGAAAGGAAGAAAGACATGCTGACAAAGAAAACTATCATATGATAGTGGTTAGACCTCTTTCCCTAGAAGGAAGAAGAGGAGAACCCTGTGATCTAGCAGCATGAACATCCTGACAGCTCAGAGAACATAGGGAGAATGGATGTCTTTGGGAAGAGATCCATGTTTAGGATTTAGAATGACAGCAGTGGATTGCTTCTATTGAGAAGAAGTAACTGTAGATTCTAACCCCCAAGAGTCACAAGCATCAGATGATGATTGATCAGAAACCCTGTGGTTGCTGGGTTTGCTGAGCCTGGTGAGAGGTTGGATTCTTCAGACCAGGATGATGCTTTCCCTGTTTGGGAACATCTGTATGATGGGCAAGTGATGAATAAAACCTTCTTCTCCTGTGGGAAGAAAGTTTGGTAGGACATTTCCTACCTACTGGGACAGAAGGTGTAGAACAACTCCTAGGAACAGCTAAAACAGTGGACAACTGAGTAACCTGACGTAAAGACTCCTTGTTGAAAAGATTTTCTCCAGTGCAAGGAGTATGTTCCAGCCTTTGTTGTGCCCATTTGTCCAAGTCTGAAGCTTGGAGCCAGGCTCTACGTCGTGCCCCTATAGCTATAGCAGAGGTCCTGCTAACAGACTCAAAAGAGTCTAGGGAAGCACGAGAAAGAAACCAAGAGATATTCTGGAGATGCTTAAGCAGTGAGGAATAGTTTGTACTCTTGGAATCTGGAAGGAAAGGAGTCAAAAGATGTAAGTGCTTTGTGACCTCCTCAAGAGATAGACTCCTATAAAAAATATATGAGAGAATTCTTGCAGAAAGCATAGATGTCTGGAAGGTTTGACATCCAAAGGCATCAAGTGTCTGAGAATCACGACCTGGCGGATAAGAAGAGTGCTTTTTCTTACTCTTTACCCGCCTCAGTGCTGATTTCACTATTATGGAATGATGAGGAAGTTGAGTCTTTTGAAACCCTGGAGAGGGGGGCACTTGATATAAGAGATCAGTTGCCCTGGGAGGTGGGGGTACCCTAAAAGGAGTTTCCCACATTCCTAAAAGGAGATCCTGCAAGGAATGATGCAAAGGAAGCATTATATTCTCCCTTGCTTTGGTAGAAAGAGAGCCTTGTGCAGGATTATGTCCTGGGATAGGGATGGCAAGAGATCTTGCTATATCCAGGAGGAAACTCTGAAAAGAGGGATCCCCAATAGGAATCTCCCTAGGACAGGTTAGATCTGAAGAACTAGGCTGAGCACCGACAGAGGTATCCAAATATATAGGAATAGAAGATCCTGCACAGTGCAGTGTGGAATGCTTAAGGGATGGTCGCTGGTACTGGCTGTCAGGAGCAGAAGCCATGATTAGCACATTGTCCATGCCAGGTATCGACTCCAAGCTTGGTATAGAAGGGAGCGATCCTGTTGAAAAAAGCATGGCAGGAGTTGGCCACGATGCTACTGTGGATACCGGTACCGATATCGGAGTCAAGCCCAACAGCGACATCAGAGTAGTCATCGGTAACAGTCCGGTAGTCATCGATCGTCCTCTAACAGTCCGGTATCGATCGGTGTCAGTACCAAGAGGTATTGGTACCGAGTCTTCTAGACTAGAGACCGATTCCAAACTCGGCATCGAGGGCAGAGAGCCTGATAAGCGAAGCATGGAAGGCACCATTTCGCTACCGTGTCTGATACCGGTGAAGGAAGGTCAACCAGTGGCAACTCAATCGGCCTCGAGGGAACCGAGAGTTGCGGATCCGAATCATCGGAACCGAGCCTTCGGTACCGCCGAGAGCCAGTACCGAGGCGAGTCAGTACCCAGTCCTCCAGACTGGAGATCAATTCCAGACTCGGCATAGAAGGAAGCGAGGCTATCGATGCACGTCTGGAGGGTACCGACATCGGTGGTGGTATCGGTACTGGTACAGATAATGGAAAGTCAATCTGGAGAGTATTCACCAGTCCCGAAGGCACCGAGGACTCCAGATGACAATCCCTGGTGAGGAGTGTTTCATCCAACACCAGTGCCGATGCCGGGGTACCGGTACAGCTCGAAGCAGATGCCACCACCGGGCACGGCTGAGGTATGTTCCGTGAGGGGTGAGCCCCAGGAACAACCTGAAACCCCTTATGTGCTTTGGAGACCGAAGACTCCTGCTGGGGTTTTGAAGCCAGTGGGGCCTCGAGGGCAAGGCCGGAGCAGTCTACATGCTGTGCATGAGACCTACCATTCGAGGACTGGCTAGTCTTAACAGACTGTTTGTGGGTTACCTGATCCTGTGTGGAAGAAGGGGAAGGTGCCCCGAAGTTGGAGGGCAACCGTGTATCGAGGGAACCTCGATGTTGAAGACCTCTTCTCACCAAACTGTTGTCAGGACCCAAGCAGGTTAGACACCGACTTCGAGGGTCTAAAAATAAAGTTGCACAGCCACAGTCTAAACATTTCTTGGAGAAAGTGTCTGGCGGTTCCATGAAGGAAAAAGAAGAGGCCTAAAAGGCCTAAGACCATGGGACACTATGAAGAAAAATATATCCCGTGGGAGGGAGAATTTTACAAGAAAAGAAAAGAAAACACCGGCGGTACCGGTGGCGTCGGGGAGACAGCCGCGACCACAAGAAAACTAAGAAATAAAAACAAGAATTTTCTGCGGTGACAGGAGGACGTCCTGCCGGCTCCGCAGAAAAACGAAAACTGAGGAGAGACAGTTGGGAAAGGCGGGAAGGCAGCACGCAGGCGTGGTGGGATGCTTCCAAAAGCTCTTTGATTGGACGCTGGGAAGCGTTCCTGCACAGATTCCATCGGTACCGACGTACCCATATGTGAAGACTCATTCCTTCTTGTTCCTGGAGATGACCACTTACCCCTTGCCAGCATTCGGCCGTGGGAAAAAGTACTACCCTCTGATTGAGGTGAAAGGCAGATGCTACATTTGGGAGGAATTTGGGGTGTGTACATAGCACCACTATTTGCATAGAACCTGGTATATGGCAGATCCGCCACCAGGGCCTGCAGCTCACTTACTCTGCGAGCGGACATCAAAGTCACCAAGGCGGCCACCTTCCAGGAGAGATACCTTAGGTGGCAAGTGGCAAAAGGCTCGAACGGCAGCCTGGTGAGCTGGAAGAACACCACATTGAGGCCCCATTCCGCCCTGGAGGGCAGAGAGGGGGCTTGGAGAGAAGGCCCCTGAAGAACTTGGAGACCAGAGGCTGGCCTGAGAGGGGTTTCCCCTCTATAGGGTGATGGTTAGCTGCTATGGCACCGAGATGCACCATCACCGAATTAGATTTCAAGCCAGAGTGTGAGAGGTGCAATAAGCAATACAGCACGAGCTGCACCTGACAGAATGGATTCACATTCCTTTTTGCACACCAGACTCTCCTCCACTTTAAGGCATAAGCCCGTCTGGTGGATGGTTTCTGGGAGGCCAGGAGGATCTCCTTGACCTCAACTGAGAGGTTGAAAGGGGCCAGTGCTACCCTTTCAGCAGCCACGCTGTCAGCGTAAGTGACCCCAGGTTAGGGTGTAGCAGGGAGCCCCCCTCCTGTGATAGGAGGTCCTGGTCCCGGCCCAGTGGTACTAAGGTTGCCACCGACAGGGAGAGCAGCAGGGGAAACCAGGGCTGCCTGGGAGCAATCAGGATTACTGAAGCATGCTTGTTCTAGATCTTGAAAAATGCACCTGGCTATCAGAGAGGGGGGGGAGGGTCGGTGGCAATGCATAAAGCAGGCCCTGTGACCATGAGATCAGGAATGCATCAACTGCCACTTTTCTGTGGTGTGGCTGAGGGGAGCAAAGTTTTGATAGCTGTGCGTTGTCTGGGGAAGCGAATAGGTCAAATCAGGGTCTGCCCCAGAGACGGAAGAGCCTTTGGGCCACCCTGGGATCCAGGTGCCACTTGTGTGGCTGAAGGACCCTGCTGAGCTTGTCTGTCAGGTGTTTGTCCTGGCCGGACAGGAGCATGCCGTTGCGCACTGCAAAGGAGTGGAGGGCCACTGCCTCCTGACAGAGGGAGTACAAACCCTTGCCCCCTCTTGTTTGCCCACATAGAAAGTGGCAACCTGATTGTATGAGGACCAGGAGATTGCTCAGGAGGCAGCAGATGGCCCGGAGCTTGAGGAGGTTGATTTGCATGAGGGATTCCCTCTGGGGACCAGTTGCCCTGGATGAACAGGTCCTCACAATGTGCGCCCCAGCCCACAAGGGAGGAGTCTGTTGTGAGGACTCTGAGGCGTTGGTGCCTGGAAGGGCATCCCTGCTCTGAGGTGATGCAGGGACTACCACCAGGGTGAAGGAGGCCACCATCCAGTGGGTGACCCTCACCCTATCCCTCAGCCTGCCTGTGGCTTGCCTCCATTGGGATATGAGGAACCACTGGGCTGCTCGCATGTGCAGGTGAGCCAAGGGCATAACGTGAACCATCGAGGCCATGTGGCTTAACAGACGGAGGAGCAGCTGAGCTGACACAGACCTGCAGCCTTGCACCTCCTTTGTCAACTGTGCCAGGCGGTGGGCCCTGTCCACCAGGAGAAAGGCCTTGACCGGTAGAGTGTCCAACTTGGCTCCTATGAATTCCAGGTCTTGAACTGGGGAGAGGCTGGACTTAGGGCAGGTTGATGATGAATCCCAACTACTGCAGGGTATGGATTGTGAGTCTTGTGGCTTGGCTGGTCTCGAGGGACATGCTGCCTCTGATGAACCAGTTGTCCAGGTACGCGAAGATGCAGATGGGCAGCAATGACCACTAGGCATTTTGTGAAGACCCCTGGAGAGGAGGCGAGACCGAACGGTAACATCCTGTACTAGTAGTGCTGTCCCCCCACAAGAAATCTCAGGTATTGCCTGTGAGAGGGGTGGATCAGGATGTGGGTGTAGGCATCCATGAGTTCCAAGGAGCAAAGCCAGTCTCCCTCGTGACGGTAAGGCAGCAGTGTTCCAAGGGAGAGCATCTTGAACTTCTCCCTCAACAGGAACGTGTTCAAGCTATGCAGGTCCAGAATGGGCCGGAGGCCTCCTATCCTCTTTGGGACCAGGAAATACCTTGAGTAGAACCCCTTGCCCCAAAGGTGTTGGGTACAGGCTCCACTGCTGTGTCCCTGAGCAAGCCTGCAAGTTCTGTAGCGAGCAAGGCCTGGTGGAGGAGAGGCTGTGATGGCTCTCCTGGGAAGAAGTCTGGAGGGTTGAGCGGTAGATGGAGGAAGTAACCTTCTCTCACCACCTGCAGGACCCACTGGTCTCTAGTAATGCTGGTCCATCAATGGGCAAAAGAGGCCAGATGACCCCCTGTGGGCGGAGGTGGGACTCCTGGGAAAGGGAGGCCCAGCACTGGGAGTCAAAAGCTCCCACCGGTTGGGAGGGAGTTGGTGTCTGAGGCTTGGGAGCCTTGGTCTTCCTGGATCCATGTCCCTAGCTTTTCGTCTGAGAGGCCTGATGTGGTTGCCCAGAGTAAGGCTGGTAGCAGCTGACCTGGGAGTAGCTCCTTTTCCCTCGAGAAAGGGGCTTATTTCCTAGGGGGGTTTTCCTGGGGAGGGCCAAGGTCTTCTTAGACAGCCTTTGCTGGGTTACTGCCTCAGACTAAATCTCAGCTGCCTTATCTGACAACGGTTTCCCAAACAGGTTCTCACCGTTGCAGGGGACATCTAACAACTTTTTCTGTACCCACTGCTTCAGGTCCAAGGTCTGCAACCAGGCCTGGTGCCAGGCGCTGATATGGGCAGCTGCTACCCTGGGCTGCAGACTCAAACCCATTGTAGGCGGCTCGTGAGAGGAACTTGGAATGCCCGCCGCCAAGGTCTGGAATTCTCTGCAGAGGTTCCCCAACGGCGCCCGCCGAGAACCCCAAAAGCTTCTGTATAGGGCCTTTAAGATACATTCCCATGTACGATTCACATCTGCCTGTATTCGGTACCCAAGCATGGGGCACTGGTAGCACACTATTTTTTTTAATTTTTTTATTTAGACAGTCTTGTATTACCTCCTTATCCTTCAATCAAAGTGGTCACAACACAATTGGGGGATACATTTAACACGAGAGGATATGAGACACATACACTAATACTTACAGGGAATATGGGCAATGGAGGGTTAAGTGGCTTGCCCAAGACCACAAGGAGCACCTGTGGGACTAGAAACCCCAGTCCTTCTGGCCCAAGGTTGCTGTTCTCTAGTGGGATTTGAGCCCCCAACCTTCTGGCCCGAGGTAACTTGCCCCAACCACTAGGCCACTCCGATGCCCTAGGCACTTGCGGCCTAGGGCGTCAAGGGCCCGGGCCTCCCTGCCAGGGGGAACAGAGAAGTAGGTCTTCTGACTCCAGTTTCTGCATGGAGGACTCCACCACCATTGAGTTGTGGGAGAGTTGTGGCTTATGGAACCCGGGGCCCTTCCAGGCACTGTAAATGGTGTCCAGGCACCGACTGACCACTGGCACCGAGGCCGGGGTCTCCCAAATACTGAGTAGCAGCCTTTCGAGGATGGGTGGAACTGGCACCATGAGAGTCTCCTTGTGAGGGGACTCATTGCAGGATCTTGAGCTCCTCCGTGCAAGGATCCTCCAACTCAGTCTGGATTGAGAGAGCCCGGGCCATGTCGCAAATTAAGTCACAAACGAAGTCGTGAAAGGCTACATCCTCAGATGGAGAGTGGCGCCGAGGCTCCAGGAAGATGGTTCCAAGGGGATGTCCCTGTGTTGGGGGGCTTCTGGCGAGGCCTCTTCCTCTGTTTCCCAATCAGAATCCGAGGGTATCAAGAAGTTGGCCCTGGGGACAGCCCCAAGAAACTGGGGCCCCTGTGGAGGACCTAGGACCGGACTCCCAGAAACTCGTCGGGGAAGACTGGATCCCCAAGGAGCGTGATAGAGACCTTCATAGACGAAAAGGTGCCTAGTTATTTATTTAACATTTCTTATATACCGCCTTTCATGATATCAAGGCGGTTTACATTGAACAAACTGAAATTACATTGAACAGGGCATTATAACTTGGAGATAACTGTTTTACAGGGAACATGGGCAATGGAGGGTTAAGTGGCTTGCCCAAGACCACAAGGAGAACCTGTGGGACTAGTTAGATGTCTGGGGACGACTCCAAGATCGGGGAGCCCAGTGTCGGCCTGGACATCAAAGCCCACTGCAAGGGCCAGGATGGAGGAGAGGTTCTGCTCTATGGCTGCCATGTGGGACTCGAGGCCCAATGGCTGTGGACACCAAGGGTCTCAGGTCCGACACCAGCACTCCAGAGAGTGCATCCTCGAGGAGGACTACAGGCTCACGGGCCTTAGCGCAGTCTCTGCCGGCCGAGGACTCTTGTCTTGATACCTTCTGAGGATGCTGCTTGGAGTCACCTGAGTTCCGGCAAGGGACTTTGCCAGGATTTATCGGAGGCACCTCCTTCGTGATCTTCTTTTTCTTGGGAGGGTCTGGGGCTGCGCCAAAGGGGCCACTGCCACGGGACACAGGATGCCCGGACCTCTCACGAAGGGCTGGCTTTGGGGCTCGGCGATGGGGAGGCTGGGGCAGAGTCAGATCTTGGAAACAGCTTCCCTTGTAACTCAGACCGCCTTTTATTTGTTTTGGGGGTCATGGCCTAGCACCGGTCGCAGGTGGAACTGTCGTAGCCTGGGCCCAGGCAACGAATGCAGCAGTCATGAGTGTCAGTGACTGAGATAGTCTGACTGCAGCAGTCGCACTTCATGAACCCACCAGGAGACATGGTGTGAGAACACCCGACTGGAGTAGACTACCCCCAGGCAAAAAAGGGGCAAGGCAGCCAGTCGAAAGAGAACATCGAGGGGAAAAAAAAAAAGAGGGGGTAAGAGCCAAGACCAGCACAAAGGACGCCGGCTTGAGGCGGAAAGGAGACCGGTGCACCACTGGAGTAAAGAAGAAATTGGCACTTTTTCCGGGGAGTAGAGGACTACATCCATCGGGCTCTGCAGAAAAAAAGGAGACTGAGCAAGATGGCACCCTTAGACGGGAAGGGGACCATGCATGCATAGCAGCATTCCCAAAGGCTTTCTTTGAAAGCTCGAGAAATGCTCTGTGTGGGCTCCGTCGGGTGCAGACACCACCCATACTTGAGGACTGACTTCCTGCTTGTTCCTAGAGAACAAGTGTTATCGATTTGTATAGTTTAATTGTGGATTAGTTGCAGTTCTTTCTCCTCAATATTTTTCCTGTGTCAATAATCAATGCCTCAGAATTTCACTTAACTCTGTTTTCAAGGCTTTGATATAGGTTTTGTTGCTTTTTATTATGCATGAAAGGCAGTATTGAGAATGTAAATTTATTTCATAACATTTTGCTCGTTTGCTGTATCAAAACTTGCTTGATTTGTTAGATTTAAAGGCAAATGTTAAGAAGCCTCTAATAGAGTTAAGATACTTATAGAGGGATTTCCAGAGTGTCGGACCACCATTAGGAGAAGTAAAGCAGTCTATCGGTTTCCCTTTAATACATTTTAATCATTTTACAAAAAAAAAAAAAAAATACCTTCTCCTGCTTGAACTTACAAACTAGGATTACAGTAAGCCATCAAGTACTGCTAGTTTGAATCAAGAGTTAGGGCTTACCTGGACTTGCTAGTTTTGCTAAGGTTGAAACAACTCAGTGCACCTCAACTGGTTATATTATGTGGCTGATTGGCTAGCCCAATGTATACATACTCTAACCTGCCAATCTGTATATAGTAAAGCCAACTTGTAAATAGTTGTGAGCTGCCCACGTAGCCAGTGACAGTCAGTTTTGTCTGTACATAGTTTATTTATTTATTTAAAGCTTTTCTATACCGCGCTCTTTATTATCAGTGCGGTTTACAATTAACAAATTGATTCCAGGGCAATAACAGATTTGTCCTGTGTTTACATATAACACGGAAGGTAACAGGGAATTGCAACTGGGGGAACTATGTACATTTTAAGCGATGGAAGATGAGGATAGGTAGGCTATTTACAATAAGGCACATCAGCATTCTAGATTTCCGTCTAATTGCTCGTATACAGTACAACTCAGAAAATATATTCAGCTATTTCTGTTAATGCACATTCTAGAGCTACTAGAATTCATAGTATGACTGTCATTGTTTAAAATCTAAAGCTTTATTAGATCAGTTATTGTATACCGAGATTGGCTTTACGGTTAGGGCCGGTCTAGTTTGTCTGTGATGTATGTGACGTTAAATGGGTTGGACTGTGGGTGGGAAGAGGGAGGTGCTGTTGGGTAGCGAGAAGTGTAGAAGGAACAGATTGTGCTTAAGGGCTTTCCTGAATTGTTTGAGGTCTCTGAACGATCTAATGCTGGGAGGGAGGTTATTCCAGCATCTAGGGGCGTAGAGAGTGAAGGCTCTATTACCAGTTGATTGTGCACATTTTGTAGTTTCCCTCAGGATAATAAGTGTATTGGAGGCTAATGTCCTCCTTGATCTGTTATTGGGAGTGTGAGTGAGGAGGTCCGAGTTACCCTGTTAGCCTTGTTAGAAACCCCTGTTCATTGTAAGTCCAGTGTAGGTCCTGCCTGCACTGCACTGCAGAAATTTGTTCTCTGTAAACCACGCTGATTTTAAAGAGCACGGTATAAAAAAGACATTAAATAAATAAAATAAATAAATGCACTAAATATTATTTAATAAGACTGAAAAATAAGTTCTAAGTGGGTTGAAGCCTAGCTAGTAGTATAAATTAATACTACCTTCTACTTAAATAGAGCCACAAGGGAGGTATCTAACAGAACGAGACATTAATAAAGTGAGCTGCTGAGAGTTGGACTACTATGAGGATAGGCTACAGGGGCAGGCAGTGGCTCAGAAAACCAGGCTATTGAATCTGAACAGCATCAAAACCTTGAAAATCTGGTTGTATTAAACCCCTATAAATAAATTCCTACTCTGCTCTCTACCAATGCAGAGTTTAGCATTTTAAATGGAGCCTAACAGCAGCAAAGGGCTTTAATTTAAATCAAATCAGAATATAACTTAGCATAAAAGGCAAAACAGGGTCAGTATTCTTTGAGCAACAAATAGTCTTCTAGAGACCTTTACAAAGAGGCCTTCTACCTAGGGGGCAAGAGACCTGTGAAACTTTTTCAATAGGTGTTAACGCCAGGTGTCAGGTCAAAAGGCCATTTTGAAAGACTCCTTCCATCCAAGCAAGGACTGTTAATCACCCAGGAAGTTGGTCACAGCTTAACTCAGAAGCACAGGACAGGGTACTGTGTAGAAGCCCTCTTTTAAGAAGTTTTATTTCCCTCCCTCCCCAACACTCACCCACCCCTGGGATAATCGTAGCTTTATAGATACTAGCACATCTTAAAGGAAAGGAGGTGCTCTCGGGCGCAGCTCATTATACAAATCAGTCATACACTAAGGACCTGAGATTAATTAAGCTTCAGGTGAACAAGGTATATTAAACATATTAGGTACAATTTTATTAGTATAAGTATCCATAGCAACCCTTAGTAAGTAAAGAACTTAAAGATCTAAACACAAGCCTAAGATGCAGACAGCAGTCCAGCAGCAAGATGGGGGCTTTCCAGTCTTTTGCATTGAGTGTCACATGTATGATTTTCTCCCAATTGGTGAGAGGTCTTGTGTGCACTAGGTGCAAGGAGCTCTTTGCTCTCAGGTAACGAGTCTGTTCTATAGAGGCTAGAGCAGCACACTTGGAAGACAAAGACAGAGAGTACATAGACGAGACCTACAGGGATATAGTCCTGAGGTCCCACCTTCAGTCTGGCAGCAACCCTGTTGCCATGGAGGAGAGAGGTCACGTGACAGAAGAGTATCACCCTGGTGTGGCAGGAAGTGATCCTGTAACTAGGACCTGTCCTCCAGGTGATGTAAAACCCTCTCGCACCATGATGGAAGGATTAGGACAGCAGTTATAGTTGATAATTCGATCATTAGGCATGTAGATAGCTGGGTGGCTGGGGGACATGAGGATGGCCTGGTAACATGCCTGCCTGGTGCGAAGGTAGCGGACCTCGCGTGCCACCTAGATAAGGTCTTAGATAGTGCTGGGGAGGAGTCTGCTGTCTTGGTACATGTTGGGTACCAATGACAGGAAAATGTGGTAGGAAGGTTCTGGAGGCTAAATTTAGGCTTTTAGATAGGAAGCTGAAATCCAGAACTTCCAGAGTAGCGTTCTCTGAAATGCTTCCCGTTCCACGTGCAGGACCCAAAAGGCAGGCAGAGCTCCGGAGTCTCAATGTGTGGATGAGACGATGGTGCAAGGATGAGGGTTCTGGATTTGTTAGGAACTGGGGAAAGGAGGGGGAAAGGAGGGGATCTTCAGAAGGGATGGGCTTCACCTTAACTGGGATGGAACCAGGCTGCTGGCATTAACTTTGAAAAGGAGATCAGCTTTTAAACTAGATAATAGGGGAAAGCTGACAGTCGCACAAGTGTGCATGGTTCGGAAGAATGTATCCTTGAAGAATACTACCAAAAGCAGAGAGGATCCAAAAAAGAATAAAGTAGCCCAAATGCCCTTGAGTATGGATCAGACAGTGCTTAAAGTTCCCAAATTACCCATGCCTACCGAAAGCCAGGATAATATGAATAAAATACAGTCTCTAAAATTCTTGAATTCAAATGCTAGAAGTCTAAAAAAATAAGATGGGAGAGTTAGAATATATAGCATTAAATGAGAGGTTAGATATGATTGGAATCTCAGAGACATGGTGGAAGGAGGACAACCAGTGGGACACTGATACCTGGGTACAAACTATATCATAATGAGAGAGCTGATCAAATTGGTGGAGGGGTTGCGCTCTATGTTAGAGAGGACATTGAGTCAGAAAGGATTCAAGTTATGCAGGAAACAAAATTTGCTGTAGAATCTCTATGGATTGAAATTCTATGTATGAAGGGGAAGGTGATGGCAGTGGGGGTGTACTATCAAACGCTTGACAAGAATGAGCAAATAGATGATGAAATGCTCAAAGAAATCAAGGAAGCTAACAAAGGTTACAGCGCAGTAATAATAATGGGTGATTTCAATTACCCGGTATCGACTGGGTCAGTGTCACAGCAGGACATGCTAGGGAGATTAAATTCCTAGATGAAATAAATGACTGCTTCTTGGAGCAGCTGGTTCATGAACCGACCAGAGGGGAAACCATATTTGACCTAGTCCTTACTGGAACACCAGATGTGGTGCAAGAGATAAGAGTGTTGGGGACACTTGGCAATAGTGATCATAGCATGATCGCGTTTGACTTAATTAGTGGAGAAGGGATAATAAGGAAATCCACAGTACTACCTTTTAACTTTCAAAAGGGAGACTATGATAAAATGAGGATAATAGTTAAGAAAAAACTAAAAGGAGCAGGTGCAAAGGTTAAAGACTTACATCAAGCTTGGGTGTTGTTGAAAAATACTATCTTGGAAGCCCAGACCAGCTGTATTCCACGCTTTAAGAAAAGTGGAAGGAAGTCCAAAAAACTGCCAGCATGGTTTAAAGGTGAGGTCAGAGAGGCTGTTGCCAAAAAAGCATCTTTCAGGAAATGGAAAAAAGAGCCAAACGACGAAGCCTGGAAACATCACAAGCACTGGCAAGTTAAATGCAAGGCATTGAGAAGGCAGGCAAAGGGAGAATTTGAGAAGAGGCTTGCTGCAGAAGCAAAAACGCGTAATAAAGACTTTTTCAAGTACATTTGTAGCAAAAAACCTGTGAGAGTGTCAGTTGGTCCATTAGATGATAGAGGTGTTAAAGGGGCACTAAGAGGCGACAAGGCGATAGCGGAGAGACTGAATGAATTCTTTGCTTCGGTCTTTACTGAGGAAGATGTAGGGATGTTATCCATGACTGAAGTGGTATTTAAAGGTGCGGAACAATTGAAGGAAAGCACAGTTACTTACCTGTAACAGGTGATCTCTGGGAACAGCAGGAATAAGTCTTCACATATGGGTATCGTCGGTACCGACGGAGCCTGCGCGGGAACGCTCCCCAGCGTCCAGAAAGAAAGCTTTTGAGAACATCCCACAGCGCCTGCACGCTTCCTTCCCGCCTTTCCCAACCGCCTCTCTCCAGTTCAAGTTTTAAGCTGAGACAAAGAGAGAGAGAGGAAAGGAAAGATAGATCGAGAGATAGAACTCCTAGGGGAGATGGGTGGGTTGTGAAGACTTAGTCCTGCTGTTCCCAGAGATCACCTGTTACAGGTAAGTAACTGTGCTATCTCCAGGAACAAGCAGGACTGAGCCTTCACATATGGGGACTCCCCAGCTAGAGATGCCAGGGAGATCTCAAAGGTTGTGTGTCCCTGAAAAGGGCTCTACCTGCCCCATGGATCTCAGGCATCCAACCAGGGATGGAGGGTAGGAGTTGATTAGGTATGGAACAGGTGTTTGAGAACAGCCTGACCAAACAAGGCATCCCGGCGGGAGTCCTTCTCCAAGCAGTAATGGGCTGTAAAGGTATGAACCGAGGCCCAGGTGGCCGCTCGACAGATTTGGTCGATGGACAGAATTCAGATGAGCCATAGAGGCTGCCATGGCCCTCACATTGTGAGCTGTGGCATAGCCTTCCAGAGAAAGGTTCTTACTCTGGTAGGCGAAAGAAATACACTGAGCAATCCAATTGCACAGAGTTCTCTTAGAGACTGGAAGTCCCAAATGAGAGGGATTAAAAGCAACAAAGAGTTGAGAGGACTTTCTATGTTGCTGTGTCCTTTGTAAGTAAAAAGCGAGCGCTCTCTTACAATCCAGGGTATGGAGATTCCTCTCGACTTGATGCATGAGGTCTTGGAAAGAAGACAGGTAAATACACCTCCTGGTTCAGATGAAAAGGTGAGACCACTTTAGGCATGAAAAGGTGAGGACTACCTTGTCATGATGGAACCTTGTATAAGGAGGATTAGCCACCAAGGCTTGCAGCTCACTGATGCGGCGAGCTGAGGTGACTGCAATGAGAAAAATAACCTTCCAGGAAAGGAATTTCAAGGATGTAGTGGCTAAGGGTTCAAAGGGTGGCTTCATAAGCTGGCCAAGAACCAAATTCAAGTCCCATGCCACCGAGGGTGGTCTAATCGGAAGTTTAGTTAAAAGAAGGCCTCGCATGAATCTTGCAATAAGAGGATGAGAGGAAATAGGCTGTCCATTAAGAGGCTTAAGGGATGCTGTAATAGCACTCAAATGGACTCTTACTGAATTCGTTTTAAGGCCTGCATGGGATAAATGCAGCAAATACTCTAGTAAAGAATTCAGAGGTATTGCAAGAGGGTTAAGACCCTTCTGTGCATACCAAATGGTAAACCTTTTCCATTTAAAAGCATAGGAATGTCTAGTGGAAGGCTTTCTGGAAGCATGAAGGATATCCTTCACCTGCTGAGAAAGATGCAAATCTTGAAGGTCTAGGCCTTCAGCAACCAGGCTCTCAGATGAAGAGACTGGGGATCTCGGTGCCACAACGTTCCCTCCTCCTGGGACAGGAGGTCTGGAGCAGATCCCAAGTCCAGGGATGGAGCTTGAGAGAGATGCAGAAGTAGAGGGTACCACACTTGGCGTGGCCAATGTGGTGCTATGAGGATTATAGACCCCTTGTCTCTCTGAAGTTTGAACAGTGTGTCTTGGGAATTAGGGGAATGGGTGGAAAGGCATAGAGGAAGTCTTGTCCCCAATGAAGGAGGAAGGCATCCCTGGCCTGAACTCCCTGACACGGAATCCTGGAACAGAACCGGGGAAGTTTGGCATTCCACGTACTTGCAAACAGGTCTATGTCCGGGGTTCCCCAAATTCGGAAGATCCTGGCTATCTGGTCCCCATGGAGGGACCATTCGTGTGGAAGCATAACTCGACTGAGTCTCTCTGCCCAAGAGTTTTGAAGGGGTTCAGATACACTGGGGTGGAAGATACACTGCCACGAGATGAATTTGATGCTCTCTGGCGAAGGCCCACGATCTCAAAGCTTCGTTGCAAAGCGACAGAGAGCCAGTCCCGCCCTGCTTGTTCACGTAGAACATGGCTACTTGGTTGTCAATGTGGATGAGGACTGTCTTGTAGCTGAGCAGGGTGTGGAAGACTCTGAGAGCTAGAAAAATTGCTCTGAGCTCCAAGAGGTTGATATGTAGAGATGTCTCTTGTGGAGACCAGATGCCCTGGGTGGAGAGATCTTGTAGATGAGCTCCCCAACCCCTTGGAGAGGCATCTGTTGTAAGGGTTGCTTGGGATAGCGACTGTTGAAAGGGGGACCCCAGCAACAGATTTTGAGTTGACTTCCACCACTGGAGAGGCCAAAAGAGACGACTGGAGGTTGCTATTTTGTCTGACAGGCACCCTGATGCCTGGGTCCATTGGGTGGACAGAGTCCACTGAGCTGCCCTCATGTGAAGGCAAGCGTAAGGAACCACATGCACGGTGGATGCCATGTGGCCTAACAGTTGTAACATCTCTCGAGCAGTTAAATGGGACTTTAACTGAATTTGTGAGGCTAACTGCACCAAGCGCAGGCAACAGGCCTGGGGAAGATAGGCCCTTGCAGTTGTGGTATCCAGCAAGGCCCCTATGAACTCTAATGACTGAGTAGGAGTGAGATGGGATTTTGGGATGTTTATTACAAGGTCCCAGATACTGAAGAACACGCCTTGTGCAGGCTAGGGAAGCCTGGGTCTCTGACTGGGACGGAGCTCGGATGAGCCAGTCGTCCAGATATGGGAAGATTAAATTAGACTTACCTGCTAATTGTTGTTCCTTAAGGAACTCTAGTCCAGTCCCGGAACCATAGAGTTTAGAATCTCCTCCAGCAGCCTTGGAGACTGAAATACCTCATCGCTTTGGTTCCGGGACTGGACTAGAGGGACGAAAAGGAATACAAATATTCCTAGAGTGCGTAGAAATGCAGCTACTACTGCCATGCATTTTGGGAACGCTCTTGGAGCAGAGGCCAGAGCGAAAGGAAGTACTCTGTATAGGTAGTGCTTTCCTTGATAAAGGAACCGAAGGAACCTTCTGTGTGTTGGATGGATGAGGATATGGGTGTACACATCCTTGAGATCTAGAGAACAAAGCCAATCCTGACTCTGAAGGTATGAAAGCACAGAGAGAAATCATCTTGAATTTCTCCTTGCATAGAAACTTGTTCAATTCTCTGAGATCTAATATGGGTCTGTAGCCCCCTGTTTTCTTTGGGATAAGAAAATAGGGGGAGTAGAACCCTGAGCCCTGTTGAAAAAGGGGTACTTCTTCTATTGCCCTTTGGGCAAGAAGGGTAGCAAGCTCCTGACCCAGAAGGTCGAGGAGAGATGTTGGAGAATTGAACTGTCTCACCATGGTGTGAGGAGGAAGGTTTAAGAAATGAAGCTTGTACCCCTCCCTTATGATGGAGAGGGTCCATTGCTCTGTCGTGACTTGTTCCCATCTGGGAGCAAAGTGAGCTAACCTTCCTGGAATGGTGAGAGGCTCTGGTTCTTCTAGAGCCAGAAAGGCTACGTTCTCTAGTTGTAAGTCAAAGGACCTGAGGAGGCTGAGGCTGTTGGGCCGTAGCAGTCCTTGCAGCCTTAGGCTTGGCTTGTTTAGGTTGTGGCTGACGCTTTGCAGCAAAACGACCTGCAGAAGATGCCTGCTGACCATAAACAGGATAATATTTCCCCTTTTTGGGAAAGAAGGCCTTTTTGAATAACCTTTTTCTAACAGGAGCAGAAGTAGACTTTGAAAGTCTATCTAAGGCAGAATTCTCAGCATCCGAGTGGCCTTTGCTTGCCAATCCTTGCCAAAAAGGTTTTCACCTGTACAAGGAAGATTTCCTAATCCATCCTGGACCCAGGGTTCCAAATCAGAAGCTTGTAACCAAGCAACTCTGCGTGCACCTATGGCAATAGCCGAGGTTCTGCTGGCACACTCAAAAGAGTCAAAGGCTGCAAGGTTGGAAAATTTGGAAACATCCTGGGCATGTTTAAGCCAGGTGAGAAACTCCTCCCTTTTATCTTCTGAGATAAAAGGAGATAAAGTTTGCAGACGATCTGTAACTTCTTTTAGAAACATCCCCATATAGAGACTATAGGAGTTGATTCTGGCAGCAAGCACATTGGCCTGGAAAATTCTCCTGCCAAAAGCATTTAAGGTTCTGCATTCTCTTCCTGGAGGATTAGAAGAGTGTCTTTTTGCACTCTATCTTCTTCATAGCAGACTCCACCACAATAGAGTGGTGAGGAAGCTGATTCTTATGAAAGACAGGACAAGGAAGAACACGGTACATGGTGTCCAACCTACGAGAATGAGGGGAGGTGGTGAGAGGAGTCTCCCATATGCCCAACATGTGATCATAAAGGATCTCATGAATTGGTAAAGTAGCTGCCTCTTTAGGAGCCTTAGGATATTGTAAAATATCCAATTTCTTGGCTCTAGGCTCTGATTCAGGGGCCACTGAAATGGAGAGGCCCCTGGCCACTTCCCTAATGAAGTCTTGAAAAGACAAGTCTTCTGGAGGAGACATTCTTCTTTTTGGAGAAGAGGGCTCCTGAGGAAGGAGTACCGATGCTTCGACAGAAGCCTCTGATTCATCAGAGTCTTCGGAGGAATCGAAGTATCGCCTGTCTGGATGCTCCAGCAGAGCCCGATACGCGTACCGAGTGGTATCGACATCGGGAGTGATCGGTACAGATTCGGTACCGATGGGCATCACAGAACAGGGTACTGCTACAGTCGACACCGAAGCAGATGTTGATGCAATCGGTGCCGGTGCCGGAACCGACAACGGAGTTTGTTGCGGTACCGGAGGCGTCACAGCTTGTATGAATGCCGTAATGGCACACTGCATGGTCAGAATATTCTGATCCATCGACGCAACCAATATCTGGATGTCGGTACCAGTGGAAACCACCGGTACCCCAGAACATGGCAACAAGTGATCAGTCGAGGCCGAGCCATCAATGTCAACCTGTAACCCCATAGATGAAGCTTTGGAAGCCGGAGCTTCCTGCCGGGGTAATTTTGCCAGAGCAGGATCCTCGAGAGCAAGCCCGGAGGCATCTCGATACTTAGAGGGAGATCTACCCTTCGAGGACCGGCTGGACTTATGTTTAGTTACCTGAGATCCATGGGAGGAAGAAGTCGTCCTGGAAGATGTTGATGCCACCGAAGCTGCATCAGAGGGAAACAGGGTACTGAGCTGGCCGCTCGATTCTGTCGACCTCTTTTAGACATCATGGAACAGGACTCACAATCGGTGATGGAGTGGTCAGGACCCAAACATTTTAGACACCAGTCATGGGTGTCGGTGATAGAAATAGTACCGCTGCACTTCGTGCACTTTTTAAACCTGGAAGCGGGCTTTTCCATGAAGAAAATTTTTCTAGGCCTAAGGCCCAAAAGGAAAAAATGCACAGAAGTGGGAAACGGAAGTTTTTTGTTTTTTTTTTAAAGAAGAAAGAAGAAAAGACCGGCAGTACCGGTCCGACGTCGAAGAAGGCAGACGCGCGACCAAAGAAATAAAAGAAAATAAAGAACTTCTTCAGCGGTGACAGAAACACGACCTGCTGGCTCCGCGGAAAAGAAGAACTGGAGAGAGGCGGTTGGGAAAGGCGGGAAGGCAGCGCGCAGGCGCTGTGGGATGCTCCCAAAAGCTTTCTTTCTGGACGCAGGGGAGCGTTCCCACGCAGGCTCCGTCGGTACTGACGATACCCATAAGTGAAGACTCATTCCTGCTTGTTCCTGGAGATATATCGATACATCGGGAAGATGTATTACAACTATTAGATAAACTGAAGAGTAGCAAATCACCTGGGCCGGATGATATACATCCAAGGGTGTTGAAAGAACTGAACTATGAGATTGCAGACCTACTATTATTAATCTGTGAACTATCATTAAAATCATCTAATACCTAAAGATTGGAGGATGGCGAACCTAACACCAATTTTTAAAAAGGGCTCCAGGAGTGATCCGGGAAACTACAGACCGGTGAGCCTGACGTCAGTACCAGGAAAAATGGTAGAAACCATCATAAAGAACAAAATTTCTGAACAAGTCGATAGTCATGGCTTAATGGGAGACAGCCAACACGGTTTTAGACAAGGAAGATCTTGTCTTACTAATCTGTTATGTTTTTTTTGAAGGTGTGAATAAACAGGTAGACAAAGGTGAGTCAGTTGATATAGCGTATTCGGACTTTCAGAAAGCCTTTGACAAGGTCCCTCATCAGAGAATTTTGGCAAAACTTAAGAGTCATGGGATAGGAGGTAGTGTACTACTGTGGATCAGGAACTGGTTGAAAGATAGAAAGCAGAGGGTAGGGCTAAATGGCCAATTTTCCCAATGGAGAAAGGTGAATAGTGATGTACCCCAAGGATCTGTGCTGGGTCCGCTGCTTTTTGACATATTCATAAATGACCTGGAAAAGGGAATAACGAGTGAGGTTATCAAATTTGCAGATGACACAAAACTATGAAGTAATTAGGTCTTACCTGCTAATTATTGTTCCTGAAGGAACGACAGTCCAGTCCCTTACTTCTGGGTTGCGCAACCCTTCCAGCAGCTTGGAGGCTGAGCCCATCCTTTTTGGGGATGGTGCGGTATAAATACCACTAGTACCACCCACCGAAACCAGTATGCTAATGCCAAAGTAGACTTAATCTAAAACCAAAATACTACCAATAGACCAATGTAACTACCCGAAAACCCCAAATTTAATTTTTTTTTTTTTTTTTCACGGAAGTAAAGAGATTAAAAAGGGGAAGAAAAGGGGAGGGAAGGGACTACCTGGGCCTGTCCGGGCTCCCCTTCCCCTTCTTCTCAGGATCTGGGCCAAAAGCCCTTGAACCAGACTTTGGTCCGCCGTATTTACCACCCTCTGGCACATTGCACCCATACGCGTAAACTGGGAGGGAACAGGGACTGGACTGTCGTTCCTTCAGGAACAATAATTAGCAGGTAAGACCTAATTACTTCTTCCTTATCGTCACTCCAGTCCAGTCCCTTACTTCTGGGATGTAACAGAGCAGTTCAGGCTTGGGAGGGTTTCGCTATCCCGGACCGAAGGATCGCCTCTCCAAACCGAGAATCAGCTGACCCCTGAACCTGCAGCCTGTAGTGTTTGGTAAAGGTATGTAGAGAAGCCCAAGTAGCCGCTCTGCAAATGTCCAGCAGCGGGACTAAGCTATACTCCGCCCAGGAAGCCGCCTGTGTCCGCGTTGAGTGTGCGCGCAGACCTCCTGGAACTTGCCTTCCCCCTTCAGGATATAGGCGGAAGCGATAGCCTCCCTGATCCACCTGGAGATAGAGGCCTTGGCCGCCGCCTCCCCTTTGTGAGCTCCTCCAAATTGAATGAATAGACGTTCAGATTTCCGAAAGGGAGCTGTGCGGGAGAGATAGAGTTTCAGGGCTCTGCGAACGTCCAGAAGACGTAGTTTCCCGCCGTCCCCTTCCAGCTCTTCCGCTGGGAAGGACGGCAGCGAGATCGTTTGGTTCACATGGAAAGGCGAGATGACCTTGGGTAAAAAGGAGGGAACTGTCCGCAAGACCACCTTCTCCCTGAAGAACAAAATAAAGGGGTGTTGAGAGGACAGCGCTTGAAGCTCCGAGACGCTTCTGGCCGAGCAAATGGCGACCAGGAAGACCGTCTTCAGAGTCAGATCCTTTAGGGAGGCTCTCTTGGCCGGCTCGAAAGGCTCCCTGGTCAGGGCATTTAACACCAGATTGAGATCCCAAGGGGGAATGACTGATCTCTGCTGTGGTCGCAGGCGCCTCACCGCTCTTAGGTACCTAGCCACATCCGCGTGTTCTCCTAAGGGCTTCCCTCGAATTCTACCTCTATAACACGAAATAGCCGCTAGCTGGACTCGTAATGAGCTGGAAGTTAGGCCCTTCTCGAAGCCTGCTTGTAAGAATTCCAGGACTTCCGGGACAGAGGTCGAAAGGGGATTCTTCCGGTGCTCCGCACACCATGCTTCGAAGATGAGCCAGACTCAAACATAGGAAAGGCAGGTGGAGCGCTTCCGAGCTTTCAACAAAGTAGAGATTACTGCCCCCGAATATCCTCGCTTGCGGAGCCGCGCCCTTTCAATAGCTAGGCCGTAAGCGAGAATCGATCCGCGTGAGGCATCAAAAGAGGCCCCTGTCTCAACAGGCCCTTCTTGCAGGGAAGCCGCCACGGTCGGTCGATCGATAACCTTACGAGATCCGCATACCAGGGGCGACGAGGCCAATCCGGCGCTATGAGGATCACCAATCCTCGATGAGCTTGCACCCGTTGTAGAACTCTTCCGATGAGAGCCCATGGAGGGAATACATACAGGAGCCCCTCCGTGGGCCATCTCTGGGCTAGAGCATCTAAGCCTTCGGACATCCTTTCCTTCCTTCGACTGAAGAATCTACTTGCCTTAGCCGAGCCATACCGTGCCATGAGATCCATGACTGGAGGTCCCCAAAGCGTTACAATCTGGTAGAAGACCTCCTGGTCCAGTTCCCACTCCCCGTGGTCGATCTTGAACCTGCTGAGGTAATCGGCTGTCGCGTTGTCCATCCCGGCCACATGCTGAGCTGAGAGAGCCTCCAACCGAGCTTCTGCCCACTGGAACAGGCTGTCCGCTTCCTTTTCCAGGGATGGACTGCTGGTACCTCCCTGGCGATTGATGTAAGCCACCGCAGTGACGTTGTCTGAGAAGACGCGAACCGCCCTTTGGCAAACCATGGGTTCAAGTGCCTTGAACGCTAGGGAAACCGCTCGTAACTCCAGTCTGTTGAAGGACCACTGGGACTCCGTTAAGGACCACTGGCCCTGGACGAACTGGTCCTCGCAATGCGCTCCCCAGCCTGTCAGACTGGCATCCGTCGTGAGCAGTAACCACTGTGGGGGTTCGAGAGGCATCCCGCGATCCAGGTTCCTTGAGTGGCGCCACCATTGGAGGGCTTTCCTGGTCCGGGGAGCGCAGGGCAGCTGCATAGACAGAGGATGATGCTGAGGGGACCACCTGCGCAACAGGGCCCTTTGCAAGGGTCTCATGTGAGCCCTGGCCCACGGAACCAGCTCTATTGTGGCCGCCATGGTTCCCAGCAATTGAAGGTAATGCCACGCCGTAGGGAGACACCTGCTCAGGAATTGAGACACCAGGGTCCTTAGGTCCCTTGCCCTGTTCTTGAACAGAAAGACTCTTCCTCTTCTGGTATCGAACCTTGCCCTGAGGTACTCTAGCTCTTGAGAAGGAACCAAACTGCTCTTTGTCCGATTGATGACCCAGCCTAGCTCCTCCAGTACTTCCACCACCTTGGCGGTTGCTGAGCGACTCTCCTCTACTGACTTCGCCCGGATCAGCCAATCGTCCAGATAGGGATGAACCAAGATTCCCTCCTTTCTCAGGGCCGCAGCAACCACTACCATGATCTTGGTGAAGGTTCGAGGGGCTGTAGCTAGTCCGAAGGGCAGTGCCTGGAACGGAAAGTGACCCCTCGGTACCGCGAATCTCAGGAACTGTTGATGGGACCTTCGAACCGGAATGCGTAGATAGGCTTCCATTCAATCCAATGAAGTCAGAAACTCTCCGCTCCTTACGGCCACTATGACAGACTACAGGGTTTCCATCCGGAAGTGAGGCACTTTGAGGCATCGATTGACTTGCTTTAAATCCAGAATCGGGCAAAAAGTCCCTTCCTTTTTTGGCACCACAAAATAAATCGAGTATCAACCGCAGCCGCATTGGTCTGGAGGGACTGGGGTTACTGCTCCGAGAGCTATGAGTCGTGAGAGAGTGACCTCTATCGCTGCTCTCTTTGCCGGAGAACCGCAGGGAGACTGAACAAAGGCTGGGAGTATTTGTTTCGCAAATTCGAGGGCATACCCCTCTCGGATCACCTCTAGGACCCATTGATCAGATGTGACCCGGGACCAGGCGGGAAGGAACTGCTTTAAACGCCCCCCAACCAGCAGGCCTTCCCCCTGGACCCCCGCTTTCTCATTGTGGTTTTCTAGGTCCCGTGGACGCGGGAGAGGAGGCCCCAAAGCCTCTCCCTGCCCCCCGTAAACCTCTGAAGCCTTGTCCCCTCGAAGGGAGACGGCCCCTAGGAAAGGAGAACGATCTGGCTGGGCGAAACCTCCGGGGTTCTCTAGGCTGGCTAGGGAGCGACCTTGCTTTGGTCTGTCCTCCGGCAGCCTGCCACCTTTAGACTCACCGAGATCTTTCACCAGCTTATCCAAGTCTTCCCCGAACAACAATTTCCCCTTGAAGAGGAGACGGCTTAGGCGCGATTTCGACGAGGCATCTGCTGCCCAATTCCGTAGCCATAGATATCGTCTAGCCGCCACCAGCGAGGCCATGTTCTTAGCCAAGCTTCTGATGAGGTCATATTGGCTATCCGCTAGGTAGGCCGCCCCAGACTCCAACCTAGACGGGATAGACTGGTCATCTCCCGAGAAGTTCTCTGTCAGCTGGAGTTGCTGGGACCACCTCAAGCAGGCCCGAGCCACCCAAGCTCCTGAAACCAAGGCCTGCAGGGCGAGAGCGCCGATATCAAAGGCTTGCTTCAGCAGGGTGTCCAATTTTCTATCCTGAGAATCTCTCAAGGCCGCGCTACCCTTGACTGGTATAGTCGTCTTCTTCGTCACCGCAGATACCGCTGCATCTACCCGGGAGACTTCAGCAGTTCTTTGTCCGGTTCTGGTAAGGGGTAAAGTCTCGTCATAGCGCGCACTCCTCTCAAACTTGATTCTGGTTGGTCCCACTCCTCTTGAATCATCTGACGCACTACTCTGTGAACGGGAAAGACCTTTTGGGACCGCCTCACTGCTTGGATCAGGGGGTCCTCCAACGCTTCTTCCTCCGCCGGGGCATCCGAGGTCACTTTGAGCACCTTGAGGGATTCGCTGATCAGTGCCGGGAGCTCCTCCCGCCGGAAAATCTGCACTATGCGAGAGTGGTCCTCTTCCGGGATTTCTCCCTCCTCTAGTTCCTCCTCATCTTCCCCTAGATCCTTGTCTGAGACCTCCCCTTCCGGGATCTCATATGATGAGGATGAGAGGGGTTCCTCACTCACCAGCCTTGCGCGCTTGAGTGGGATCTCTGATACCTGGGAACTAGCCCCAAATGGGCTGGGCCGTAGGCCTTCCTTCGCTGCGTTCGGCTCAGCTGCCCCAGGACCCTTCTTGCGCATGCAATAGGCCTTGTGCAACAAGAGCACGAATTCAGGAGAGAAAAGGTCGCTGACGCTCCCTTCCCCCGCTGCTGTAGGGGGAAGGGGGGGGCGACAGAGGGGTCTGAGTTAGAGGGAGGGAAGAGAGAGTTTCCCTCTCCCCTATCAACGAGTCCCCTGAACCTTGACTGGCTTGGGCCATGGATAATTGCATACCCTGCTCCACAGAAGAAGCCTCTGTAGCACAAGCTTTACAGATCCCTGAATCAGTGGCAGTACCCTTACGCGTGCCACAAGACGGGCACCTCGTTTTGCCAGTCATGATCACTTCTGCAATCAAGCCTAAATACTGTTTGCCAGCTCGCAATGGTACCTCCACAGTAGGTTAACAGAAAAAAACAAACTGTTGCAGCCAGGCACCATAAGAATAACTGCTCCTTCCCCCGGTATTAACAATAGCAGATTAAGGAAATTAAATTAAAGTAGATTAAGGAAATTAAGGTAAATTAAATTCCCCCAAACGACCTAAGGTTAAGGCTCAATAAACTTAGAGTCCCCCAGTACTTGCGCTTGATGCCTCTTAGCGGCGCGATGTCCCGCGGCAGCCAGCAGTGCTCCGGCGGCTCACACGTGGAAGGCCTCAGCCACGTGGAGCCCCAACCGGTTGGCGATTACAGCCGGATAGTGTCCTTCGCCTCCGCTCCTGAATCGAATCGGAATCGGCGAGATGCAGCACCCGTGCGCTCCTAGTCTGCTGAGCCAAGACAGAGCAGCAGGGGAATAAAGCACTACCGCCTCAAGCGCTCAGCCACCTTAGGGCTTCGGCGCGAGGTCGGGTAGGCCTGCGTGCAAAACCGCGGGAGCCGGCGGGCCCAGACGAGGAGGAGAGTTCACGATCCCTCTTTCCTTTGCCGGTAGGTTTACTGTGCTCCGTGAACGCGATGCTGTCCCCAGAGCACACCTCCTCGCGTTGCTGGCCCGGGAGTAGGCCTCCTCCTCGGGGAGAGAGAGAGGGGAGGGGGGGGGGAGGGAGAGAGAGAGAGAAACTTAAAGGAGCAGAAGCTTAAGGACAGGAATCCAAAGGATACCCCAAACAGATGCAAGAAACCAAAGAAATTATTTGGAAATTAAAACAAAAAGTAAGGTAACTAAAAAGGCAGACTCCAGTAAGCCCCTGGCTTACAGAACCCTCCAGCTGCTTGGAAGCTGAGCATACTGGTTTCGGTGGGTGGTACTAGTGGTATTTATACCGCACCTTCCCCAAAAAGGATGGGCTCAGCCTCCAAGCTGCTGGAAGGGTTGCGCAACCCAGAAGTAAGGGACTGGACTGGAGTGACGATAAGGAATTAAAGTTGTTAAAACCCAAGAGGATTGTGGAAAATTGCAAGAGGATCTTGATAAATTGGAAGACTGGGCATCAAAATGGAAGATGAAATTTAATGTGGACAAGTTCAAAGTTATGCACCTAGGGAACTCCTCCTCAAACTATGGTTACTCAATGCAAGGTTCCACATTAGGAACCACCACCCAAGAAAAAGATTTAGGCGTTATTGTGGATAACATGTTAAAACCCTCAGCCCAGTGTGCAGCGGCGGCCAAGAGAGTAAATAGAATGCTAGGTATCATAAGGAAAGGAATGGAAAATAAAACAAAGGATATTATAATTCCTCCCTATCGTTCCATGGTGAAACAGCATCTTGAATATTGTGTGCAATTCTGCTCACCGTATCTTAAAAAGGATATAGCGTTATTAGAAAAGTTTCAGAGACAAGCCACCAAAATGGTAAAGGGGATGGAAGGATACCCCTATGAAGAAAGGCTAAAAGGTTAGGGCTCTTTAACCTGGAAAAGAGACAGCTGAGAGGAGATATAAGTCTATAAATTAATCAACGGAGTGGAACAGATAAACGTAGATCGATTGTTTACGTTATCAGAATACAGAAAGACTAGGGGACATGCAATGAAGCTACAGGGTAAACTATTTAAGACCAATAAAAGAAAATATTTTTTCACTCAACGTGTAATCAAACTCTGCAATTTGTTACCGGAGGATGTAGTAAGAGCTGTTAGTGTAGCTGGGTTTAAAAAAGGTTTGGACAAGTTCCTGGAGGAAAGGTCCATAAACCATTATTAAGAAGGGACCCAGGATATCAATGCTTGACACAATACAAGCATTGTGGAACCTGTCTCTTTTGGGGAAACTGCTAGGTACGTATGACCTAGACTGGCCACTGTTGGAAACAGGATACTGGGCTTGATGGACCTTGGTCTGACCCAGTATGGCATCTCTTAGGTTCTTATGTTAACTTTCTAAAGCACCAGATAAAGCAGCGAATAGCAGTCAAGCAGTTGGGTGGGGATATAGTCTTTTGTGCCAAGTGCCACATGAATGATTATCTGCCTGTTTGGGAAAAGTTATATGTATGTACTTGGCACATAGTTTGCAACTTTCAGAATATGATCATCATCTCTGGAAGTTAGAGTGTCAGGCGAGAGCAGATAAAGTTTTCAATACATCATACCTCATCATTCTTCATGGTGATTCGCTGCCGGAAAATCAGCGGCTTCTTGTTCTCATCGACCTCATAATCTTCTTCATTCATCCATTCATTGAAAACATCAGTGTCCAAAATCCATTTTGCATGAACCTGTGAATAAATCAACAACCACATAGGAGACAGGATGGAAAAAGCCTGCCAACTAGTTTCATTTCAGCTCACATTATACTGATGAATACATTTCACAGCTTTCAGAGCACCCTGAAACATAACCTTACAGAAAGCTATGTATATAGTAATCATTGAGAACAAAACCCCCTCGCCCCTGGAAAAAAAAAAAAAAGGTTTACTATCAAAACCGAAAATTACCATGAGTAGCATTTTCTGGAACAATCGCAAACAGAACAAAAAGCGTAGTTACTCACCTGTAACAGGTGTTCTCCGGGAACAGCAGGAATAGTCTTCACATATAGGTGACGTCAGTACCGATGGAGCCAGCGCGGGAGCACGCCCCAGCATCCAATAGGAAACCTTTGGGAACAACCCACTGTGCCTGCGTAGCTGTCTTCCCGCCTTTCCTGCTCTACCTCCTCAGTTGAGTTTGTAGCTGAGATAAAAGGAGGGAAGAAGAGGAAAATTACAACTCCTATGGGAGGAGGGTAGGTTGTGAAGACTCAATTCCTGCTGTTCCCGGAGATCACCTGTTACAGGTGAGTAACTACGCAATCTCCAGGAACAAGCAGGAATGTAGTCTTCACATATGGGACTCCCTAGCTTGGAGATGCCATAGAGATGACCTCAGAGCAAGCTGTGGAAAACAGGGCTAAGTAGTAGGTCATATATCCTCCAGGGATATCTGGTATCAGAACCAGGGACGGGGAGTAAGAGCTGATCTGAAAGAGATGCTGGAGAACAGCCAAAGGAGGCATCCTGGCGGGAGTCCTTGTCTAGGCAATAGTGAGCAGCAAAAGTATGGACAGTGGACCAGGTTGCAGCTTTGCATATTTCATCAATCGCTACAGAGCACAGATTTGCCATGGAGGTAGCCATTGCTTGAACATTATGTGTAGTGACGTGACCCACAAGAGAGTCCTGCACTGTCGTAAGCAAAGGAGATACAATCTGCTATCCATTTAGAGAGAGTTTGCTTGGATACTGGTAGTCCTAGATGACTGGAGTCAAAAAGGATGAAAAGTTGGGAAGCTTTTCTGTGCTCCTGAGTTCTCTGGAGATAAAAGGCCAAAGCACGTTTGCAATCCAGAGTATGAAGGGTTACTTCTGCCCTAAAAGAATGAGGTCTAGGGAAGAAAACAGGGAGGTACACTGACTGGTTCAAGTGAAATGGCAAGACCACCTTTGGCATAAAGTAGGGATGAGTCCTAAGGACTACCTTATCATGGTGGAAATGTGTGTAAGGAGGATCAGCCACCACCCGGGCCGGATGGTATACATCCAAGGGTGTTGAAAGAACTGAAATATGAGATTGCAGACCTGCTATTAGTAATCTGTGAACTATCATTAAAATCATCTCTAATACCTGAAGATTGGAGGATCGCCAATGTAACACCAATTTTTAAAAAGGGTTCCAGGGGTGATCCAGGAAACTACAGACCGGTGAGCCTGACATCAGTACCGGGAAAATGGTAAAAACCATCATAAAGAATAAAATTACTCAGCATGTAGATAGTCATGACCTAATGGGAGACAGCCAACATGGCTTTAGACAAGGAAGATCTTATCTTACTAATCTGTTATGTTTTTTTGAAGGAGTGAATAATCAGGGGGACAAAGGTGAGTCGGTTGATATTGTGTATCTGGACTTTAAGAAAGCCTTTGACAAGGTCCCTCATCAGAGACTTTTGGCAAAACTAAAGAGTCATGGGATAGGAGGCAGTGTACTAATGTGGATCAGGAACTGGTTAAAAGATAGAAAGCAGAGGGTAGGAC
The DNA here is from genome assembly GCA_033557465.1 of Ichthyophis bannanicus. NCBI lineage: Eukaryota > Metazoa > Chordata > Amphibia > Gymnophiona > Ichthyophiidae > Ichthyophis > Ichthyophis bannanicus. Next base: position 188,633,926 of record CM066031.1, on the reverse strand, counting down.
TAAATGGCCAATTTTCCCAATGGAGAAAGGTGAATAGTGGTGTACCCCAGGGATCTGTGCTGGGTCCGCTGCTTTTTGACATATTCGTAAATGACCTGGAAAGTGGAATAACGAGTGAGGTTATCAAATTTGCAGATGACACAAAACTATTTAAAGTTGTTAAAACCCAAGAGGATTGTGGAAAATTGCAAGAGGATCTTGATAAATTGGAAGACTGGGCATCAAAATGGCAGATGAAATTTAATGTGGACAAGTGCAAGGTCATGCACCTAGGGAAGAACAACCCAAACTATGGTTACACGATGCAAGGTTCCACATTAGGAACCACCACCCAGGAAAAAGATTTAGGCGTCATTGTGGATACCATGTTAAAACCGTCGGCCCAGTATGCAGCAGCGGCCAAGAGAGCAAATAGAATGCTCGGTATGATAACGAAAGGAATGGAAAATAAAACAAAAGATATTATAATGCCTCTATATCGTTCCATGGCGAGACCGCACCTTGAATATTGTGTGCAATTCTGGTCGCCGTATCTTAAAAAGGATATAGCGATTTTAGAAAAGGTTCAGAGAAGAGCCACCAAAATGGTAAAGGGGATGGAAGGATACTCCTATGAAGAAAGGCTAAAAAGGTTAGGGCTCTTTAACCTGGAAAAGAGACGGCTGAGGGGAGATATGATAGAAGTCTATAAATTAATGAACGGAGTGGAACGGGTCAACGTAGATCAATTGGTTACCTTATCAGAATATAAAAAGACTAGGGGACATGCAATGAAGCTACAGGGTAAACTATTTAAGACTAATAAAAGAAAATATTTTTTCACTCAACGTGTAATCAAACTCTGGAATTTGTTACCTGAGGATGTAGTAAAGGCTGTTAGTGTAGCTGGGTTTAAAAAAGGTTTGGACAAGTTCCTGGAAGAAAGGTCCATAAACCATTATTAAGAAGGGACCCAGGATATCAATGCTTGAACCAATACAAGCATTGTGGAACCTGTGTCCCTTGGGGATACTGTTAGGTATGTATGACCTAGACTGGCCACTGTTGGAAACAGAATATTGGGCTTGATGGACCTTGGTCTGACCCAGTATGGCATATCTTATGTTCTTATGTAAGGTTTGAAGCTCACTGATGTGCCTTGCTGAAGTGAGGGCAATAAGGAAATGACCTTCCAAGTAAGAAACTTCAGGAAAGTAGTGGCTAGAGGTTCAAATTGTGGCTTCATAAGTTGTCCTAAAATCACATTAAAGTCCCATGCCGCTGGGGGTGGTTTAATGGGAGGCTTAGTTAATAGAAGCCCTCTCATGAAGCGTGCTACAAGCGGTTGAGAGGAGATGGGCTGACCATCCAAGAGTATGTGGGAAGGCGCTAAGGCACTTAAGTGCACTCTTATCAAATTGGTCTTGAGTACAGAGGAAGAGGTGGAGAAGATATTCAAGTAATGTTTCCATGGGAGCTGAAAAGGGGTTAAGATCCCTTTTCTAGCACCATAGAGAGAATCTACGCCATTTGAAGGCATGAGAGCGCCTTGTGGAAGGTTTCCTAGGAGACAAAAGGATAGCTTTCACTTGTTAAGAGAGGCTGATGCCCTGGAATTCTATGCCTTCAGCAGCTATGCTGTTAGGTGTAGAGACGGTGGATTGGGATGCAGCAGTGTCCCGTTCTCCTGTGAGAGGAGATCTGAGGCAGACCCGAAATCTACAGGTTGATCTCGAGAGAGACATGGAAGCAGAAGATACCCACGGCTTCATGGCCAATGCGGAGCTAGGAGAATCATGTAGTCCTTGTCTCTGGAGTTTGAAAAGAGTTTTGGGGATGAGGGGAATGGGAGGGAAGGCGTATCGGAAGCCCTGACCCCGGTAAAGGTGAAAGGCATCTACCACTTGGCTGTTGTGAGCAGGGGTTCTGCAACAGAATGTGAGCAACCTTGTCTGCATGGAGAGACCACTCGCGGGGTAGTAAGACCTGACTGAGTTTGTCCGCCAAGAGAGAGAAGTTACTCACCTGTAACAGGTGTTCTCCAGGAGCAGCAGGTATCAGTCCTCACTTATGGGTGACGTCGGCGCCGACGGAGCCCTCGCGAAGCAATTTTCCCCAGCTTTCGCAGAAAGCCTTTGGGAATTGCAGCGCGCATGCGCAGTCCCCTTCCCGCCTAGGGATGCCATCTTGCTCAGTCTGATGACATAGCGGAAAGACAGCAAAAGTTAGCAAAATATGCAAAAAGAATGACTGCAACTCCAAGGGGAGGAGGGAGGGTTGTGAGGACTGATTCCTGCTGCTCCTGGAGAACACCTGTTACAGGTGAGTAACTACTCTTTCTCCAGGACCAAGCAGGAAGTCAGTCCTCACTTATGGGACTCCCAAGCTTAAGGCTACCGGAGGCCTCAAGCCTAAAATGAGCTCCCTGAGGCTCAACAGTACAGAAGGAAGGAATCTTCTCTGAATACGCATCCGGCCGGTAGCCAACACCGGGGCCGGAGGGTAGGAGTTGCCTAAACCTCAAAGATTGTGGAGGACTGCCTGGCTGAAAGCACTGTCCCTGCGGGACTCCCTTTCCAGGCAGTAATGAGCCGCAAAGGTCTGACCTGAAGACCAAGTAGCGGCCCGGCAGATGTCTACCAATGGAACAGAGCGGAGGGGAGCCACTGACGCGGCCTTCGCACTGACCCGATGTGCCATGACACGACTTTCCAAGGAGAGACCGGCTGCCCCGTAAGTCCAGGCGATACAGTCGGCTACCCAGATGGACAGAGTACGCTTAGAGACAGGTACCCCCAACCGATAGGGGTCAAACGAGCCGAAAAGCTGGACCACTTTTCTATGCTCTCGCGTACGGTCAAGGTAGAAGGATAAGGCTCTTCTACAGTCCAGGGTATGCAGCACCGTTTCAGCTCGGCTGGTGTGCGGCCTGGGAAAGAAGGTCGGAAGAACCACCTCCTGGTTGATGTGAAAGTGGGAGACCACCTTTGGAAGAAACTTAGGGTGGGTCCGCAGGACTACCCTATTCCTGTAGAACCTAGTGTACGGGGGCTCCGACACTAGGGCTTGTAGCTCACTTACTCGCCTCACGGAAGTGAGGGCTACCAAGAAGAGAGTTATCCAGGAGAGGAAACGAAGAGGGCAGGTAGCCATGGGCTCAAAAGGTGGGCAGGTAAGCCTTTGCAGAACCACGTTGAGGTCCCAGTCAGGGGCTGGGGGGCGCAACGGAGGTTTAAGCAGAAGGAGGCCTCTGAGAAAACGCGCCACCAAGGGGTGCGAAGAGAGAGGCTGGCCTTCAACCAGTGAATGATGTGCGGAGAGAGCACTGAGGTGGACTCTGACAGAGTTGGATTTGAGACCTAGATCGGAGAGGTGAAGCAAATATTGCAGTACCACCAATACTAAACAGGCGAAGGGGTCCTCAGATCGCTGAGAACACCAGACCGAGAAACGACGCCATTTGAGGGCGTAAGATTTTCGGGTGGAAGGTCGCCGAGATGCTAGGACGACGGCTTCCACCTCCGGGGGTAGCAGAAGCGGAGCTAGGACTAGCCTTTCAGCAGCCAGGCCATCAGGTGCAGAGCCCGGAGGTTGGGGTGCAGAAGAGTCCCCTGATCCTGGGTCAGGAGATCGGGCTGAAACCCCAGAGGAAGAGGGGTGTCCACCGCCAGCTGTAGAAGCAGAGGGAACCATGGTTGTCTCGGCCACCGGGGCGCTACCAGGATCACGGCGGCCCTGTCCTGGACTACCTTGAACAATGTCCGGGACACCAGAGGCGTGGGAGGGAAGGCATAAAGCAGACCCGTGGACCACGAGATGAGGAAAGCATCCGGCGCTACTCAAAGAGGATGAGGGTGCCAGGAGTAGAACCTGGGGAGCTGCCTGTTCAGGGGACTGGCAAACAGGTCCACGGTGGGAGAGCCCCACCGGAGGAAGATCTGCTCGACCACCGCGGGGTTCAACTTCCATTCGTGTGGTAGCAGAATCCGGCTCAGCTTGTCCGCCAGGCAGTTGTCCTGCCCTGGCAGGTAAACCGCCTTGAGGAGGATGTCGTGATCGACCACCCAAGAGCACAGCCTCCGGGCTTCCTGACATAGAAGGAGGGAGCCCGTGCCCCCCTGTTTGTTCACGTAGAACATTGCCACCTGATTGTCCGTCTGCACCAGTACGGACTGACCGAACGTTAGGTGAGAGAAGGTCCGCAGAGCTAGGCGGATCGCCCGGAGCTCCAGGAAGTTTATCTGCTGGGCGGCTTCCCAAGGTGTCCAAAGGCCTTGAGTGCATGTCCCCCAACAATGCGCCCCCCATCCCAGGAGGGAAGCGTCTGTCGTGAGCACCCGGGAGGGCAGTGGAGACTGAAAGGGCATGCCGAGCACTAGATTGGGCAGGTGAAGCCACCATTGCAGGGAGGAGACCAGACGGTCGGAAACCTGAATCAGGTCCGAAGCCTCCCTATGGCCTGATGCCACTGAGAGCGAAGGCTCCACTGGGCATGTCTCATATGTAGACGGGCGTTCGGAGTGACATGGACCGTGGAGGCCATGTGCCCGAGCAGCTGCAGGAACTGCCTGGCAGGAGCTGGCGACCCGCCGCTGAACCCGCCAGCTAGGGCCATCAGCCTGTTGGCCCGTTCCAGAGGCAAGAAGGCACGAGCCCGCCGAGTGTCCAGCCGTGCCCCTATGAACTCGAGGTCCTGAGAGGGAAGCAAAGCGGACTTTTCAAAGTTTATGACGAAGCCCAAGTGCTGAAGCAGAGCCACCGTACGTTGGGCGGCCTGGGCGACCTCTGGAGCCGACGACGCCCGGATGAGCCAGTCGTCCAGGTATGGGAAGACGAAGAGGCCTTGAAGCCTTAGGAAGGCTGCCACCACTGCCAGGCACTTCGTGAACACCCTGGGAGCAGAGGACAGGCCAAAAGGCAGCACTCGGTACTGATAATGATTCCCTGCCACCACAAACCTTAGGTATTGTCGGTGGTCCGGATGAATAAGGATGTGGGTATAAGCATCCTTTAGATCCAAGGAGCATAGCCAATCTCCCCGCTGGAGGTAGGACAGTAGGGTTCCAAGGGTAAGCATCTTGAACCTTTCCCGCTGCAGGAACTTGTTGAGGTTGCGCAAGTCTAGAATGGGCCTGAGGCCTCCTGTTCTCTTTGGAACCAGGAAGTACCTCGAGTAAAACCCGTGACCCCACAGGTGTTGGGGCACTGGCTCCACCGCCCGTTCTTGAAGCAGGCTTTGCAGCTCCTGAAGGAGTACGTCCTCATGCAGCGCGGGTCTGGGAGGCTCCCCTGGGAAGTAGAGGGGGGCACCTGGTGAAAATGTAGGAGGTAGCCCTTTTGGACCACCTGCAACACCCAGGCATCGGATGTAATGGCTGACCACCTGTGAGCAAAGTGGGTCAGCCGACCCCCCATGCTGGCATAGTCAAAAACCCCCACCCTGCTGGGCCGGAGCCTGCGTGGCGGGTTTGGGGGCTTTCTGCTTCCAGGAACCGTTACCCTGTCCCCTAGGCCGCTGCCCCTGAAGGGGGGTCGTGGCCTGATATTGTGGTTGGTGATGCGTATAAGCAAACACTTTCCTCGGGTAAAAAGGCTTTTTGCCCGAGCCCTTCCTCTTCTGTGAAGGGACAGAGGACTTCCTGGAAAGGCGAGTCCTGGTGAGAGTCTCTGACTCGAGCTCCGCTGCCTTTTCGGCCCATGGGTTTGCCGAAGAGGTTTTCCCCTCTGCAAGGGACATCGACCAACTTGTCCTGCACCCATGGCTCGAGGTCGGATGATTGAAGCCAAGCCTGGCGGCAAGCCCCGATGCCGGCTCCGGCTAGCCGAGCCGATGCCTCGAAGCCATCATAGGCCGCTCGAGAAATGAACTTATAACATTCTCGAATCCCTGAGGACAAGGCCTGGAAACGCTGCAAGGGTTCCTCGGAGAGACCGGCAGAGAAACCCTCAATTTCTTTCGCCAGGTCTCAGAGGTACATACCCATATACAGCTGATATGTCTGGACCCGACAAGCGAGCATAGAGCCCTGGAAGCACTTCCTACCGAGGGCGTCCAGGTTCCGGGCCTCCTTACCCGGGGGCACCGAGGAGTGCATCTTTTGACTCTTAAGTCGATGCATGGCCGACTCCACCACCATGGAGTGGTGTGGAAGCTGCGCCTTCTGGAACCCGGGGCTCTTGCGGACTCGATACATGGAATCGACCCGCTTGCTCAACACTGGCATAGAGGCTGGGCTCTCCCACATGCGGAAGAGAAGCCGCTCCAGCATCGGGGGAACCGGTACAGTGAAGGCCTCCCTCGGGGGGGGGGGGGGGGGGGTCGTATTGAAGGGCCTCGAGCTCCTCGGCTCGGGGTTCCTCCTCCGGATCCGCGGGGAAGGCCAAAGCCTTGGCCATGCCCCTCACGAAATCGGAGAACCGGGTATCCTCCGGGGGGGACTGCCTCCGAGGCTCCGACTCGGGCGAGTCGGAGGGGACGCACAGAGTCTGGAAAGAACCGGGTGACTCGTCCTCCTCTGTGTCCCAGCCCGACTCCTCCGAGGAGGAATCGAGCGGTTCCGTACGGGTGGGGCCCGGGGACTTCCGCCCCGACGCCGAGGCCGGCGTCGAGGACCTTGGTCCCGAACGGGAAGCCGAGGGAGACCTAGGTCGAGGATCGACTCGAGCTCGCATGGGACTTGAGGATCGACTCGGTCTCCGGGGTCGACTGGAGCGTCGACGTCCCGGTGGTCGGGGCAGATGCACTGGCGAGGCCGGTGATCCAGGCCCGCTGCTGGTCCATGAAGGCAGAGATACTGCGCTCCAAGGACGTCAGTCTGAGATCAAGCTCAAAAGACCCAGCAGCCGCCGACTCGGGCCCCGACGGTGTCGGGCCCGACGTCGGTTCATCCGTGGGGGAGTCCAGGAGGACTATAGCACTCACGTGTCCAGGAGACTCCACTTCGAGATGAGGAAGCTTCGAAGGCTTTTCCCCCTCCGACAGCCTGGAGTGTCGGGCCGGGCTAGGTGACCTGGCCCTCGAAGAACCAGGATCGCCGCCCGGCTCCACCCTCGCGGGCTTCTTCTCCCGCCGGTGTTCCCGGCCGGGGGAGCCCCGCTCATTAGAACTCAGACGATACTCCGAGCCGGAGCCACGAGACGTCGAGGCCTCTGACGAGGTCCGCGCGGAGTCAGAGAAGATCCGATCCCTTTGCGACTGCCGGCTCCCTCAGCGCCTTCGAGGACATCTTGCTGCACGGGCCGCAGCTCATAGGGTCATGCTCGGCCCCGAGGCAGCGGAGGCAGCAGTCATGCGTGTCGGTGAGAGACATGAGTCTGATACAACGATCACACTTTTTAAAACCGCTGGCAGCCATCGGGGGAAAAAGAACCCCTGCAAGGTCGAAAGACCGCGCTGCCAGGGATGAAGGAAAAAGTGGCGGGAACGCCAGTTGGAATAAAATAAATAATAAAAACGTAGACGGGCCCAATAGAGGATATAGAGGCCCGGCGGGAAGAGGAACACACGAACCGTGAAAAATTTAACATAAAAACAAATCAAAGAAATCAACTTTTCTGCGGTGGTAACAGACTACGTCTGTAGGGCTCCGCGGAAAAAAGAAAACTGAGCAAGATGGCATCCCTAGGCGGGAAGGGGACCGCGCATCCGCGCTGCAATTCCCAAAGGCTTTCTGCGAAAGCTGGGGAAAATTGCTCCGCGAGGGCTCCGTCGGCGCCGACGTCACCCATAAGTGAGGACTGACTTCCTGCTTGGTCCTGGAGAAATTCCATTTGCCTGGGAGATAAACTGCAAGTAGGTGAATCTGATGTTGTATGGCGAAGGACCATAGGTGTAGGGTTTTGCTGCAAAGTGTCCAAGAGCCTGTTCCGCCCTGCTTGTTACTACTACTACTACTATTTAACATTTATAAAGCGCTACAAGACTTACGCAGCACTGTACAGACATCTAACAGTGACAGTCCCTGCTCGTCAGAGCTTACAATCTAATTGAGACGAGAAGCACACAGGGTAACAATCTAGTTAGGGCAAAAACCAGGTTGCCTGTCTCCCATCACTACTACTCGTACTACTGCGCATTTCTATTAAATAAGAGACAGAGTCCCTGCTCATCAGAGCTTACAATCTAGTCAAGAGACAATCCCTGCTCATCAGAGCTTACAATCTAGTTAATACAAACAGAGGGAGCTTGTAATCTAGTTAGGACAAACATGGAGGTGTAGGTAGGGGTGGATAGAGGGGAAAAGGAGATTAGGTGAGTCAATGGGATACAATACAAGAAGCATTTACTATAGGCTATGCAGCACAACTATACAGTGTAAATAGGTACATTACAAGTAGGTTGGGCATCATGGGTTGTTCAAGTAGAACATGGCTACCTGACTGTCCATCTGAACTAGAACTGTGCGGAAGTGAAGGTGGGCATGGAACGCCTTGAGAGCATTGTGGATGGCTTTGAGTTCCAGCAGATTTATGTGGAGTTGTGACTCCTGATGAGACCAAGGACCCTGAGTGGAGAGGTTGTCCAGATGAGCTCCCCAGCCCATTTTGGATGCATCCGTCGTCAGGGCACATTGATGTAGAGGTTTCTGAAACGGTGATCCTACGAGAAGGTGATCTAGGGAATGCCACCACTGGAGAGTTGAGATGAGACGTGTGGAGAGTATTGTCCTGTCTCCCAAACGAACGGATGCTTGAGACCACTGGGAAGTCAGGGTCCATTGAGCTGAATGCATATGTAGACCAGCGTATGGAACCACATGTACAGTGGATGCCATATGGCCCAGGAGTTGCAGCATCTCTTGAGCAGTGAGAAAGTGACACGGTCACATTCACACGACCGCGCTGTGCAAGGTAGACTCACAAGCAACTATTTAAATGCAGCGCCAGCGGTGGCACGTGACAGAGGCGCGCACAAAGGAGCGCACCTAAGGAGCACGGCGAGCTCCTTAGGTGTGATTCTTGGGGCGGCTTCAGTGGCGGAGGTTACTTAATGACACTATGGCAACTTCTTTGGTCTCACTGGTCTCTGCTGTGGCTCAAAGTCTCCCTTTGCTGCTCTTCGCATTCTCCCTTAGTATCGGTAAGTATCTGTTATGTTCCTACTCTTCCTGTTACCCCTGCTGCCCTCTTCAACGCTATTCCAATTGCTCATCCTATGGCTCCAATTCCTGTACTGTGGGGTAATCGCCCATTCCATCCAGCCCCTTCTTGTAAGCTTGATGGATCTCACTCTCGTTGTCTTTCTAACCTTCTCCCCTGCCTGCCGGCTCCCTCCTGCTCCCCCTTGGCTCCTCCGGTGACCCTGACCCCCCCTTCCTCCATCAAGTGTGCTCTCCTTAACTGTCGTTCTTTACGATCCAAAACCGTCCTAAGTACAGGACCCTTGTCCTTCAGAAATCTCGATCTCCTGCTTCTAACCAAGACATGGTCAAGGATGGAGAAGATGCACTTCTCGCTCGGTGTCTCCCCCCAGGTTTCTCTGCTGTTTCAGTTCCTTGCAATGGTCGTATTGGTGGCGGTGTAGCAGCTATTTTTCGTTCCCCACTTCCCTTTACACAAATACACACACCCTTGCTGCACTACCCGGAAGCCCTCCTATGTTTTCATGCTTCCCCAGCTTCATATATTTTAGTCATGTACTCTCCCCCTGCGCTTCGTCCTGATCTCTGGGATTCTCTTCTGTCAACCATCTCTGACCTGTCCCTGAGGTTCCCTCACCTGGTAGTTGCTGGTGATTTTAACTTACACCTTGATTTCCCCCTCCTCTTCTAGGGATCACGCCTTTCTTTCGCTCCTTCGAGATCTGTCTCTCTCTCAACACATCACTGTTCCTACCCATACAGCTGGACACATCCTTGATTTAATCATCTCTCCTACTACCTCAAACATCCTCTTACAACACTTTGTCACCACACCCCTCCCCTGGACAGATCATTGTCGTCTCTCCTTCCAGGGCTCTTTTGATCCATCTTTCACTTCCCCTCCCCCTCTTCCGCTCTCACTGTTAGTCCTTCCCTATCTGCAACTGTAAGATATTCACATCGGATTACTCCCCTCACAATCAGTCAATTCCCATCTGCTGATCATCTTCCAACAGCTGATTTTCCCCTACGCTCACCTGACTCACAGGCATCTCAGTAGTCCTCTTGCCTCTCAGATGCCTTAGATCTCTTGGCCCCGCTAGTACCCTGCACCTCCCGTTGTTCCTTGTCCCAATCCTGGTTTCATTCTGGCCTCCTCCTTCTCCGTTACCAACTCCGTAGGGCGGAACGGTTTTGGAGGAAGTCCCGCTCCCCATCCTCATTGCTGCTATTTAAGGCTCAACACTCTCACTATCATTCTCAGTTACATCTGGCTAAAGAAACATACTTTTCTATGTCTATCTCTTCTGCCCCAAATCAAACCCATCATCTATATAGAGTTCTTCATTCCCTCACCACACTTCATACCAGTTTTAATTCCACATCCACTCAGTCAGTATCATCCCCCCCATCTGCTTCGCAACTAGCCTCTTTCTTTTGTGCAAAGGTTCTTGATCTTAAGGCATCCCTACCTCACTATCCCCCGTTCATTCCCTCACCTTCTCCCTCTTCTCCCCCTCCCCCTTTCTCCTCTTTCACATGTCTGGGTCTCCTTTTACCCACTTACCAACACTGAACTCATCAAATCCATCTCTGCCAACAAGACCATCTGTTCCCTTGATCCCATTCCCTTCTCTTGCCCTCCTCCCACCCTTCTCTTGCCCTCCTCCCTTCAATTCTTACTATCAACACTAGTCTCTCTATTGGTGGTGCACTCCTGGAAACACGCTCTCATCCACCCCCTCTTGATTGTTTACCTTATCAGAATATAGAAAGACTAGGGGACATGCAATGAAGCTACAGGGTAAACTATTTAAGACTAATAAAAGAAAATATTTTTTCACTCAACGTGTAATCAAACTCTGGAATTTGTTACCGGAGGATGTAGTAAAGGCTGTTAGTGTAGCTGGGTTTAAAAAAGGTTTGGACAAGTTCCTGGAGAAAAGGTCCATAAACCATTATTAAGAAGGGACCCAGGATATCAATGCTTGAACCAATTCAAGCATTGTGGAACCTGTGTCCCTTGGGGAAACTGCTAGGTACGTATGACCTAGATTGGCCACTGTTGGAAACAGAATACTGGGCTTGATGGACCTTGGTCTGACCTAGTATGGCATATCTTATGTTCTTAAATACACGTTGCACATGATCATGGTGATTTCTCGGTGGCGGTGTCACTTGATCTTTCTGCAGCTTTTGATCTTGTGGATCACTCTCTTCTCTCGCCTTCGGGAAGCTGGTCTTCGGGGGACTATCTACAGATAGTTTCACTCTTATCTCTTTGACCGGTCTTGCACTGTCCTCTCCTGCTTTCCTTCTGATGTTACCTCAGACCCTTTTCCCTTGCACTGTGGTGCTCCCCAAGGTTCTGTATTGACTCCCCTGCTTTTCAATGTTTTCTTGGCACCCCCCTTGCACTACTGATACAACAATCTGGTCTTTCTGCCTTCTACTAGGCTGATATTCTTCTTCATCATACTTCTTCACTCCATCATGACCTTTCTCCCCTTAACTCTTGCCTCTCTTCTGTAGCTGACTGGTTGGTTGATAACTGTTTGCACTTGAATATTTCTAAAACAGTAGCTATTTGGTTCACTCATGGGAGTCCCTCTCCTATGTTGACCCCTTCTTTCTCTGGCTCCCCCATCCCACTGGTATCTAGTTTTCGTTATTTGGGCGTCCTTGATTTTGACCTGTCCTTTCATGGCCACATCTCCTATGTCACCAAGTCTTCTTTCTTCTTCCTTTGGCAAATGTGCCATTCGTCCCTTTTTAACGTCACAGGCCCTCACTACTCTCATGCTGTCTCTGGTTATCTCACGCCTCAACTTTTGTAATTCCGTCCTTACCGGTATCCCCAAGTTCCAACTTCAGACTACAACGCATACAGAACACGGCTGCACATATTATCTCCCATTCTGCACACTGGGAATACAACTCCCCTCCTCATAACTCTTCATTGGCTCCCCATGGCTTCTCATATTCACTATAAACTTCTCACGCTGATCCATCAAGCTATATATACTCACACCCCACAGTACTTGTCCAATCCTTTGCAATTTCACATACCCAGTCGCTCTCTACGGTCTATACATATCAATTGGCTTCATCTTCCTTCCCTTTCACGTGCTCACCTCCAAACTACCCATAATTCTGCTTTTTTTTTTCGCTAGTCCTGCCCTGTGGAACTCCCTACCCACCTCACTCAGACTTGAACATAATTACAGTACTTTCAAAACTCATCTAAGGCCCATCTGTTTAACCACGCATTTGAGCTACCCTCCGCCAGTGTGTAGTCCTGTGCTGTCCTCTCTATCAGTCTTGTCTTCATCTGTGTGTCTGCCTGTTTACCTATATTCTCTACTATCCTGTCTGATATTGTAATTTTTTTCCCTTTCAGTGCCTTTGGCTCTTTTCTATCCTTATCTGAAATTGTAAACCGCCTTGATTTCTATTTTTTTTTTGAAAGGCGGTATATCAAGTGAAATAAACAAACAAACATGCAAGCTGGATGAGTCGAGCGCAGGGGGGGCTTGAGACAGAAAAGCCCTAAACTGTTGAGCGCCTAGGACGGCTCCTATAATTTCCAGAGCTTGCAATGGAACAAGCTGGGACTTTGGAAGATTTATTACAAATCCCAAGTGTTGCAGCACCTGCATGGGGCACATGAGAGAAAGACTAGCCTCTAGAGGTGTGCTTGCTCGAATGAGCCAATTGTCTAAGTAGGGGAAGACAAACATCCCTAGAGTCCTTAAGAATGCAGCTACCACTGCCATGCACTTTGGAAAGACTCTTGGGGCAGAGGCAAAGCCAAAAGGCAGGACTCTGTACTGTTACCGCTTCCCCTGGAACAGGAAATGCAGGAACCTTCTGTGTTCTGCGTGGATAAGAATGTGAGCATATGCGTCCTTTAGATCTGGAGAACAGAGCCAATCTTGACTGGAGATAGGGGAGAAGAGTACCTAGAGAGATCTTGAATTTCTCCCAATGTAGATACTTGTTCAGTTTTCTGAGGTCCAGGATGGGCCTGTATCCCCTATCTTCTTTGGAATGAGGAAGTAAGGAGAATAGAAGCCCAGACTTTGCTGGGAGAGTGGCACTCCTCTTCTGCACACTGTGAGAGAAGGAAGGTGACTTCCTGCCATAATAGAGTAGTGAGAGGGAGTTGAGAACTGAACTCTCTTGGAGGAAACTGGGGAGGGGGGGGGTAGACTTCGGAAGTAAAGTTTGCACCCCTCCCTTACTATGGAGAGAGTCCAGTGTTTTGATGTTACTCTGCCCACAGGTGGCATCTTGTGACAGCCTGTTTGGAATGCGGATGGAATCTGGAATCTCCGGAGGCAAGATGGCTGTGTTATCCAGAAAGGCGTCAAAGACCCCGAGGAGGTTGGGTCTGCTGAAATGGCTGAGACCTGGGAGTCTGAGCCTCTCTGTTTTGGTTGTTGCCCTTTTTGAGGAGCATGCACAGGACAGTGCACTGCAGGGCTGTAAGAAGAGTAAGCGTAGTTACTCACTTGTAACAGGTGCTCTCCGGGGACAGCAGGAATTAGTCCTCACATATGGATGACTTTGGCGTCGACAGGGCCCTCGTGGGAGCAAATCCCCAGCTTTCAGAGAAAGCCTTTGGGAGTTGCCATCACACAGGCACGGTCCCCTTTCCGCCCAAGGGTGCCAACTTGCTCAGTCAAATGACATAGCTAAAAAGACGGCAAAAAGAACAAAATATAATAACCATAGGACCAACTCCAAGGGGAGGAGGGAAGGTCGTGAGGACCGATTCCTGCTGTCCCCGGAGAACACCTGTTACAGGTGAGTTACTATGCTTTCTCCGGGAACAAGCAGGAAGCCAGTCCTCACATATGGGACGCTCCAGTTATAGGCTACCGAGAAACCACAGCTGAAAAATAGGCTCCCTGTATGAGAGCCGCAAGCAGACACAATAGAAATCTAACTAAGAGAATAGCACTCCGGTAGCCTGACACAGAAAGGTCAGAGGGCAGGAGTTGCTTAGACTTCGAAAAGGTTATGGGACTGTCCCATTGGGACTCCCTATCCAGGCAATAATGGGTTGCGAAAGTCTGACCCGAAGACCAGGTGGCAGCCTGGCAGATGTCTGCCAGTGGAACAGAGCGGAAATGAGCCCATGGCCCTGACCCGATGGGCTGTAACACGACCCTCCATTGGAAGCTCGGCTGCCCTGTATGCCCAGGCAATACAGTCTGCTACACAGGTGGACAGCGTATGCTTGGAAACAGCTGTCCCCAGCTTACTGGGGTCATAGGATACGAAGAGCTGAGAAAGCCTTCTATGCGCTTGTGTATGCTGTATATAGAAGGCCAATGCCCTCTTACAGTCCAGGGTATGCAGTATTGTGTCTGCCCGACTGGCATGCGGCCTGGGAAGAAAGGTAGGCACCACCTCCTGGTTGAGGTGGAACGAGATGACCACTTTCGGAAGGAACTTGGGGTGCGTGCGAAGCACCACCCGGTTCCTATAAAACCTGGTGTAAGGCCTGTCTGACACTAGGGCCTGAAGCTCACTCACCCGCCAAGCCGACTTGAGTGGCACTAAGAAAACCAACTTCAAAGAGGTAGCAGAGATGGCCGGTCACCATCAGATCAAAGGGCGGCCGAGTAAAATGCCCTAAGACCACATTCAGATCCAAATCGGTCGCCGGAGGGTGAACCGGAGGCTTCAAAAGAAGCAGGCCTCTCAAAAACCGAGAAACCAAGGTATGGGCAGGGATGGGCAGAGGGGCTTCTCCTCCACCGGGAAGTGGTTTGCTGCAAGGGCACTGAGGTGCACTCTGACGGAGTTGGACTTGAGGCCCAAATCAGAGAGGTGGAGAAGGTACTGTAAGACCACTCCAACCAGGCAGGAGAAAGGATCCACACCCTGCCCTCGCACCAAGTCGCAAATCTGCGCCACTTAAAGGCATAGGCCCATCTAGTCAACAGCCTCCTTGAGGCCAGCATGACCTCTTCAATATCTTTTGGAAGAAGGAGTGGAGCGAGCATTGCCCTTTCAGCAGCCAAACCAACAGGTTGAGGAAGCTGAGGTTGGGGTGCAGGAGAATGCCCCCCTCCTGGGACAGGAGGCTTGGGGAGGATCCCAGGGGAATGGGGGCCTCACCGCTAGCTGAAGCAGAAGTGGAAACCAGGGCTGCCTCGGCCACCACAGGGCTACAAGGATGACCGAGGCTCTGTCCTGAAGGATCTTGAATAGAGTCTTAGCCACCAGAGGCATCGGAGGAAATGGATACAGGAGGCCCACAAACCATGCTATCAGAAAGGCATCAGCAGCCACCATGTGTGGGTGTGGCTGCCTGGAGCAGACCCGGGGGCAACTGGTGATTGGCCAGACTCGCAAACAAGTCCATCACTGGCAGTCCCCAGGTTTGGAAAAGCCAATTGGCTACCCCACAGTCCAACTGCCACTCGTGAGGCTGGAGAATCCTGCTTAGCCTGTCGGCTAACAAGTTGTCCTGGCCCAGCAGGTAGACGGCCCGCAGATGAATGCCATGCCAAGCTGCAAACGAGCACAGATCCAGGGTTTCCTGACATAGGGGACGGGACCCCGTGCCACCCTCCTTGTTCACATAGAACATGGCCACCTGGTTGTCTGTCTGTACCAAGACAGGTTCGTGGGCCAGGATCTGCCTGAAAACTCCCAGGGCCAGGCGGATGGCACGGAGCTCCAAGAAATTGATCTGTTGTGTTCTCTCGCTCGGGGACCACACTCCCTGAGTATGGAAACCCTGGCAAAGGGCCCCCAGCCCAGCAGGGACGCATCCGTGGTAAGGATCCTTGTGTGTAGAGGAGCCTGAAAAGGATACCCGCCTCCAAGTGGAGTGGCTAAAGCCACCAGTCCAGGGACCGTACCAGCCACCTAGACACTGACTTTGTCTCTAAGGCGGCCTGTGACCACTGGTCTCTGAAGCACCACTGAGCAGTCCGCATGTGGAGGAGAGCATCTGCGGTCACATGGAACATGGAAGCCTTGTGCCTGAGGCGGCGCAAAAATTGTCTTGCTGACACCATGGACCTGCGACTCACCTGACCTGCCAGAGCCAGAAGCCTGCTTGCCCTGTCTGCAGGCAGATAAGGCCCTTGCTTGAAGGGTGTTGAGTCTGGCTCAATGAACTCCAGCTGTTGAGTTGCAGCACGGCTAGACTTGGGGTAGTTGATTACAAACCCTAGATGCTGCAGCACCTGGATGGTGCGAGACGTGGCCTGGTGAACTTCGCTGGCTGAAGTTGCTCTGATGAGCCAGTCGTCTAGGTAGGTGAAGACAAAGACCCCTTGGAGCCTGAGAAAGGTGGCCACCACTGCTATGCACTTTGTAAATACCCTGGGGGCCAAGGCCAGGCCAAAGGAAAGTACCCTGTACTGGTAGTGATTGCACCCCCCCCCCCCCCCACCACCACAAAGCACAGATACTGCCTGTGGTCTAGATGTATTAGAATGTGTATATGCATCTTTTAGGTCTAAGGAGCATAGTCAGTCTCCCTGACGGAGGTAAGGCAGCAATATTCCAAGGGAGAGCATCTTGAACTTCTCCCTCACCAGGAACTTGTTTAGGTTGTGCAGGTCGAGGATAGGTCTGAGGCCTCCTGTTCTCTTTGGTAACAGAAAGTACCTGATGTAGAAGCCCTTGCCTTGCAGGTGGTGGGGCACCGGTTCTACCATCTGATCCTCGAGAAGACCAGACAACTCCTTCAGAAGGTGGTCCCAGTAAAGGGGAGACCTGAGGGCTCTCCCAGGAAATAAGGAAGAGGCACCTGTGCTAGGTGAAGAAGGTAGCCCTCCCGGACCACCTGTAAGGCCTAGGCATCAGTGGTAATGGCTGTCCACCTGTGGGCATACAGGGCAAGCCTGCCTCCTGTGATCTGCCTGGCTCCTGTGGGAAGAGGGGCCATGCTGTAGGAGTCAAAAGCCACTACCAGGCTGGGCCGGAGCCAGTGCCTGGGGGTTGGGGGCTTTCTGCTTACGTGGGCTATGCTCCTGTTGGGGAGTCGGGGAGACCTGAAAATGGGGGTAGCTTCGGTAAGCAGCACCCTTCCTCAGGTAAAAGGACTTTTTACCTAAGCCCTTCTTGCAAGAGGGGGCAGAGGTCTTCTTGGAGAGCTGTGTCCCCATCATGTACTCCAGTTCTGCAGCCTTGTTGGTCATGGATTTGCCAAAGAGGTTCTTCCCTTGGCATGGAACATCGACCAACTTGTCCTGAACCCACTGTTTGAGGTCCGACGACTGCAGCCATGCATGGCAGCATGCACATATGCCAGCCGGGGATACCCGAGCTGCCAACTCAAATCTGTCATAGGCTGCTCGAGACAAACTTCGAGCACTCACAGACGGCAGTGGACAGGCTCCTGAAGCACTGCAAAGGCCCCTCAGAGAGACCAGCTGAGAACCCGGCGAGTTCCTCCGCCAGGTCTCTCAGGTACATGCCCATGTACAGCTGGTAGGCCTGGATTCGACAAGTCAGCATCGAACCCTGGAAGCACTTCCTGTCAAGGGCATCCAAGTTATGGGCCTCCCTGTCAGGAGGCACCGAGGAGTGCGTCTTCTGGCTCTTCAGCCTGCACATGGCCGATTCCACAACCATGGAGTTGTGCGGCAGTTGCGACTTTTGAAACCCAGGGCTCCAGAGGACTCGATACATCGAGTCGAGACACTCGCTGATGACCGGCACCAACGCCGGTGTCTCCCACATGCGGAGCATCAGTCGTTCTAGGATCAGAGGCACGGGTACGGTAAGGGGCTCCTGAGGGGGGGGCCTCATACAGCACAGTTACTTACCTGTAACAGGTGATCTCCAGAACAGCAGGAATTAGTCTTCACATATGGGTACGTCGGCGTCGACGGAGCCCGCACGGAAATACTCCCCAGCATCCAATCAGAAAGCCTTTGGGAGCATCCCTCGTGCCTGCGCGGTGACTTCCCACCTTTCCCACTGCCTCTCCTCAGTTGAGTTTCATAGCTGAGACAGAAGGAGAGAAAGAGGAAAGGAAATAGATAGATACAACTCCTAGGGGAGGTGGGTGGGTTGTGAAGACTAATTCCTGCTGTTCCGGAGATCACCTGTTACAGGTAAGTAACTGTGCTATCTCCAGGAACAAGCAGGAATGAGTCTTCACATATGGGGACTCCCTAGCTGCGGGTGCCAGGGGAGATCCCATAAAATGCGTATCCCTGGAACAGGACGGCATTTCCCAAACCTGGATCTCCGGCATCCCCTGGGGGATGGGGAGTAGGAGTTGAATAGAGCAGAGCTGCAGAGGAACAGCGAATCTAAAGACTACAGGGAAAAAAGTCTTTAGAATGTATGTCAAGTATCAGTAAAATATTTAATGAACTAGCACAATATAGAGCTTACCTACTGGATTGTAGGAAGTAGACAGTAGATGCAGTAGCGGAATCTTCAAGGTAACTCCACAGCAGTGAGGAAGAAGTTCCAATCTGGAATGGGCAGGTGACCCAGGTGTCAACCGGGGCAGGAGAAGATCGGCAGGCCTCCAATGAAAAGCTTTATGGGAAAGCTGAGAACTCTTTTAGGTACAGAGTCATAAACATTGAGGACTAAAAGAAGAAAACTGACCAATCTGGAAATTAGCCGAGTCCAGAAGGGAAGAGAGGGTATGTAAAAAAGCCCCCATTCCCAAGGAGAACAGAAGGGTACTCAGGAATACAGAAGATGTACACTGTCTTTCCTAGCTGGTAAGAGATAGGAAGACATTGAAGATTGAGACTGCATAGAGAGGGAGATGTATAACAAAAATAGAAGCTGTTGACGTCACAGCAGTAATTGTTAGTATAACCAGTCCCAGTTACTGAGCCGTATGATAATGGGCAAGTTGACTGTCCGGACCCCATGAGAAAATAAAAACCTAAGCACCGACAGTCAGGGAGATAGGTTAGACATAGGGTGCTATGGACATCTCTCAATATGCGCATACATATATATATATATGCATATATATAAGGAAAGACCTACATATCTATACATATGAGAATATATATGTCCAGACATATGAGAATATATATGTCCCCCAATCGGGGGACAGGTCAGGAATCAGCATCCCGCCGCTGCTGCTCTGCCCAATCGGGGCAGGCAGCCAGGAGATAAAAGGCAAAGCGCCGTCCGGCGCTCCTGCGACCAGCCGAGTCCCCAATCGGGGGACAGGACAGGAATCAGCATCCCGCCGCTGCTGCTCTGCCCAATCGGGGCAGGCAGCCAGGAGATAAAAGGCAAAGCGCCATCCGGCGCTCCTGCGACCAGCCGAGTCCCCAATCGGGGGACGGGACAGGAATCAGCATCCCGCCGCTGCTGCTCTGCCCAATCGGGGCAGGCAGCCAGGAGATAAAAGGCAAAGCGCTGTCCGGCATGCCCGCGCCTGAGGGCCTCGCCAGAGGGCCCTTAGGCGGTGGTCCCTTCTCCACAAAGAGCGACTCCCCGACACCGTCCCAGGACCAACGCAACCGGGGCCCCTGACCAGCCCCACTCAAGCTCTAACTCCCTGCTCAGGTCGAGCCCAACAAAACCGCTCAAAGCACTCAGAGGACTCTTGAACCTGACGGTAGGAAGCTACAAGCCCACTGGACAAATCGACGGCAGAAGCACAACAAAGCTAGAGCTCCCAGCACAGGTCGAGCTCGCAGAAACCTCCTTCCCAACCGACTCCAACGAAAGGTAACATCATCAAGCCCCGTATTCGTTAAGCATCTCAAACTACCCAACATACTAAACTGAACCATTGCATATGAGCCATGCACGCGCTAACGTATCTGTACTCTAACGTTTTAGTGAAAGCTTGCCACTGTAATATTGCTGCTTGCATAGCCATACCTATATGTTAGCAAAATTACCTAGTCTTGCTTACTAGCAAAAATTGTCACAGTGCTCTAACCTGCATAACAGTCTTAAATTAAATAAGGTACTGGGTGTACTTAAATGTACTAAATGATTTAAATGTATTAACTTAAATAAGGCGAATTGTATGTTTTTAGAGAGTTGCACATCTCAGAATCATTGCTTCATAAGCGTATTAAGTGTGTTTTTCCCCTGTTGATGCTAAAAAAAGAAAAATGGATCCCTTTAATGTCTCTGTACTTTGGTTCCTTTGCCTAGCGTTAGCCACATGCATAGGAAACCCCATCCCTCACTTCCACACACCATATGTTTGGCCAGCATTATTTGTATACAACCCACTACCCGCCCTTGCAATGCACAATACTTTCCTGCAATCACGCTCGCCAGTAGACTTGCAGTCCAGTCCTGAGCCAAATAAAATTGCCAATAGAAAACAGCGACCCCGCCACAACCCCAAATTGAAGAAGAAACACCATCTGAAAGAACCAATAACTTCCACGCAAAGCGTGAACTCGCAGGCTGCCTACCCAAAACAGTCCACAATCTCCATTATACTAATCAATGCCAGGTCAATAAGAAACAAAACCCACATAATACATGACCTCATCTTAGATACAAAGACTGATGTACTATGCATCACCGAGACATGGATAACCGAAACAGACCTGGTAATCATCAATCAAATAAGCAAGCCTGGATATACAACTTATAACTGTCCCCGCTCCAAGAAAAGGGGAGGAGGAGTCCTAATTATGGCCAAAACGGAACTAGCGCTAACAAACACACCACTAAGCATGCTCGACGGCATTGACGTACTCAAGATTGAAAACCGAACCATATCCATATGTCTTATCTATAGACCACCAACTTCCCCACAGGAATCTCTGGCAGCAGCTCTGGAAGTCATCTCGGCTACAGCTCTCAAAAAGAAACAGATTATTCTGGGTGACCTGAACCTAGCCTCCACCCCTGCAGCACAATCTAACATCTTCCATGAAGCTATGGAGCAACTGGGTTACGAGCAAATCATCCAAGACGCAACCCACATCAAAGGCAACACACTGGACATGGTGTTTCTACCCACTAAACATCCCGAACTTTTGATTTCTAAACCGTGTATAATGCAAGTACCATGGTCAGACCATCATCAAATAGATTTTTCCGTTCTTCTCACCTCAGGACCTAACCAGTCGCAGCCGGACCGAGCATCACACCAACAAAGATGCTTCCAAAAATTCAACAAAGAGGCTCTCATTGCATCCGTAGCAGACCACATACACACGGATCTCTCAGACCTCGAGCTTCTGGCAAACCTCTGGAACTAAGGAATCGAGGCTACCTCAAAACCCACCTGGTCCCTCCCAAAGAACCCAACCAAAACCAAGTCAGAACCTTGGTAACACCCCAGCCCTACGTGAACTAAAGAAGGGCCTGAGAAGACAAGAACGAAAATGGAGAAAGAGCAAATCTGAGGATTGCAAGAAGAGCTACTTCAGCCTACTATTAACTTATAAGAACGAAGTCAATCAGGCAAAGAAAACGTACCACACAAACACACTCAACAAGGCCCTCAACAGGCCCAGAGAGCTTTTCGCACTCGTCAAATTGCTCACCAAGGCTCCGCAGGACAGCAATCACAGCAGCTACATAACGGCGCAACGGCTAGCAGATCACTATGCCACCAAACTTAGTCCCTCAGCGACTGCCTGTCTCGCGCCAAAGCTGAACCCAGCTAACACCCTACAAAAAATCAACACCCAGGGAAGACCGGAACAGGACGGAAAATGGACAACCTTCCAGAGAGTGGATGACCAGCAGATAAAAGACATCATCACCAACCTAAAAACCACTACCTCCCCTCTTGACTCCTGTCCGGCCTCCTGGATCAAAGCAACCAAGCAGGAAATAACACAGCACGTCTCCCACATAGTGAACCTCTCACTACTGCAAGGTCTCATGCCATCGCCTCTCAAGAAGTCCCTCATTCGTCCCATTTTGAAAAACAAAGCTCTCAACAAAGACGACCCATCCTCATACCGACCAATTTCAAGCATATCCTTCCTCGCCAAAATTATTGAAAAGGCAGTGCAGCAGCAGCTGCAGGACCACATTGATGACACAAACGCCCTTGATGTTCATCAATACGGGTTTTGGCAACATCACGGCGTAGAAACCCTCCTGCTAGCCCTAATGGACAACCTACTCAAAGGTCTGGAAAATAAGAACAAGATGTATATGCTTATATTCATAGACATATCAGCAGCCTTTGACTCAGTGCACCACCCCACACTCTTAGAGCGACTCGAGTCCATAGGCATTACAGGGACCCCACTAAAATGGTTCTCATCCTACATAACCAACAGATTGCAACAGGTCCAATTCAACAATGACAAAGCTACCCCTTTCCCTGAAACGCAAGGTATTCCACAAGGCTCCGCCCTCTCCTCCCTCCTATTCAACTTATATTTACAACCAGTCTGCAAGATTTTCCAAGGCCATGACATCAACTACCATATTTACGCAGATGACCTAATGCTTTATACGCAACTAGGCGTAAATAACCCAAACCTCAGCAAGCTTGAAAAATGCCTTTTCAAACTTCAAATCTGGCTTCAACGCAATAACATGTCCATTAACCACAAGAAAACAGAAGCAATGTGTATCTCCAGGAAAACGGGTTTCGAACCCCCAGTGACGGTCACCATGAACAACAACAACTACAACATCAAGACAGAAATAAAATATCTAGGAGTGATGTTTGACAGCAACCTTAATATGGACAAGCACCTTCGAATTACCAATCGGGCTATTTTCCACAAGTTAAGAGTACTGCAGCCCCTACGTACCATCCTCGATCACGCCGACTTCAGATCTGTCGCTCAAGCCCTCATCATCCCACACTTGGACTATTGTAATGCCATACTGCAAGGCCTGCCAAGAAAAACTATTAATATTCTGCAAATGGCACAAAATGTCGCTGCCAGAATCATTATGCAAAAAGGTCTCTCTGACCACATCACACCTGTTCTAATTGAGCTACACTGGCTCCCCATCACGGCCCGCATCCAATACAAACTGTTAGTCACTACCTTCAAACTCATCCATAATGTAGCACCCTCACATCTCAGCAGCTTAGTATCCAATCTCCCCAACAACAGAAGCAGAAGAACAGCAAACCTCAATACCCTCTGTCTCCCTAAGTGCTTCAGAAAGGTGAATGCTTGTACCAGTAACAGGGCTTTCTTATTTATAGCCCCATCACTCTGGAACCGGTTACCAAGTGATCTGCGTGCAAACTGTGATCTGAAAGACTTCAGAAAAAAACTTAAGACGCACCTCTTCCGATCACATTTTAATTTAGCCTCATGAAATGCCCTCAGTCATGAGTAAATATGTAGTTTGCTCCAGTGCAAGGTCCTAAAGTCAGCTATACATTGAGATCAGGGAGGGGGAGGTAGCACATAGCAAAAATAAGGTTACAAATTTACAGTGGATTGATGTAAAGACTTCACACAAGGTACATTATATACATATTTACATATATATCCCTAATTACTGGCCCGTACAGCCATTCTCTCCATGTATAGTTACCGCTGCTGATCACTGGAAGCAGCGGGATACAAATGTACACTAAATAAATAAATAAATGTAGATAGATATATGTATAGATAGAGGCGGGATGGCTGATGCCCACCCGGGGTATAAAAACATGTATGCACAGGACACATACATACAGGAAAATAATTTTAAGAATACATGCCTGCAACTGAGCCACAGAAAACATTCACATGGGGAATGTGATGGGAAAAAATCCCTCCAATAATAGGGGGCGAAACCCACCTGAAGAAATAAAGAGAATCTATTTCTGTGGAGCAGGAATGTAGGTCAGTGGAAGAACCAGCATGGTTGCATGAAAAACAGAGGATAACAGCAGTCTGGCAAGAGTACGTCAGCAGGATATGGCTAGAAGATAAGCTGCAGTGAATAGCATTATGCAAGATAGCTGCAAGTAGCTTGCAATTAGCACTAAGGTAATCACTGGAACTCCTGCATATACAGTAACTGAACCAAACAACAGAGGGGATTCTCCTGTATGAAAACAGAGAGAAAAACAGACAAAGGCAGCGGAGAAGATTTCCGTTCCTGTCTGATGAGGTGTTCAGAGCACGCATTGAAGGAAAACAAACAGTCTACACTGGAAGAAAAGGAAGTGTTTCAGTATGGCACCAACTCAAGCAGGGGAGACCCTGGAAGAGAGGGGGTCGGAAAGTGACTTACCATATGGTAAGTCAGCTGAGGGAAAAGATGTCCATATGGGGACAGAACTATCATGGGATAGTTGTAACCTCCCTTCGTGGTAGTAAGAATGGGAGAATTCTGTAACCCATGGACAAAAGTATCCCAAGAGCATAGCATACTGGAAAAGAAAAAAACCAGTGTAGAGTTTGAAGAATAAACTTCCGCTAAGGAGAAGTTAACTGTAGAGTGCAATACACAGGAACCTATGTGTGCTGGTTATGAGTAGACTGGGTAGAGTCTGGAGACTTCAGACTAGGATGAGATGTCCCTTGCTTGGGTACACCGGGAGGATGGGTAGAAGGATGAAACTTTCTCTTCTTCGGGAAAGACGGTTTGGTAGGACATTTCCTACGTCCTGGGGAAAAAGGCAGCTTAGGATGGTTTCCAGAACCAGGAAAGTCAGTGGAGCAATGAGCAACCTGACGTAAAGCTTCTCTATTGAAAAAGTTTTCTCCAGTACAAGGAGAATTACCCAGAGTATGTTGTGCCCATCTGCTCAAGTCTGAAGCCTGCAGCCACGCTGTACGGCGCGCTCCAATGGCAATAGCAGAGGATCTGCTAACAGACTCAAAAGAGTCTAGAGAAGCCCGGGAAAGAAACCAAGAGATATTCCTGCTATGATTAAGAAGCAAGGAATAGCCAGAGGCCTTAGGTTCTGACAAAAAAGGAGACAAAAGAGATAACTTCTCTGTGACCTCCTGAAGTGTGAGACTCATATAAAAAATATATGAAATAATTCTTGAAGCCAACATAGAAGTTTGGAAGGTTTTGACGTCCAAAGGCATCAAGTGCTTTAGATGCACGACCTGGTGGGAAAGAAGAATGCTTCTTCTTGCTTCTGACCTTCCTCATTGCTGATTCCACTACAATGGAATGATGCGGAAGTTGGTTTTTTCTGAAACCCCGGAGAGGGAGGCACCTGATACAGAACATTCATGGCTGTAGAAGGCGCAGGAACCTTTAAAGGTGATTCCCAAATCCTCAGAAGAAGGTCCTGCAAAGACTGATGCAAAGGAAGCATTATGGTTTCCTTTTCTGCAGGATCTTGGTCAAGAGTAGGACCAGGAATAGGAATGGCAAGAAAGGCTGCCATGTCAAGGAGAAATTTCTGAAACGAAAGAATCTCCCAGAGGAACTATTCCTGGGTAGGCTGAGGTTGAATGAGCAGCGTGAACACCAGAAGACCTACTGGACTGGTGCATAAAAGGAATCCTGCTAGATGGAGAACGATACTGACAGTTCTGATTCGAGGCAGTTAGTACTGCATCGTCGGTTCCCGGTATCGATTCCAAGCTAGGCATAGAAAGGATCGATGGCACCGATGGAACTGCAGGAAACGACATCGATACCGGTACCGGCATCGGGGACGGTAATGCCATAGTAGCAGGTATCGGAGGTTGCCGAAGCGGTACCAAGGTAACCAGAGAGCTTTGGTGATTATTCCCGGTACTGCGTAGTTGGAGGCGACATGGATCGACTCCGAAACGCGTCGGAACCAAGTCCTCTAGACTGGATATGGATTCTAGACTGGGCATCGAAACGAGCGTCGGTGGTGGAATCGGCGATGCCGCCACATGAAGGTCAATCGGAATCGTATCGATCGGTACCGAAGGCACCAAGGACGTCCGAGGACGACGCCCGGTGAAGAGAGGAACACTCAACACTGGCGCCGATGTCGGGGTATCGGTACCGCTCGAAGCCGGTACCCCCCCCCCCAAGCATGGCGTAGATAGAGGAAAGTCCATCTGGGGCGCATCGATCGGCCCCGAAGGTACCCAGGACACCAGATGACGATCCCCGGTGAAGAGTGGAACATTCGACACCGATGCCGGGGCATCGGTATCGCTCGACGCCGGTATCAACCCCACGGTTGGCTGGGATACAGGAAAGCTAGACTGGGTCGTATCGATCGGCCCCGAAGGTACCGAGGACTCCAGACGACGATCCCTGGTGAGGAGCGGAGCACTCGACACCGGTGCCGGTGCATCGGCACCGCTCGAAGCCGGCACCAAACCTGCGCATGGCTGGGAAGCAGAAAAACCAGTCTGGGTCGGGTCGATTGGTCCCGAAGGTACCGAGGACACCAGGCGACGATCCTCGGTGAAGAGTGGAGCACTCGACACCGGTGCCAGGGAATCGGTACCGCTCGAAGCGGATACCACCCCCGAGCATGGCTCAGGTATGTTCTGTGAGGAGTGAACCCCAGGAACAACCTGAAACCCCGTAAATGCTTTGGAGCCCGAAGACTCCCGCCGGGGTCTTATTGCCAATGGAGTCTTGAGGGCAAGGCCGGAGCCGTCATCATGCTGGGCATGAGACCTACCCATCAAGAATTGGCTAGTCTTAACAGACTGTTTGTGGGTTACCTGATCCTGGAGAGAAGAATAAACCAATGTCCTCACCTCAGGAGGAAAAACGGCATCGAGGGATACCCGAAAAAGAGAAGGTCTTCTCCCAATACTATAGCCTGATGGACCAGGGGAAAAGGGGTCAGGGCCCAAACAGGTTAGACACCAGGCACTGGAGTCTAAAAAGAAAACTAAGTTTCCGCAGTGAAGGCACTTCTTAGGGGAAGAAGGCTCCATGTTGGAAAGGCCTGGTAGGCCCCAAAAAGATAAAAGAAAAAACTGAGGAGAAATTATTTCTCTAAGTTGGAAAAGAAAAGAATAAAGCACCGGCGGTACCGGTATCGGCGGGAAAGACAGCTGCGACCACAAGAAAATAAGGATTTTAAAGAAAAAAGTTTCTGTGGTGACAGGAGGTACGTCCTGTTGGCTCCGCGGAAAAACGAAAACTGAGGAGAGGCAGTGGGAAAGACGGGAAGTCACCGCGCAGGAGCGAGGGATGCTCTCAAATGCTTTCTGATTGGATGCTGGGGAGCATTTCCGTGCGGGCTCCGTTGGCGCCGACCTACCCATATGTGAAGACTCATTCCTGCTTGTTCCTGGAGATTGTAGGATCTTGAGCTCACTGGCTCGAGGATCCTCCTCGGACTCCGTGGGGAACGCCAAAGCCTTGGACATATCTCTCACAAAGTCCATGAACCTCGTGTCCTCCGGAGGGGACCTTCTCCGAGGCTCAGACATCAGGGAATCGGATGGGACATCTCTGTGCCGACAGGTGTCCGGGGACTCCTCGTCTTCTGTTTCCCACACTGATGCCTCTGAAGAGGAATCAGGGGGCTCTGGCACCGAGGGCCCTGACACAGGGAGGTTCGGCGGTGACAACAACTGTCCAGAAAGGGAGGCCGAGTGGGACCTTGCTGAGGATCGACTTGAGCCAAAAGGTCGAGGATCAGCTCAGCCTCCAGGGTAGACTTCGACGTCAAGGGCCCGGTGGTCAGGGCAGAGGAACCGGACTGACTGGCAATCAGCGCCCATTGCTACTCCATGAAGGCAGTGAAACTGCGCTCCAAGGCCACCATTCTGGACTTGAGTCCAGAAAGCACTGCAGCCACTGGCTTGGGCCCCGACACGGTCGGGCTTGACACCAGTTCCCCCAGAGGGAAGTCCTCGATGAGGACAGCTGTTACCTGCCTCAGCTGATCCGTCTCCCGACGAGGAACCTTTGCTGGCGCGCTCCTTCTCGGAAGATCCCAGCCAGCGCTCGGGCCTCTGCGACAGGTCCCGGGGAGGAGCCAGGTCACTCTGAGCCATCCAGAGACCCTGCCTTTGACAATTTCTTCTTCCTCTTGTATTTCCAAGAGGGAGACCCCCTCTCCGAGGAACCTCGACGCTGTTCAGGCTCAGAATGCTTCCCCCGAGACGTAGAGGCCTCAGACAAAGTCCAGGCTCTCGAAGGCAAGGACTCAGAAAAAATCCCATCATGCTGCTGCTGGCGGCTTTTCAGGGCCTTAGAGGACATTTTCCTACATGGACCGCAGACCGTCGGGTCATGGTCGAGCCCAAGGCACCGGAGATAGCAGTCATGCGTATTGGTGAGGGACATAAGTTTCACACACCGATCGCATTTTTTAAACCCGCTGGTAGCCATCGGAGGAAAAAGGGCCCCTGCAAGGTCAAAGACACAGGCTGCCAGTGAAAAAGAAAAAAGGGTGCGAACGCTAGCCATAAAGGACAAAAAACGAAAAACAGACGGACTCAATACCAGTGTACTGAACCAAAGGCGGGAAGAGGAACCGGTGTCGACCACTCGAAGAGAAAATTAACTTTTTCAAAGGGACACAGGGACTACCATCTGAAGGACTCCATGGAAAAAAGGAGACCGAGCAAGATGGCACCCTAGGGCAGGAAGTGGACCGCGCATGTGTGATGGCAACTTCCAAAGGCTTTCTCTGAAAGCTGGGGATTTGATCCGCACAAGGGTTCCGTCTGTGCCGACGTCACCCATATGTGAGGGCCGACTTCCTGCTTGTTCCTGGAGAAATACTTTCTTTTTTTTTTTTTTTTTTAATTTTTATTTTATTTTTTTATTACGTTTCAAATACAATCCAAGATATATAACTCTTGTACAGAAAAGTAACTTTTGTCACAGACCATAAAAGAAAAACTAGAAACATATCATACAACCCACATTATAACAATAAATCCAAGACACAAGAAAAGTCAAAGTCCACCTCAAGGGGAAAACCTAAAAAAAAAAAAGGAAACCACAAAACCATCTAACGCCCAAGAGAATAACTAAATTAAAAATCCCTTATAGATAAGCAAGCAAGTGGAAATTACAATTTTACACAACCTGTATTCTCCTTCCCAGACAAAAAAGCCTCTAACTGAGCAGGTTCTAGAAAAACTAACTTATTGACTTGGTATTACACAATACATTTACAAGGGTATTAAAGGAAAAAAGTAGCACCCAGGGCCAAAGTCCTTGGCGTCAAACTCAGGAAATCTTTCCTAAGCTTTTGGGTGGACCTATCAACATCAGGAAATATTTGAATAGGAGAGACACAAAAATCAACACTTCTTAGGAAAATACTTTGATAAAAATTTGATAATGAAACTAAGAGAAAAGAGGCCATTAATGTGGCCCGTTGGGAAATAACATCTACTAATGATTCCAAAAATGCAGAAATATCCAAGGACTCCAAGAAAGCCACTTGAGCCAAATCATCTTGAGAAGAAACCTGAGACCTGGCCCCAGGTGGAACATAAAGCACAGTTACTTACCTGTAACAGGTGATCTCTGGGAACAGCAGGAATAAGTCTTCACATATGGGTATCGTCGGTACCAACGGAGCCTGAGCGGGAACGCTCCCCAGCATCCAGTAAGAAAGCTTTTGGGAGCATCCCACAGCACCTGCGCGCTGCCTTCCCACCTTTCCCAACCGCCTCTCTCCAGTTCGAGTTTTAAAGCTGAGATAAAGAGAGAGAGAGGAAAGGAAAGATAGATAGAGAGATACAACTCCTAGAGGAGGTGGGTGGGTTGTGAAGACTTAGTCCTGCTGTTCCCAGAGATCACCTGTTACAGGTAAGCAACTGTGCTATCTCCAGGAACAAGCAGGAATGAGTCTTCACATATGGGGACTCCCTAGCTGTAGATGCCAGGGTGAAACCCCAGGTTGTCTGTCCTTCAAAAGGACTCTACCTCCATGGATCTCTGGCATCCGACCAGGGTAGGTGGGTAGGAGTTGATTAGGAATGGAACAGGTGTTTGAGAACAGCCTGACCAAACGAGGCATCCCGGCGGGATTCTTTGTCCAAACAGTAATGGGCTGTGAAGGTATGAACAGAGGCCCAGGTGGCCGCTCGACAGATTTGGTCGATGGACACAGAGTTTAGATGAGCCATTGAGGCTGCCATGGCTCTCACATTGTGAGCTGTGACATGGCCCTCCAGAGAAATGTTCCTACTCTGGTAGGCGAAAGAAATACACTGAGCAATCCAGTTGGACAGTGTTCTCTTAGAGACTGGAAGTCCTAAATGAGAAGGATCAAAAGCAACAAAGAGTTGAGAAGACTTTCTATGTTGCTGTGTTCTTTGTAAGTAAAAAGCGAGAGCTCTCTTACAATCCAAGGTATGAAGATTCCTCTCTGCATTTGATGCATGAGGTCCTGGAAAAAAGACAGGTAAATATACCTCTTGGTTCAGATGAAAAGGTGAAACCACTTTAGGCATAAAGTGTGGATTGGTCCTGAGGACTACCTTATCATGATGGAACCTTGTATAAGGAGGATTAGCCACCAAAGCTTGCAACTCACTGATGCGGCGTGCTGAGGTGACTGCAATGAGAAAAACAACTTTCCAAGAAAGAAATTTCAAGGAGGTGGTGGCTAAAGGTTCAAAGGGTGGCTTCATAAGCTGGCCAAGAACCAGGTTTAAGTCCCATGCCACTGGAGGTGGTCTAATGGGAGGTTTAGTTAAAAGAAGGCCTCTCATGAATCTTGCTATAAGAGGGTGAGAGGAAATAGGTTGTCCATTGAGAGGCATGGGGGACGCTGCAATAGCACTCAAATGGACTCTTACTGAATTCGTTGTCAAGCCTGCATGGGATAGATGCAGGAGATACTCTAGTAGAGAATTCAGAGGTATTGCAAGAGGGTTTAGACCCTTCTCTGAACACCAAATGGTAAATCTTTTTCATTTGAAAGAATAGGAACACCTAGTAGAAGGCTTTCTAGAGGCATGAACAACATCTGACTTGCTGAGAGAGATGAAAATCTTGAAGTTCTAGACCAGCGATGGCGAACCTATGGCACGCGTGCCAGCTGTGGCACGCGAAGGCCTTGCAGCTGGCACGCGGGAAGGTCCGCAAGTAAAATTTAAAAAAAAAAAAAAGCTGTTTTCTCCCGCTGCCGGGGCCGCCGCGGCAGAATCGAGTGTGCCGCGGGCCCCCCCTGCCCAGCACAGCCTGCCCTCCCCCTCTATCCGCTCTCTCGTCGCAGCTCACAGTGACACGCGCCGGCTTTCAGAGAGCGAGGGAAGAGTTTCTCCCTCGCTGCTCTATTAAGCCCGCGGGGGCTGATGGAAGTTCCCATCAGCCCCCGCGGGCTTAACAGAGCCGCGAAAGGGAAACTAATCCCTTCGCACTCTGAAAGCCGGCGCGTGTCACTGTGAGCTGCGACGAGAGAGCGGATAGAGGGGGAGGGCAGGCTGTGCTGGGCAGGGGGGGCCCCGCGGCACACTCGATTCTGCCGCGGCGGCCCCGGCAGCGGGAGAAGACAGCTTTAAAAAAAAACAATTCCCTCGGCTGGGCTGGGCTGGGCTGGGGGGGGGGGTTAGGATTGCTGATGGGCTGGGCTGGGGGGGGGTTAGGATTGCTGATGGGCTGGGCTGGGCTGGGGGGGGTTAGGATTGCTGATGGGCTGGGGGGGTTAGGATTGATGATGGGCTATGGGGGGGTTGGGGGAGGTTATGAGTGCTGATGGGCTGGGGGGGGTTAGGAGTGCTGATGGGCTATGGGGGGACTGGGGGGGTTAGGAGTGCTGATGGGCTGGGGGGGTTAGGAGTGCTGATGGGCTGGGGGGGTTAGGAGTGCTGATGGGCTATGGGGGGCTGGGGGGGGTTAGGAGTGCTGATGGGGGCTATGGGGGGCTGGGGGGGGGTTAGGAGTGCTGATGGGCTATGGGGGGGCTAGGACTTGAGGTGGGTTGATGGGGTTAGGACTGGTAATGGGCTGTTGGCTGATGGGGGCTGTCTGGTAATGGGCTATGGGGGGTTAGGACTGGTAATGGGCTATGGGGGGGGGCTAGGACAGGAAATGGGCTGATAGGGAGGGGTTAGGACTTGAGGTGGGCTGATGGGGTTAGGACTGGTAATGGGCTGTGGGCTGATGGGGGGGTTAGGACTGGCAATGGGCTATGGGGGGCTGACTGGAAATGGGTTGATGGGGTTAGGACTGGAAGTGGGTTGATGTGGGGGGGCTAGGACTGGTATTGGGTTGGGGGGTTGCTAGGACTGGAAATGGGCTGATGGGGGGCTAGGACTGGAAATGGGCTGATGCAGGGACTAGAAGGGAATGGATGCTGGGTGAGGCTGGAACTAGAAGGGAGCTGATGTTGGGGGAGGATTAGAATGGGATGGGGCTGGGAGAGTAAAATGGAGAGGGGAAAAATATTTTGTGTGGGAGGGATAAAAAATCTACAATTGGCCGGGTATTGGGAGAGTAAGTGGGGATTGAGGATGGAGGGGTAAAATTTGAGTGGATGAAATAGGAATGAGGAAAGAGCAAAAGGAGAAAGATTAGTATGTTTCTCCAGGACCAAGCAGGAAGTCAGTCCTCACATATGGGTGACGTCGGCGCCGACGGAGCCCTTGCGGAGCAATTTTCCCCAGCTTTCAAAGAAAGCCTTTGGGAATGCAGCGCGCATGCGCGATCCCCTTCCCGCCCAAGGGTGCCATCTTGCTCAGTCTGACGACATAGCTAAAAGACAGCAAAAATAGCAAAAATAAATCATAGGACTGCAACTCCAAGGGGAGGAGGAAGGGTTGTGAGGACTGATTCCTGCTGCTCCTGGAGAACACCTGTTACAGGTGAGTAACTACTCTTTCTCCAGGAACAAGTAGGAAGTCAGTCCTCAGATATGGGAGACTCCCTAGCTTAGGGCTACCAGAGGCCCCAAACTGAAAAATGAGCTCCCTCTAGAGCAGTGATGGCTAACCTTTTTGAGCCCGAGTGCCCAAACTGCCGCACAAAACCAAAGAATTTCCTCAAAGTGCCAGCACGTCAATTAAACCTTAACAACAAGATTTTAGTATCTAAAAACTCTTTATAAAGTTGCCTGAACTATGTTACATCATTTGTAAAGGTTGGAATCTTTGTATTGTCAGAGAATCAATTTGATTCACAATCCTTTGGTTTTCATTTCAATTTATTGGCAATTTATAATGTTTTAATGATTTCATTCAATTTAATGAATTTAGGAAGAATTTGATTCAGTTACACAATATATTTTAAATGTATTATTCACATAACATGTCAAATGTATCCTGAGTAAAGAAAAGATAAACTTCTTAAAACTGTTAACTGTGTCAGGACTCGGTGTGTATTCCCAAAGAATCTATACTTGAAAAAAATTAATGTGATGTTTGTTGTTGCATGCATGCTGATAACTTGTCAAAGAGATATCTTTCTACCTTTTGTGCATTTTTTTTCAGTTGCAATTGCTCCAGCCACTTTCTTCTGGTTTCTTCATGTTTTCTGCTAACTCTCCATCATCTGCTGTCCATTTGTCCTTTCTTCTCTCTTCTAGTTTTTTTTTCCATTCTCTCTCTCTACATCCGCTTTAAGCGTAGTTACTCACCTGTAACAGGTGTTCTCCAGGAGCAGCAGGAATCAGTCCTCACATATGGGTGACGTCGGCGCTGACGGAGCCCTCGCGGAGCAATTTTCCCCAGCTTTCAAAGAAAGCCTTTGGGAATTGCAGCGCGCATGCGCGGTCGCCTTCCCGCCCAAAGGTGCCATCTTAGTCAGTCAGATGACATAGCTAAAAAAAGACAGCATAAAAATTTGCAAAAAACTTAAGCAGATGATTGCAACTCCAAGGGGAGGAGGGAGGGTTGTGAGGACTGATTCCTGCTGCTCCTGGAGAACACCTGTTACAGGTGAGTAACTACGCTTTCTCCAGGACCAAGCAGGAAGTCAGTCCTCACATATGGGACTCCCAAGCTTAAGGCTACCGGAGACCCTAAGCACAAAAATGAGCTCCCTCTAGCTCAGCAGCACAGAAGGAAGGAATCTTCGCTGAATTATTACCCACCGGTAGCCCACATCCGGGATGGAGGGTAGGAGTTGCTCAAACCTCAAAGAGATTACGGAGGACTGCCTGTCCGAAAGCACTGTCCCTGCGGGACTCCCTCTCGAGACAGTAATGGACCGCAAAAGTCTGGCTCGAAGACCAAGTAGCGGCCCGGCAGATGTCTGCCAGCGGAACAGAGCGGAGGTAAGCCACTGACGTAGCCTTTGCCCGAACACAATGAGCCGTGACTCGACCATCCAAGGAGAGCCCGGCTGCCCCATAAGCCCAAGAGATACAGTCCGCAACCCAGATGGACAGAGTACGCTTGGAGACCGGGAGCCCCAATTTATTGCGGAAAAAAGAAGACTGGCTAAGATGGCACCCTTGGGCGGGAAGGCGACCGCGCATGCGCGCTGCAATTCCCAAAGGCTTTCTTTGAAAGCTGGGGAAAATTGCTCCGCAAGGGCTCCGTCGGCGCCGACGTCACCCATATGTGAGGACTGACTTCCTGCTTGGTCCTGGAGAAACATACTAATCTTTCTCCTTTTGCTCTTTCCTCATTCCTATTTCATCCACTCAAATTTTACCCCTCCATCCTCAATCCCCACTTACTCTCCCAATACCCGGCCAATTGTAGATTTTTTATCCCTCCCACACAAAATATTTTTCCCCTCTCCATTTTACTCTCCCAGCCCCATCCCATTCTAATCCTCCCCCAACATCAGCTCCCTTCTAGTTCCAGCCTCACCCAGCATCCATTCCCTTCTAGTCCCTGCATCAGCCCATTTCCAGTCCTAGCCCCCCATCAGCCCATTTCCAGTCCTAGCAACCCCCCAACCCAATACCAGTCCTAGCCCCCCCCCATCAACCCACTTCCAGTCCTAACCCCATCAACCCATTTCCAGTCAGCCCCCCATAGCCCATTGCCAGTCCTAACCCCCCCATCAGCCCACAGCCCATTACCAGTCCTAACCCCATCAGCCCACCTCAAGTCCTAACCCCTCCCTATCAGCCCATTTCCTGTCCTAGCCCCCTCCCTATCAGCCCATTTCCTGTCCTAGCCCCCCCCATAGCCCTTTACCAGTCCTAACCCCCCCATAGCCCATTACCAGACAGCCCCCATCAGCCAACAGCCCATTACCAGTCCTAACCCCATCAACCCACCTCAAGTCCTAGCCCCCCCATAGCCCATCAGCACTCCTAACCCCCCCCCAGCCCCCCATAGCCCATCAGCACTCCTACCCCCCCCATCCCATCAGCACTCCTAACCCCGCCCCAGTCCCCCCATAGACCATCAGCAATCCTAACCCCCCCCAGCCCAGCCCATCAGCAATCCTAACCCCCCCCCAGTCCAGCCCATCAGCAATCCTAACCCCCCCCCAGTCCAGCCCATCAGCAATCCTAACCCCCCCCCCAGCCCAGCCCAGCCCAGCCGAGGGAATTTTTTTTTTTTTTAAAGCTGTCTTCTCCCGCTGCCGGGGCCGCCGCGGCAGAATCGAGTGTGCCGCGGGCCCCCCCTGCCCAGCACAGCCTGCCCTCCCCCTCTATCCGCTCTCCTCGTCGCAGCTCACAGTGACACGCGCCGGCTTTCAGAGTGCGAAGGGATTAGTTTCCCTTTCGCGGCACTGTTAAGCCCGCGGGGGCTGATGGGAACTTCCCATCAGCCCCCGCGGGCTTAACAGAGCAGCGAGGGAGAAACTCTTCCCTCGCTCTCTGAAAGCCGGCGCGTGTCACTGTGAGCTGCGACGAGAGAGCGGATAGAGGGGGAGGGCAGGCTGTGCTGGGCAGGGGGGGCCCCGCGGCACACTCGATTCTGCCGCGGCGGCCCCGGCAGCGGGAGAAAACAGCTTTTTTTTTTTTTTTTAATTTTACTTGCGGACCTTCCCGCGTGCCAGCTGCAAGGCCTTCGCGTGCCATAGGTTCGCCATCTCTGCTCTAGAGCCTCAGCATGCAAGAACAGAATCTACTCTAATAACGCCCCCGACAGGTAGCCCAACACCAGGGCCATAGGGTAGGAGTTGCCTAGACCCCAAAGAGATTATGGAGTACCGCTTGCCCAAAAGCACTGTCCCTGTGGGACTCCCTCTCAAGGCAGTAGTGGGCAGCAAAAGTCTGGCTTGAAGACTCAAAATATTGACAGGCCGGGTGTTTGTGATCTAACGGTACTCGATTCCGCTCGAAACCGGCATCAGAAAGTTTTTGTGCAGGAACCTCGGTACTGGAGACGGACTCGAGTGCCAGCATAGGTGGTAGCGTGGTAAGCGGTAAAAATGTCGATGCCGGTACCTTCGGTACCATTGTCTGTACCGACTATTTTATTTTATTTTTTTTCCTTTTATACATTTTTATTGTCAACCTTTTCACTTACAGTTCCATCTTAACCACAACTACATTGTACAAGGCCTTTCACATACTATACAATAAAAAAACAACTAATATCCTGTACACAATATCAGAAAAACATAGCTAACATTTGTTAACCACACTGCCCTATCTTCCCTTCCTTGTCCTTATGCCCATGCTTTACCTTATGAACAAGAAATAAAATACAATTCAACTTACAACCAGTATAACCAACATATGACTGATATTAATTATTAACAAGGCGTTCTTTCCTACATTCCCCTGAAACCCCTTAATCCGTTATAATAAATCCCCCACCCTCTACCTATTCCCCTTAATTACGGTCCACCCTCCTTACTCCTATCCCTTACACATCCCCCTTCCTTCCACCTCCCTTCTCGCAACCACTTCCAAACCCCTGCCCACCGCTTCTCGACTTGCTCCCCTCTTCCCCTCCTCTCCCCCGTCAGTTTGTACATTGCATAAAGATGTGACACTCTACGTGCGAAACTAGCTATGGAAGGCAAATTCGGCCTATTCCAGTACCATGCTATTTCGCACCATGCCGCTGTTACACAATACCAAATGATTCTCCAGTCCCCTTCCCACCTCTCATCTGATTTATGCAGAAGACACATCTCAGGTCCAAGCTCAATATTCGCCCCCACAATTTTATTAATGTTCTCCCCTATTTTGCTCCAATACTCTCTAACAACTGGGCACGTCCACCACATATGCATCCAGGATCCTCTCTCCCCACACATACGCCAACATTCATCCGTCTGTATCACCCCCGCCCTACACAATCTCTCCGGTGTAAGATACCAGCGACATAACACCTTAAAGTCATTCTCTCGCAATGATGTGGCTATGGAGAACCTAGCTATGCTCATTACAACAGCTTCCCACTCTTCCACCCCCCACGTTACCCCAAAATCATTTTCCCACGCTTCCATATACTTCAGCTTTCCTTCCCCCCTGGCAATCAGTCCTCTATAAATCCTAGAAAGCATCCCCTGCTGCCCCATGGAACCTAAACATGCTCCTTCAAACCACTCCCCTCCCCCCCTTCTTCCCTGTTCCCTCCCCTTTTGTCGAACCACCGAGCACATCTGCATATACGCAAACCTGTCTGACTTACCCAGTCGGTATAGATCTCGCACTCCCTCAAAACCTCTACACTGCATCCCTACCGCTATCTGGGACACCTGGGTCAAGCCAAGCTCCGCCCATCTTCGAAGTACTGTTGCACTCGGGCCAATGCCCTCCGTACAACAGGCCTGTAGAGACATGGTAGACGACCACCTCTTATCTCCCACCAGCCGCTTCCTATACTGTTGCCACACCTTCAGTGTGTGCCCCACTATGGGATTCCTTCCCTTCGCCCCCCTCCCCTCCCAAACCATACGTTCTAATTCTCTCGGCCTATACTCATCCACCTCCATCCTTACCCACTGCTTATATGGCTCCCGCAGCCATGCATAAACTGCTCGCAACTGCGCTGCCGCAAAATACAGACTAAAATTGGGGACCCCCATCCCCCCCTCCCCTACCGCCACTTGCATCGTTCTTGCCGCTACCCTTGGCCTCTCCCCCCCCCCCCCCCAGATAAATCTCTCCACCTGTTGCTGTACCCTCCTCAGTACTCTTCGGGGTACCTGTATAGGTAAAACTTGGAAAAGGAACAAGAACTGGGGAAGGAGCATCATTTTCACCGATGCCACTCGCCCAAACCACGAATAATACCCTCTGCTCCAGCCCCGTAGACACTCCTCCACCCGCCCCACCATTTTATTATAATTTAATGTGTACAAGTCCTCCAAGGTCTTCCCCAGCTGCACTCCTAAATAGCGAATCGACTTCTTTGCCCATTTAAATGTGAAACTCTGTTGCCACTCCCGCTGCCCACCCTCCTCCCCCACCACTATTCTTAAGATCTCTGATTTCCCCCAATTAATCCGAAAGCCCGCCCTCTTACCATATTCTTGTATCTCACTCATCACTGCCTTCAGTGTTTCTCTAGGTTCCGTGATTGTCAAGAGTATGTCATCCGCAAAGAGGGACACTTTGTATTCCTGGCCTCCCACCCTAACCCCCGCGACCTCAGGGCTGCCCCTCAACCTCGCTGCTAGTGGCTCGAGGGAGAGCGCAAACAATAAAGGGGATAACGGACACCCCTGTTGGGTCCCTCGCTCTAGCGGAAAGAACTCAGAATAGCCCCCATTTACTCGCACACATGCTTTTGGCCTAGTATACAGAGCCACTGCATGAAACCTGGCCCAAACCCCAGGAGTTCCAATACCGAATACAAAAATGTCCAGGATACTTGATCAAAGGCCTTCTCGGCATCTAATGAGACCAACAAAGTCTCCTTCCCCTTCTTCTGTGCCGACCAAATTACATTTAACACTTTCCGTATGTTGTCTGCCACTTGCCAGCCCGGCACAAACCCAGCTTGGTCTTCATGCACCAATTTCCCTAATAGCTTATTAAGTCTAGTCGCTAGCACTTTTGCCAGTAACTTCGCATCAACATTCAGCAAAGAAATTGGCCGATATGACGCACAATCTTGAGGATCCTTCCCTTCCTTATGAATAAGAGTGATACCTGCCCATCCCATCGTGTCCGCTAAGTTCTCCCCCTTTCGCGGCCCATTAAAAACCCTGGTCAACGGTTGCACCAAAAGACTCCCAAATTGTTTGTAAAACCGTGCGGTCAGGCCATCGAGCCCTGGGGCTTTGCCGGTCTTCAGAGCCTTAATGGCCTGCAAGACCTCCTCGGAATGGATTTCCCTATCCAGCCCTTTCTGTTCGTCCTCCGTCAAGCTCGGGAGCCCTGCTTCCCTCACATACTCTTGGATATCCTCCTGAGACCCCGCCTCCCGTGCCGCATACAAGTTACTATAGAAGGACACAAATTCTTCTCTGATGCGCTGATCCTCCCGCACCACCACCCCCCTACTCTTAATCTGTGATATCCTATTCCACTCCCTCCGCTTTTTCAGCTGTCGCGCGAGGAATTTCCCCGCTTTGTTACCCCCTTCAAAGAACCTCTGTTTCAGCAGCTGCAGACGGAACTGTATCTTCTCCGCCTCTGTTGCATTTACTTTGGCCCTGAGTTCCAAGACTGCCCCTCAATACTGTCCACCCCCCCCCCCCCTGCATATCCCTCTCTTCCATCTCGCGCAATTGCCGCCTCAGCTGTTCCTCCCGCTCTGCCCTCTCCCGCTTTGTGCGCGCCCCCCACTTAATGAACACCCCCTTACAACAGCCTTAAAGGCATCCCAGACCACTCCCTCTTTTACATCTCCGCCACCATTCTGCCCAAAATACTCCGGAATTAAGCTTTCAATCTTTCACCACCCTGTCATCCTCCAACAGGCCCTCATTCAATTTCCAAAATTGTCGTCCCTTATCCTCCCCTGCCACCCGCACTTGTACCACCACTGGAGCATGATCTGACCATGTGATTGGTTCTATGTCGCCCCCCTTAATCCTCCCTGCTAGCTCCTTCCCCACCCATATAGCATCCAATCGGGAGTAGGTTCCATGAGCTGCCGAGAAGAAGGAAAATTGCCTTCGTCCCGGATTTAGCATCCGCCACGCATCAATCAGGCCATTCTCCTGCACAAATCTATGATAACACTTCCTATCCTTTCCTCTCCCTTCCCTCTGCCCTGTCGTGTCTCTCCCAACCTCCCAGGCCAAATTAAAATCCCCACCACAAATCAGCACTCCATCCCCCATTGCCGCCACCTGCTCACTCAGCTCTTTCCAGAACTCAGTTTGGGTACCTGTAGGGGCATACACATTTACCACACAAAACCACTCCTCCCCCAGCTTTACCCTCATCAAGAGATATCTTCCCCCTTTGTCTCGGGATATCATCTGGACCTCTGTTTGGGCTTCCCCGCTAATGAGTATCACCACCCCTCCTTTCTTTTTCTCTCTAAGATTAGAAGCGAATATGCGATGCTTATACCCCCTGGGCTGCACCAGTGTCTCATGCTTTTTCTGTAAATGTGTCTCCTGCAGCATGACTATATCCGCCTTATGCCTTGTTAATCCTTTAACATTCAACGTTAGAATTTTCAACACCCCTCCTTCACCCCTTCCCCCCCTCCCACCCGCAAACCATTCCTCTCTCCCCTCCCCCTCCTCTCCCCTCTTCCCCTCTTCCCCCCTCCCCCCAATCCCCCCTCCCCTCCCCTCTTCCCCTCCCCCCCCTCCCCCCAATCCCCCCCTCCCCCTCCTCTCCCCTCCCCTCTTCCCCCCTCCCTCTCCTCTCCCCCAATCCCCCCCTCCCTCTCCTCTCCCCTCTTCCCCCCCCAATCCCCCCCTCCCCCTCCTCTCCCCTCTTCCCCACCTCCCCCTCCCCCTCCTCTCCCCTCTTCCCCCCCTCCCCCCACCTCCCCCTCTTCCCCCCCTCCCCCCACCTCCCCCCTCCTCTCCCCTCTTCCCCCCCTCCCCCCACCTCCCCCTCCTCTCCCCTCTTCCCC
Source organism: Ichthyophis bannanicus (assembly GCA_033557465.1). Classification (NCBI taxonomy): domain Eukaryota; kingdom Metazoa; phylum Chordata; class Amphibia; order Gymnophiona; family Ichthyophiidae; genus Ichthyophis; species Ichthyophis bannanicus. The sequence continues at coordinate 188,593,218 of CM066031.1, read as the reverse complement.
CCCCCCCCCCCACCTCCCCCTCCTCTCCCCTCTTCCCCCCCTCCCCCCACCTCCCCCTCCTCTCCCCTCTTCCCCCCCTCCCCCCACTCTCCCCTCTTCCCCCCCTCCCCCCACTCTCCCCCTCTTCCCCCCCTCCCCCCACCTCCCCCTCCTCTCCCCTCTTCCCCCCCTCCCCCCACCTCCCCCTCCTCTCCCCTCTTCCCCCCCTCCCCCCACCTCCCCCTCCTCTCCCCTCTTCCCCCCCTCCCCCCACCTCCCCCTCCTCTCCCCTCTTCCCCCCCTCCCCCCACCTCCCCCTCCCCCTCCTCTCCCCTCTTCCCCCCCTCCCCCCATCATAGCTCTCCTCTGCGAAGACTCGACTTCCATGTCAGTGACCCCCTCCACCTCCCCACCTGTTCTTCCCCAGCAGCCCCTTGCCCCCTCCTCCCCCCAGCCCGGCCCCACACCCCCCACTACCCCTCTTACCCCCTCATCTCCCCCCCCCCTCGTAATACCTCCTCCCCCCTTCTCTACTCCTACCTCTCCCCCCCTGCCTCCCCCTAGCCTGCTACGCTCCCCTCCCCCTCCCCCAAACCTGCCAACAGAGCTTATTTAGAGATACCAGTCCTTTACTGAATTGCCACCGCTCATCCGGTCTCTTGCTCTGTCTCTGGACTCCGGCGGCCTCCCTTAGCCGTCCTGGCCAGTCTCCGACCGCTCGCCCTCTGCCATTTCGCACTCTCCGTCCTCCTGGCCTGGCTTCCATTCTCTGTGAAGTAGATGTGCTATCCACCGTCTCCAGTAAATGCTCTGCTCCAAGTTCCCGCAAGGCCCTCCAAGCCTCTGCACTGGATCTCACTGTCCGCGATCGCCCTTTCACCGTGATCAGTAATCCAAATAGAAAAAGCCACTTGTATCTCAGTTCTGCTCTCCTAAGATATGCTGTTACTTCTCTGATCTCTCTCCTGCGCTGCAGCGTTCCCTGGGACAGGTCTTGATACAACTCCACTGTATGGCCATCCCAGTGGAAGCTTTTCAATTTGCGGTTGGCTCCCAGCAGCAGTTCCTTGTTCTTATAAGAGCTCAGGCATACTACTATGTCTCTTGGCCTGTTTTCTCGAATGGGCCCTAGGCCTCTGTGCGCTCTTTCTATTTTCGGGCGATTATCGTCCACATCTTCTCCTTGTCCAGCTGCCACTAGAAGGTCCTTGAATATCTTCTGGACTACCTCCTCACAGTTCTTATACTTAGGTTCTTCCGGCACTCCTCGCACTCGAAGATTGCATCTTCGTGAGCGATCTTCCAGATCTTCTGTTTTGGCTTTGAGGACCTCCTGCGCCGACTGCAGCTCTTCCCAGCTGTTCTGGATCTGCGTCAGAGTCTCCCCTTGACTTTCCAGCTTGGCTTCGGCCTCTTCAACTCGTTCTCCCAGCTCCAGAATGTCTTGGCGCATAGTCTGCACGGCCTCCTTGATCTCATTTTTCACCCCACACATCTCCACCTTCAATTCCTCCTTTAACTCGAGGAGCCACTGTTTAATCTGTTCCGCTGCAGTCAGGCAGTCATCTCCACCTTCACTCCCCCCCCCCCCCCCCGGGCTGTGCGGGGCCTCTGTCACCGTTTTGCCTGATTTCTCCCCATCTTTCCCCCCTTTGGACGTTGCATACAGGGAGCGAAACTCGGCCAGTTTCTTTTTCATCAGGCCCTCTTTTTTATTAGCCTTCTCCATTATAGGCCAGTGCACGCTTCCCTCAGCCGTCCTCTCGGCCTGCACTCCGGGCTCACCGCCCTCCCTCCTCTCTTTTACCTGTGCAGTGACTGGGCCCTGCACCTGGGCTCACGCTGCTTCTTATTCCAGCCCTTGATGGTAATGGGGTTTTGGAGACTCCTCGCGGCTCTCTGCTTCCCCTCAGACCGCTGCCACCAACTCTCCCGCTGTTCCCGCTCTCGGATATATGAGCGGCTCGCCTGCAGTTCCTCCGCTGAGCTGCCCAGACCACGTGGCAGGTCTATCTCGGCCCTCACCGCTTCGTGCAACAGCGCTTTAAATTTTCAATTGCTGAACTGGCTTCTGCCGGCTGTGGGCGCTCCCCTTCAGCCCTCTCTCAGCCAGCTTTCCGCCCGACAATCTCCACTCTCCCGTTGTCTTCTCACCACCTCCTCTGGCTGAACATCCCGCGTGTGGCTGGGCTGCCGCTCCAGGCTTTTGCTCGGCTCCCCGCTCCTCCACACCACACTCGCAAGCCTCCGGTGGGGTAAGTCGGCGCCACCCCGGTCTCCCTCGCGCTCCGATCCGCCCTTTTCTGTGCCCTTAGGGGCTATTTTAGCATTAATAAGCTGGCTGGTGGCGGAGCTCCCTCGCTACGCCGCCATTCGGATGGGTGACGTCACCGGAAGTCTCCGACTATTTTATTTTAACAACATTTTTACACCACAATTTCCAGAAGATCAATTGCGGGTTACATGTAAAAGGCTGAGTAAAGCAAAACAGTTATATACTCAGTTACAAGGAACAGTGTAGAACTATTTACAATGGTATAATAAACATTTAACTATATATATGAACAAATTAGAGAATATTCAATGATGATGTAGGTTACAGATTAACAATACACAGTACTTTGTATGTGGGGAGGTAGAATGCACTGGGTTAGGTTTGGGAAGAAGGTGTCCTTGAGTCTAGTGTATGGTGTTGATCCCGAGTGCCAAAATGGAGGATAAATAAATGGGTTTTAAGGGTCTTTCTGAATGTTTGGAGGTCATTTAATCCTCTAAGGTTGTCAGGAAGGGCGTTCCAGAGGTGAGGTGCAGTGTAAGAGAATGCTCTGTTAGTTATCATCTTTCTAGATTTCCTAATGTCTTTTGGTATATCAAGCTTGTGTTTATTCTGGTTGCGTTGAGTACAATTGTTGTTTTCTTTTGAGTGGAGAGTGGATAAGTGGGAAGGTGCAATGCCATTGATTAGTTTGAAGGGTGTTACAATAATTTTGTAATTTATACGGCTTTGAATGGGTAGCCAGAGGAGTGCATACAATGTAGGTGAGATGTGTTCCATTGACTTGATGTTCATAGTTATTCTTGCAACCAGATTTTGGGCTAGTTGAAGTAGTCAACTCCTGTTTTGTTATGCAATGTAGAATGGAGTTGGCAAAGTCAAAGTGTGGGGTAATCATTGCGTGGATGACTGATTTGAGGTCGTATTGGTGGAGAAGAGGGTGGAGTTGCTTTAAGAGTTTGAGCTTGAAGAAAGAGTAGTTACTCACCTGTAACAGGTGTTCTCCAGGAGCAGCAGGAATCAGTCCTCACATATGGGTGTCATCGGCGCCGATGAAGCCCCAGCGGAGCATTTCCCCGAATTTCCATGAAAGCCTTTGGGAATGCTGGCACGCATGCGCGGTTCCCTTCCCGCCTAAAGGTGCCATCTTACTCAGTCAAATGACATAGCTAAGAACAGCACACAAAAATTTAAAAACAAACTATGTACAACTGCAACTCCAAGGGGAGGAGGGAGGGTTGTGAGGACTGATTCCTGCTGCTCCTGGAGAACACCTGTTACAGGTGAGTAACTACTCTTTCTCCAGGACCAAGCAGGAAGTCAGTCCTCATATATGGGTGACTCCCAAGCTCTGGGCTACCAAGGAACCCAAGCTGAACAATAGGACTCCCCTCTAGTCCCAGCATCAGAGAAAAACTTTTCAAGGACACAACCTCCACCGGTAGCCCAACAGAGGGCAGGAGTTGCCTAAACCTCAAAGAGATTCCGGAGTACAACTTGGCCAAAAGCACTGTCCCTACGGGACTCCCTCTCCAGACAGTAAAGTACAGTTACTTACCTGTAACAGGTGATCTCTGGGAACAGCAGGAATTAGTCCTCACATATGGGTACGTCGGAACCGACGGAGCCTGCGCGGGAAAGCTCCCCAGCTTCCCAGAAAGGAAGCTTTTGGGGCCTCCCACAGCGCCTTCCCGCCTTCCTAACCAATTCTCTTCAGTTCGAGTTTAAAGCTGAGACAATAGAGAGAGGAAAGGAAAGAGAGAGAGAGAGAGAGATACAACTCCTAGGGGAGGTGGGTGGGTTGTGAGGACTAATTCCTGCTGTTCCCAGAGATCACCTGTTACAGGTAACTGTGCTATCTCCAGGAACAAGCAGGAATGAGTCCTCACATATGGGGACTCCCCAGCTAAGATGCCTGGGAGATCCCCAAGGGTATGAGACCCTGAAAGGTTCCTCGTCTTCCTATGGATCTCAGGCATCCATTAAGGGACGGAGGGCAGGAGTTGTTTAAGAATGGAACAGGTGTCTGAGGACAGCCTGACCAAACAAGGCATCCCGGCGGGAGTCCTTGTCCAAGCAGTAATGGACTGTGAAGGTATGAACCGAGGCCCAGGTGGCTGCTCGACAGATCTGATCAATGGATACAGAATGAAGATGAGCCATAGATGTGGCCATGGCTCTCACACTGAGCTGTGACATGGCCTTCCAGAGAAAGGTTCTTACTCTGATAAGCAAAAGAAATACACTGAGCAATCCAATTGGACAGTGTTCTTTTTGAGACTGGAAGTCCTAAATGAGAAGGATCAAAGGCAACAAAAAGTTGAGAAGACTTTCGATGTTGCTGTGTCCTGTGGAGGTAAAAGGCAAGAGCTCTTTTACAGTCTAGAGCAGCGATGGCGAACCTATGGCACGCGTGCCAGCTGTGGCACGCGAAGGCCTTGCAGCTGGCACGCGGGAAGGTCCGCTAGGACAGGTGTCTGCCTCCCTTCGTCTGCAGCCGTGGCTCCCTGCCTGTTAGGGAACCGCGGCTGTGCTTGTAAAATCGTTGCGGAGCCCTTCCTGTCTTGACGGGCTCCGTGCAGCATTGTCCCGCCTCTAAAGGAAGTTACAACTTCCTTTAGAGGCGGGACAATGCTGCACGGAGCCCGTCAAGACAGGAAGGGCTCCGCAACGATTTTACAAGCACAGCCGCGGTTCCCTAACAGGCAGGGAGCCGCGGCTGCAGACGAAGGGAGGAAGACATGGGGAGAGGGGGGGGGTCGACATGGGGAGAGGGGGGGGCTGCCATCGACCTGGGGAGTGGGGGGGGCTACCATGGACCTGGGGAGAGGGGGGGGCTACCATCGACATGGGGAGAGGGGGAGGGGGAGGGGGGCTACCATCGACATGGGGAGAGGGGGGGCTACCATCGACATGGGGGGGAGGGGGGCTACCATCGACATGGGGGGGAGGGGGGCTTACATGGAGGGAGGGAGCTGATATGGATGGATGGAAGGAGGGGGGCTTACATGGAGGGAGGGAGCTGATATGGATGGATGGAAGGAGGGGGGCTTACATGGAGGGAGGGGGGACTGACATGGAGGGAGGCTGACATGGACAGTGGGGCTGACAGGGAGGGAGGGAGCTGACATGGACAGATGGAAGGACGGGGGCTGACATGGAGGGAGGGGGGCTGGCATGCACAAAGGGGAGAGACAGGGACATACTGGACAGACGGGATAAATGCTGGAGAGAGGCGAGAGACATTGCGGCTTAGGATTATAATGGGCTGATGGGGGAGCTAGCACTGGTAATGGGCAGATGGGAGGGGACTAGGTCTGGTAATGGGTTGAAGGCTAGGACTGGGAATGGACTGATCAAGGGGGGGGGTTGGGACTGGTAATGGGCTGATAGGGGGGTATGACTGATAATGGACTGATGGGGGGCTAGCATTGGAAATGAGCTGATCGGTGAGGTTAGGACTGGAAATGGGCTGATGGGAGGATAGGACTGGTGATGGGGGGGGGTAGGACTGGTGGTATTGGGCTGATTAGGGGAGGCTAGCACTGGTAATGGGGTTGAGGGGGGATTAGCACTGGAAGTGAGCTGATTGGGGGGCTTTGACTGAGAATGGGCTGATTGTGGGGAGGGGAGGATAGAGCTGCTGGCCCTGGAAGAAAACTGGGGGCTAAGGCTACAAATGGGCTGATGCGAGGGGATGGGAGAATGGAACTGGAAGGGAGTGGATCTGAGAGGGGCTGCCATGGTATTTGTACTAGAAGGGACTGGTCAGTGGGGAAGGAGGGGGACTGGAAGGGAATGGACACCAGTGGCAATCATGGGAATGCAAGTTGACATTGGAAGGTACTGGGAGTGAGGACTGGAAAGGGGCTGATACTGGGGAGGGTTACTGGGACTGGAAATAGGCTGATGGAAAGAAGTGAAGAAAACGAGAGATAAGAAATGGCAGATGGACCATAGACCACAGAAACAGAGCTAAGAGAAGACAGGAAAGCAGAAGCCTCAGATCGGGACCAGCATGATCAGAGAATAAATTGGTCAGACAACAAAGGTAGAAAAAATAATTTTATTTCATATTAGTGATTTGACTACAAAATCATCATAATTTTGAAATCAAATATTGTTACTTGTTGTGATTAATTAACCGTATTTTCCGGCGTATTTTTTTTGGTGTGCGCTGGAAGAGGGGTAGTCTTATACGGCGAGTATAGGCCAAACACCTATATTTTAACAGGAAAAGTAGGGGGTCGTCTTATACGCCCAGTCGACTTATACGCCGGAAAATACGGTAAGTAAATTTAACGTTTTCTATGAAAAGTAGTTCTGAGGGGGGTCAAAAAAATATTAAAAGAAAAGTGACAATAATATAATAATATATTTATAATGTGGATTACATTTGGGCCCTCATATTTACCTCAGGCTATGATTGTGATTGTGATTATGATGGTACACTGTAAGAAACAATATATGCAGTGTTAGATTTGTTTTAAATGTCGCAATGGTTTTGCGGCTCCCAGTTTTTTTTTCCCTTCGGAAACGGGTCCAAGTGGCTCTTTATGTCTTAAAGGTTGCAGACCCCTGTGCTAGGAGAAAGGCCCCAGCCCGGCCCCGCGCTTCCCCTTCCGGTCGGAGCTTCTGCGCGCCTCTCGCCGAGAAGCTGCACGCTAGGGCTCGTGCGCCGTCCTCTAAAGAGATTATAAGACCCGCGCGGGAGCTGGGTTCCAAAGAAGAGCAAAACCTACCACTTTCATGATGAATGGGAAATGGACTACTTCTTCATCATGGTTAAAGACAAGTGTTGTGTAATTTGTAACGCCCCAGTATCCTTGCCCAAAATGGGTGATCTGGAACATCATTATAAGGCTCTAAAATATTTTTGTTAAGGTTTAATTGACGTGCTGGCACTTTGAGGAAATTCTTTGGTTTTGTGCGGCAGTTTGGGCACTCGGGCTCAAAAAGGTTAGCCATCACTGGTCTAGAGTATAAAGGTTCCTCTCTGCATTTGATGCATGAGGAGCTGGAAAAAAGACAGGTAGATATACCTCTTGATTAAGATGAAAAGGTGAGACCACTTTAGGCATAAAGTGGGGATTTGTCCTAAGGACTACCTTATCATGATGGAACCTTGTATAAGGTGTATTAGCCACTAAAGCCGGCAGTTCACTGATGCGGCTAGCAGAAGTGATTGCAATAAGGAAAATGACTTTCCAGGAAAGGAATTTTAAGGAGGTAGTGGCTAAGGGTTCAAAGGGCGGCTTCATAAGCTGACCAAGAACTACGTTTAAGTCCCATGCCACCGGAGGAGGCCGAATGGGAGGTTTAGTTAAAGTTAGACCTCTCATGAATCTTGCAATAAGAGGATGAGAGGAAACAGATTGTCCATTGATAGGCTGAAGAGATGCTGCAATAGCACTCAAATGGACCCTTACAGAATTGGTTTTAAGTCCTGCATTGGAAAGATGCAGGAGATATTCGAGTAAAGAAGTCAAATGTAGTACTAGAGGGTTAAGACCTTTGTCAGCACACCAAATTGAAAATCTTTTCCATTTAAAAGCATAAGAACGCCTGGTGGAAGGTTTCCTCGATGCATGGAGGACATCCTTCACCTGTTGAGAAAGATTCAAGTCTTGAAGGTCTAGGCCTTCAGTAACCAAGCTCTGAGGTGAAGGGACTTGGGGTTTGGGTGCCACAAAGTCCCCTCCTCTTGAGACAGAAGGTCTGGAGCAGCTCCCAGATCCAGGGAGGGTGTCTGGGAGAGATGCAGAAGTAGAGGGTACCACACTTGGTGTGGCCAGCGTGGAGCTATGAGGATATTGGATCCTTGATCCCTCTGAAGTTTGAATAGAGTCTTGGGAATCAAGGGAATGGGTGGAAAGGCATATAGGAAGGCCTGACCCCAATGAAGGAGGAAGGCATCCTTGGCCTGAGCTCCCTGACACGGAATCCTGGAACAGAAAGAACCGGGGAAGTTTGGCATTGTACGGACTTGCAAAGAGGTCTATGTCCGGGGTCCCCCATTCCTGAAAGATTCTGAGTACCTGATCCATGTGCAGGGACCATTCGTGTGGCAGCAGAACTCGACTGAGTCTGTCTGCCCAAGAGTTTTGGATTCCTGGGAGGTACACTGCCAGGAGATGGATCCGATGCTCTCTGGCGAAGGCCCACAGTTTTAGAGCTTCGTTGCAAAGCGACAGAGAGCCAGTCCCTCCTTGTTTGTTTATGTAGAACATGGCTACTTGATTGTCGGTATGAACAAGGACTGTCATGTTGATGAGGAGGGTATGAAAGACCTTGAGAGCAAGGAAAATTGCTCGCAGCTCCAAAAGGTTGATATGAAGGGTGGTCTCCTGTGGAGACCAAATGCCCTGAGTGGAGAGGTCTTGGAGATGAGCTCCCCACCTGTTTGGGAGGCATCTGTAGTGAGAGTTGCTTGGGGTAACACAGATTGGAAGGGGGCCCCCAACAACAGATTTTGAGTGGATATCCACCATTGGAGAGACCAAAAAAGACGGTTTGAGGTTGCTATTTGGTCTGAGAGAGCTCCTGATGCTTGGGTCCACTGGGTGGACAAGGTCCATTGAGCTGCTCTCATATGTAGGCAAGCATAAGGCACCACATGAACTGTGGATGCCATGTGGCCTAGCAGTTGTAGCATCTCTCTGGCAGTCAAGTGGCTTCTGGACTGAATTTGAGAGGCCAAGTGCACTAGACAGTGGCAACGGGCCTGAGGAAGATAGGCCCTTGCAGTGGTAGTATCTAGCCAAGCCCCGATGAACTCTAGGGATTGAGTAGGGGTGAGTTGAGACTTTGGCAGATTGATGACAAGTCCCAGATACTGCAGTATGCGTCTGGTGTGGTCCAGGGAAGTCTGAGCCTCGGACTGAGATGGAGCTCGAATGAGCCAGTCGTCCAGGTACGGGAAGACAAAGATCCCCAGAGTGCGTAGAAATGCAGCTACTATTGCCATGCATTTGGTAAATACCCTTGGAGCAGAGGCTAGACCGAAGGGGAGTACTCTGTATTGGAAATGTTTTCCCTGGAACAGAAACCGTAGGAATTTTCTGTGGGATGGATGGATGAGTATATGTGTGTACGCATCCTTGAGATCTAGAGAACAAAGCCAGTCCTGACTCTGTAGGTATGGAAGGAGAGTACCTAGAGAAAGCATTTTGAATTTCTCTTTGTATAGGAATTTGTTCAATTCTCTGAGATCCAGAATGGGTCTGTACCCCCGTGTTTTCTTGGGAATGAGAAAATAAGGGGAGTAGAAACCTGACCCTTGTTGAGGAAGAGGAACCTCTTCTATTGCCCTTTGGGCGAGAAGAGTGGTCACCTCTTGGCCCAACAGGTACAGGAGAGATGGTAGAGAATTGAATTGTCTCACCATGGTATGGGGAGGAAGGCTGGAGAAATGTAGTTTGTAGCCCTCTCTGATGATAGAGAGGGTCCACGGTTCTGATGTGATTTGTTCCCATCTGGGAGCAAAATGAGCCAACCTTCCTGGAATGGTGAGAGGTTCTGGCTGTTGCAGAGCCAGAAAGGGTACGTTCTCTAGAATCAAGTCAAAAACCCTGAGGAGGTTGGGACTGCTGGATTGTAGCAGCCCCTGTAGCCTTTTTTCTGGCCTGCTTAGTTTGCTGACGCTTAGGAGCAAAGCGAACTTGGGAAGATTGCTGGCCAGGATTTGTGGAAAATCTGGTCTTTTTATAGAAAGTTTTCTTAAAAGGTTTTTTCTTGGCAGGGGTAGAGGTAGACTTAGAAAGTCTATCTAAAGCAGCATTCTCTGCATCCATTTGAGTGGCTTTGATTTGCCACTCTTTGCCAAACAGATTTTCACCTGTACAGGGCAGATTGCCCAAGCCTTCTTGTACCCAGGGTTCCAAATCAGAAGCCTGGAGCCAAGCCAGTCTGCGAGCAGCTATGGCTATGCCAGAGGCTCTGCTTGCCCCCTCAAAAGAGTCAAAGGCTGCTCTGTTGGAGAACTTTGAAACATCTTGAGTGTGCTTTAGCAAAAGAAGGAATTCCTCCTGTTTATCCTCTGGGATAAAGGGGAGAAACTGATGTATCTTTAATGCAATCTCTTTCAAAAACATGCCCATATAAAGGCTGTATGAATTGATTCTGGCAATAAGCATACTAGCTTGGAAGATTTTTCTCCCAAAAGCATCCAGAGTCCTACATTCTCTTCCTGGAGGGGTAGAAGAGTGTCTTTTGGTACTCTTTATCTTTTTCATAGCAGACTTCACCACAATAGAGTGGTGAGGAAGCTGAGTTTTTTGAAAACCAGGAGAAGGAGGAACCCGATACATGGTGTCCAAATGTCGAGAATGTGGAGATAGGGTAAGAGGAGCCTCCCACAAATCCATCATGTGTTCTTGAAGAATTTCATGTATGGGTAAGGTGGCTGCCTCTTTGGGAACCTTAGAGTATCCTAAGATATCTAATTTTTTGCTCTAGGTTCCTTTTCTGAGGATACAGATATGGAGAGTCCTTTAGCTACTTCAATAATGAAGTCTTGAAAGGACAAATCCTCTGGAGGAGACATTCTCCGTTTTGGAGAAGAGGGCTCCTCAGGAAGAGTAAAAGAGACGTCAGCAGAATCTTCAGAGGATTCAAAGTATCGTCTATTTGCTTCCAGAGATCGATATGCGTACCGATCGCTACCGACATCGGGCGTACCGGGTATCGGAGCGGTATCGAAGAAAGCTCCGGAACCGGAGACCGTAACCGGCATGCTACTGGAAGTAGATGCTCTGGGTACCGGTATCGGTTGCGGTACCGGAATCGGAATCGGAACTGATTGTCGCGGTACCGATGGCGGTGCAGCATTAATGAAAGTCAGTAAGGCCTGCTGCATGGATTGTACCGTAGTACCCATAGCCGCCACAACTGCCTGGAAGTCGGTACCGGTGTTAGCCGGTACCCCAGAGCAGTCTAACAGGAGATCGGTCGAGGCCGTGCCATCGATGTCTACCTGTAACCCCATAGGAGGAGCTTTAGAAGCCGGAGCTTCCCGCCGGGGTTGTTTGGCTGGGGCAGAGTCCTCAGGGTCAATTGCAAGGGCCTCTCGCTGCTTAGAGGGAGATTTGCCTTTTGAGGACTTGCCCGAAGAATGTTTGGTTACCTGAGATCCATCAGGAGAAGAAGACCTGGAGGATGTTGATGTTGGAGTATCGGTAGAAAACAGCATATGAAATTTAGCTGCTCTGTTCTGTAAGCCCCTTTTGGACATCAGAGAGCAGGATGGACAATCCGGAATGGAATGGTCAGGCCCCAAACATTTAAGACACCACTCATGGGTGTCTGTAAATGAAATAGTACCGGTACACTTAGTGCATTTTTTAAAACCAGAAGCTGTTTTTTCCATGAGGGAGACCTGAGAAGGCCTAGAGGCCTCACAGAAAAAATACACCAAGTGTAGAAGTAATGATATATACATATATATATTTTTTTTTTTTTAAAATAAACGAGAAAAGGACCGGCGGTACCGGTCTGGAATCGGGGAAGAAACAAATTAAAATAACAATTTCTTCAGCGGTGACAGGAACACGACCTGCTGGCTCCGCGGAAAAAGAAGAACTGAAGAGAGTTGGTTAGGAAGGCGGGAAGGCAGCGCGCATGCGCTGTGGGAGGCCCCAAAAGCTTCCTTTCTGGGAAGCTGGGGAGCTTTCCCGCGCAGGCTCCGTCGGTTCCGACGTACCCATATGTGAGGACTCATTCCTGCTTGTTCCTGGAGATTGGGCTGCAAAGGTCTGGCTTGAAGACCAAGTTGCAGCCCTGCAGATGTCTGCCAAGGGCCAGAGCGGAGATGAGCCACTGAGGCAGCCATTGCCCTGACACGATGGGCCGTGACCCTACCCTGCAAAGGAAGGTCAGCCGCCTTGTAAGCCCAGGTGATACAGTCAGCCACCCAGATAGACAAGGTACGCTTGGACACAGCCAACCCCAACTTATTGGGGTCAAAGGAGACGAAGAGCTGAGTAGCCCTCCTATGTCCCTGCATACGGTCAAGGTAGAAGGATAAGGCCCTCCTACAGTCCAGGGTATGCAGGACTGCTTCAGCCTGGCTAGCATGAGGCCTAGGGAAGAATGTGGGAAGAACCACCTCCTGGTTGAGGTGGAAAGAGGAGACAACCTTAGGGAGGAACTTTGGGTGAGTCCTAAGGACTACCCTGTTCCTATAAATCCTGGTGTAAGGCCTATCACAGACCAGGGCTTGAAGCTCACTCACTCGCCTAGCCGAGGTGAGGGCTATCAGGAAGACAGTCTTCCAGGAAAGGAAGCGTAGAGGGCAAGTAGCCATCGGCTCAAAGGGTGGGCGAATCAGCTGCTGCAAGACCACATTCAGCTCCCACTCAGGAGCAGGAGGACGGATGGGGGGCTTGAGCAAAAGCAAGCCCCTGAGAAAGCGGGACACCAAGGGGTGACCTGACAGAGAATGTCCCTCCACCAGTGAGTGGTGAGCTGCTAGAGCTGAGAGGTGAACCCGAACAGAATTGGACTTAAGTCCCTGATTTGATAAGTGCAGTAAGAAAAGACCGTTAAATAAAAAATAAATAAAAGTACTGAAGCACTACTGGCACAGTACAGGAGAAAGGATCCTCTGTACATAGCTGACACCACACAGAAAACCTCTTCCATTTGAGGGCATAGGTTTTCCTAATGAACTGTTTCCTAGAGGCTAGGACAACCTCCTCAACTTCCTGAGGCAGGCCCCAAGAAGCCAAAACTACCCTTGCAGCCTCCAGGCCATCAAATTGAGAGCTTTGAGATTGGGGTACAGAAGGGAACCCTGCTCCTGTGAGAGAAGGTCGGGCTGCAACCCCAGAGGTAGTGGAGAATCCACTGCCAGCTGAAATAGAAGTGGAAACCAAGGCTGCCTCGGCCACCTGGGAGCTAACAGCAGGACCGAGGCCTTGTCCTGAAGAGTCTTGAAAAGAGTTCGGGCCACCAAGGGCGTGGGAGGAAACGCATACAGGAGGCCCTGAGACCAGGACATCAGAAAAGCATCTGGTGCTATCCTCAAAGGATGCGGTTGCCTGGAGCAGAACTTGGGCAGTTGCTTGTTCAGCGGACTGGCAAACAGATCTATCCAAGGGAGACCCGATTTCAGGAAGATCTTCTGAACTACCAAGGGATGCAGCTGCCACTCGTGGGGCTGCAGAATTCTGCTCAACCGGTAGGCCAGGCAGTTCTCCTGGCCTGGAAGGTACACCGCTTTGAGAAGCATGTTGTGCCTCAGGGCAAAGGAACAGAGGTCCTGAGTCTCTCGACAAAGGAGCTTGGACCCAGTCCTGCCCTGTTTGTTCACATAAAACATGGCTACCTGGTTGTCTGTTTGAATCAAGACTGAGCGGTAAGCAAGGGCCGGAGAAAAAGCCTTGAGAGCTAAGCGGATAGCTCGAAGCTCCAAGAGATTGATCTGTTGGACTGCCTCCCAGGGAGACCAGAGGCCTTGAGTGCACTTGTCCAGACAATGATCACCCCAGCCTCGCAGAGAGGCATCGGTGGTGAGGACCACCGAGTATTCTGGCATTTGGAAGGGCATACCCTTCAGCAGATTGAGTGGATGTAGCCACCAGCTGAGGGAGGCCAAAAGGGGTCTGGACACCTTTATCCTGTCTCTCAGGTGGCCTGTGGCCTGAGACCACCGAGTCCGAAGGCACCACTGTGCAGACCTCATATGGAGCCCGGCATTGGGAGTCACATGCACTGTCAAAGCCATGTGGCCCAGAAGTCTGAGGCAGAGTCTGGTGGAGACCAGGGGCTTGTTCAGAAACTGTTTGGCCACATCCATCAGTCTTTGGGCCCTGTCTTCTGGCAAGAATGCCTTTGCCAGTTGAGAATCCAACCTTGCCCCTATGAACTCCAAGTTCTGGGAGGGGAGCAAAGTGGACTTTGCGAAGTTTATGACAAAACCCACTTTTTGAAGCAGAGCAATGGTTCTGAGGGTGGCTTGTCTGGCCTCCAGGGACGGTTGACCCCTGATGAGCCAGTCGTCCAGATAGGGAAAGACAAAGATGCCTTGATTTCTCAGGTAGGCCGCCACAACTGCCAGGCACTTGGTAAACACCCTGGGAGCGGAGGTCAGGCCAAAAGGTAGTACTCTACTGATAATGGTTTCCTCCCACAATGAACCTGAGGTACTTTGTGGTCTGGATGAATGAGGATGTGAGTGTACGCATCCTTTAGATCTAAGGAGCATAGCCAATCTCCCTGCTGGAGGTAGGGCAGAAGGGTTCCAAGAGTAAGCATCTTGAACTTTTCTTTCTCTAGGAACTTGTTGAGGTTTCTGAGGTCCAGAATGGGTTGAAGGCCACCGGTTCTTTTGGGTACCAGGAAATACCTGGAGTAGAATCCGTGACCTTGGAAGTGGGGAGGCACAGGCTCCACCGCCCTGTCCATCAACAGACCATGAAGCTCTTGTAGAAGGTGGTCTGTGTGCAGGGGAGGCCTTGGAGGCTCCCCTGGAAAATATGGCGGAGGCAGCTGGTGAAAACGGAGGGCATAGCCCTTGTGGACTATGTCCAGCACCCAACTGTCCCGGGTGATAAGGGGCCACTGGTGGGCAAAGAGGGCGAGGCGACCTCCTGTGCAGGGTGGGGAGAGCAGTGGAGGAGAGGCTACGCTCAAGGAGTCAAAAACCCCCACCCTGCTGAGTGATAGCAGGGGCCTGAGGCTTGGGGGTCCTCTGCCTACGGGGCCCATTACCCTGGCCCTTGGCTGGCTGACCCTGGGGGGCAGCTTGGGCAGCCGGATACTGAGGGTACTGTTTGTAGGCAGTGCCCTTCCTCGGGTAAAAGGACTTTTTACCCGAGCCCTTCTTATGTGAAGGGGCAGAAGTCTTCCTCGACAGCCTTGTCCGGGTAAGGTGCTCTGTCTCGAGCTGAGCAGCCTTCTTGGCCACGGGTTTGCCAAATAGGTTCTCACCTCGGCAGGGGACATCGACCAACTTGTCCTGAACCCATGGCTCGAGGTCCGATGACTGCAGCCACACCTGGAATCGAGCCGCGATGCCAGCAGCTGCTACTCGGGCCGAAGCCTCGAAGCCATCGTAGGCGGCGCGGGAAATGAACTTTGAGCATTCCTGAATCCCCGAGGACAAGGTCTGAAATCTCTGCAAGGGTTCCCTGGAGAGACCAGCAGAGAATCCGGCCAATTCTTTGGCCAGGCCCTGCAAGTACATGCCCATGTACAGCTGGTAAGACTGGACACGGCAAGCAAGCATCGACCCCTGGAAGCACTTCCTACCGACGCCATCGAGGTTGCGAGCCTCCCTGCCAGGGGGCACCGCGGAGTGCATCTTCTGGCTCTTCAGACGATGCATGGCCGATTCCACAACCATGGAATGATGTGGTAGCTGTGCTTTCTGGAAACCAGGGCTTTTGCGGAGTCGATAAATGGAATCGACTCGCTTACTTAGAACCGGCGCCGAGGCCGGGGCCTCCCACATTCGGAAGAGGAGCCGTTCCAGCATCGGAGGAACCGAGACAGTAAAGGCCTCCTTCGGAGGAAAGTCGTACTGTAGAGCATCGAGCTCCTAGGCTCGGGGCTCTTCCTCGGGATCGGCAGGGATAGCCAAGGCAGCAGCCATATCCCGGACGAACTCCGAGAACCTAGTGTCCTCCGGAGGGGATCTACTCCGGGGATCAGACTGCGGAGAGTCCGTCAGGATGCACCAAGTCTTAAAAGTATCGGGAGACTCCTCGTCCTCCGTCTCCCAGGCGGACTCGTCCGAGAAGGAGTCAGGGTCTGACCCCGCGGGGCCCCGAGGCACCTGCCCCGACGCCGGGGGCACCGGCGTCGATACTCTCGGTCCCGAATGGGAGGTCAAGGTAGACCTCGACCGAGGACGACTTCGAGCCACGAGGGTCTCGAGTATCGGCTCGGTCTCCGGGGTTGACTTTGAAGTCGACGTCCCGGTGGTCGGGGCAGATGCACCAGACAGGCTGGCCATCAGTGCCCGCTGCTGCTCCATGAAGGCAGACAGTCTGCACTCCAAGGCTGTCATCCTGAGACTCAGCTCAGAAGACGCAGCAGCCACCAACTCGGGCACCAGAGGCGCCAGGCCCGACGTCGGCTCCCTGGGAGGAGAGTCCACGAGGGCTATGGGGCTTACGTGTCCAGCAGACTCCGGCTCCATTCGAGGAACTTTAGCAGGTGGCCCTCGAGGGACCAGGGACCTCCTCCGACACCGCCCTCGCAAGTCGCTTCTTCCTCTTACGTTCCCAGTCAGGAGACCCCCTGTCCGAGGAGCTTCGACGGCGCTCGGGATCGTAATCCCGAGATGTCGAGGCCTCAGACGAGGTCTGGGCCCAGCCGGAGGCAGAGTCCGAGAAAAACCTTTCCTTCTGATGCCGTCGACTCTTTAGTGCCTTGGAAGACATCTTCCCACATGGCCCACACGACTTGGGGTCGTGGTCAGGGCCGAGGCACCGATGGCAGCAGTCGTGTGTGTCGGTGAGAGACAATCTTCTTACACCGATCACACTTTTTGAAACCACTGGAAGCCATCGGGGAAAAAATAGCCCCAGCAAGGTCAAAAGACCGGCCTTCCAGCGAAAAAATGAAAAAAGGGCGCTAATGCCAGCCACGAAGGGCAAAAACCGAAAAATAAAGAAAACGGGCTCGATACTGGTGTACCGAACCCAGTGGGAGGGGAACCGGCGTCGAACCGGAGAAAAATAGCGAAAATCGCCGAAGAAAAAAATCACTTTTATCCGGGAGAACAGGACACACGTCCGATGGGCTTCTCGGAAAAAAAGAGACTGAGGTAAGATGGCACCTTTAGGCGGGAAGGGAACCGCGCATGTGTGCCAGCATTCCCAAAGGCTTTCATGGAAAGCTGGGGAATGCTCCGCTGGGGCTTCATCGGCGCCGATGACACCCATATGTGAGGACTGACTTCCTGCTTGTTCCTGGAGAATATATTTTTAGTTGTTTGTGTTATATATATGTCATGTCATGCTGATGGTGCAGTCAATATTTGTTTGTGTTATATATATATGTCATGTCATGCTGATGGTGCAGTCAATATTTCACTTGATTTTTTTTTAATTTTCTATTTATTGATTTTCACAAAAAATCCAAGCAAAACACACTTGAATGGAAAATAAAGGAAACAGGTTACAAAGGTCAGCAAACATCCAACCCCACATGTAATTAATATAACAGGAAATCAAACAAAACCTGTTCCTTCCACAGCCCACAAGAAGGAGGGAGACACCAACTAAGAAAAGCAATTATTATTTTTTTTTTTAACTGCAATGTTCATGTCACTGATCAATATTGAAGAGGGGGGGGGGAGAAGCACTGGTTTTTGGCCACGTACATAGTCTCTGTTTTTGAAATGTTAATATAGAGATTGTGGTTCTCTAGCCATTTCATGATTTCTGAGCAACAATCAGTGAGTAGTTGGGGTGATGGGTTTGAGGTTTCTAACGGAAGATATATCATATCATCCGCGTAGATATGGTAATTTACACAAAATCTTTTAAAGATGGAGTAGATGGGCTGAAGATATATATTAAAAAAAGTAGAGTGGAAAGAGCAGAGCCTTGGGGAAGGCCTTGTTCCTGTTTATAAGGATCTGAGGTTTGCTGTTCAACTCTTACTTCCTGTATTCTGTCTGTTAAGTATGATGTGAACCATTTAAGTACTGAACTAGACTCTGCCCTAACCAAACCGAAGCCTTCAATCTGTATATAGACTGTATATAGCTCAATTGTCTTAACACCTGTACATAGTTCACTTGCATATAAAGCAAACAAATCGCTCACACCCCTCAAACACACTCTTTCAGATGTTTCCACTGCATGTTGCACACTATAGCCCCCCCCACTCGATTGTTTGATGTGGAAACCGCTTTGATTTAATGATAAAGCGGTATATTAAATCTGCCTAAATAAATAAATATTATTGACTCCTATCTGTTGTAACCTAGTTTGCACTATTTGGTGGTTCACGCTATCAAAAGCAGCTGTAATGTCCAGAAAGATAAGAAATGCTTGTTTTGTGTTGTCAATACCTCTTGCAAGTGTGTCAATTAGAACTGTGAGAAGCGTTTCCACTCCACAGAATGGACGAAAACCATATTGCTGATCGTCTAGGGGAGCGCAGGAGTCAATGTGATCCTGTAGTTGAAGTTGAACAATTTTCTCTATTAGCTTAGTCATGGATGGGAGGCTTGATATGGGTCTGTATGAGGTGGGGGAACTTTTGTCACTGGAATTATTTTTCAGAATGGGGCGGATTTGGACATGTTTTAGGGAGGCTGGTAGATAACCATTCTGGAGAGAGGTTGATGATGGGGAGGATGTATGAAGAGAGGTCAGGAATTGTAGCTTTTATCCAGTTTACTGGACATGGATCGAGGTAGGATGTGGTGGTGTTAAGTTTGGAGATAATGTTTTTAAGAGAGTCTTATGTAGGGTAAAATGATGACCAATGGGTGATATGCATAGGGTGGTCATTGGTTTGGGTTATTACGGGTAAGGTCTGTTGCTTAAGCTTATTCTTATAGTGGTTGGCTAAGGTCTGTGGAGATAATACATTATTGGTAGTGTTTTTGTTGGCAGTGTTACTAGTTAGGGATTGAACAATAATTCTCTTGGGCAGTTTAAGAACTTGGCTATCGCTTCAGAGAAACAGTTTTTCTTAGAAGTGTTGATGGTCTCTATATCGTTTGAGAGTAATTAAGTAGATAGATTGGTGGGTATCAGATTTTGATTGATGCCATTTACATTCAGCTTTGCGTAGCTCTGCTCGTAAACATTTTATTTCTGGTTGGAACCATGGTGCATTTTGTCTTTTTGTTGATTGGGTGTGGAGGGAGTTTGAAGATGCTGCATTGAAAATGAAGGTATTCCAGTTTGTCATAGCATTGTCAAGGTTTGTAGGGTCTTGGGTGAGGCTTTGGATTGTTTGGTTCAAAAAGTCTTCCTTGTTAATTTTTTTGAATCTACTGAGGTGGTGAGTATGTAAGGGTTTGGAGGAGGCAGTATGATAATGAAGGAGTTGGAATTTTATAAGGTGATGATCTGACCTGAGGATGGGTTGGATCTCTAGTGTTGAGAGATCATATGCATGATTGAGGTGGGTAGGTAGTAATACAAGGTCTAGTATATTGCCTTTACGGTGGGTATTCTTATTGATAATTTGGATGTAGTCCATCTCGTTGATGGCGTTTAGGAAGGACTCCTTGTGGGTATCTGACAGAGATGGTAAGTTGAAATCCCCAAGTACGACCAGGGGTTTTGTTTCAGTAGAAGAGCCTAAATGTTCCGTGAGCATGTCCAAGTTATCAGATCTTGGGTCAGGTGGTCTGTATGCCAAGCAAATGAGGCATTGTTTTATGTTAATGGTGAGGATATCTATGTTTACAATGTTGTCTGACGTTATTGATGCTTTCAGTGATTATTTTGTGATGAGGACGCCTCCTCCTCTCTTTGAAGATCTGTGGGTGTGAAAAATTTCATATCTTGGTCTCTTAAGTTGGTTGGGGAATTGATTGTAGAGGCTTTACTGTTACGGAAGCCACTGGCAAGGCTGCTAAGCTCTGCTCAATAGCCAGGATACGTTGATCGATGGAGCCTGCTGATGCCTGGATATCGGTACCCGAGTTGCGGGCCACAATCCCTGAGCATGGCACCAAGAGCTCTCTGGAAGTCGAGGCCTCAGGAGCATCTTGGGACCCCTCTAAGGATCTCCCGCCGGGGTTGTTTGGCCGGTGTATCTCCCTCCAGGGCAATGCCTAGCGCATCTCGATGCTTAGAAGGAGATCTACCCTTGGAGGGCCGGCTAGTCTTTGACAAAGACCTGGGTTTCAATACCTGAGATCCCTGGGAGGAAGATGAAGTTCTCAATGACGTCGATGCTATGGACATTGCATCCGTGGCAAAGAGGGTGCTGAGTTTCGCAGCCCTCTCTTTGTCATCTTCCTACAGAGGACAGTCAGTCTGTTGATGATCCGGTCCCAAACATTTTAGACACCAGTCATGGGTGCCTGTGGCTGAAATTGTACTGCCACATTTGGAACACTTTTTAAAACCACTAGCTGGTTTGTACATTTTGGAAAAAGGCCTAAGCCTAAAATGGCATCAATGTGCCGAGGGAAGGGAAGGGATTCTCCCCTCAGAAAAGGTTCCTGGAGATGTGTAAGTATCAACAGTAGCGGGTATACGTTGCAACAGTTAGCATTAGCAAATAAGTATCAACATTAGTAAATAAGTATCAACATTAGCAAGTCTATGTATATGAATTGATATTAGCAACATAAGTAGCAGGTATAAGTGGCAATAGTAGCAACATTAGCAACATTCGTAATTATAAGTAGACCATCTAATAGTGGTAGAGGTAAGTATGCATGTTAGTATCATTAATTGGCAATACTAGCATATAACCGTAGGAATAATGGTGGGAGAGTTGGTGGCACTTAGCAATATTGGTGGCAGAGGTCAGTATCACCCTTTACAGTTTTTATATACTGTCCCTTCACGATATCATGGACGTTTTACAACAAACTCAGCAGTATACATTAAACATTGTGCAGTTGCATCAAACTGTTCAGTATCATCAGCAAGTGTGGGTATTGTTAGCGGGAATATCTGTAACAGATCATTAACAGACACATCAGTAAACAGAGATGGGGTGTCAAGCAGTCTCGTAATGGTCAGGTTGTGGTTTCCCGGTAGTGTCGGTGTCCTGTCTTTGGTTTTCTTGGAGCGGGTTGTATGGCAGTTTTTATGAATGTGTCTTACCTCTATGAGAGTGACTTACATGGCGATGGTCGTACGGCTTTCCTCAGTGCAGCGTGTTGGGCAATGCGATGCTGGAAGTGTTGAAATCTCGCGTTTTGCAATCTCAACCCGGCCAGGGGAGCTCAGGGTGTGTGGAGTTCGGTGTTGGCGAGCTCAGACCCGTCCTGGGGAGCTCAAGCCGTGAGTGACTGTGGTCTGGTTATAGATACTCTCGTGGGCCTCAATCGTCGCGGATTCTTTCAGTGGGGTGGGGGTTCGATCCCACCCAATCGATCCCGGGTTTGGTGGCGTCAGAGGCGTCTTTTTCGGTGCAGGGTACCCTTGCAGTTTGCGTGTTGGCGGGGAGGCACCCGTTTCTTTGCACCTCAATGGCCACGCCAAAGGGCCCTCTGGCGAGGCCCTCAGGCGCGGGCGCGCCCAGTAGGGACGCCGCTATTTATGGGGCTCGGGTGAGCGCGGCTCCTATGCTCCCACTGCCCCGATTGGGCAGGAGCACTCCCACTGCACCGATTGGGCAGGAGTAAAGCAAAGGAGCAGCCGGGTGGTAATGGCAGCAAAGCGGCTCCCTCGGGGTAGGGACGCCGCTATTTATGGGGCTCGGGTGAGCGCGGCTCCTATGCTCCCACTGCCCCGACTGGGCAGGAGCACTCCCACTGCACCGATTGGGCAGGAGTAAAGCAAAGGAGCAGCCGGGTGGTAATGGCAGCAAAGCAGCTCCCTCGGGGTAGGGACGCCGCTATTTATGGGGCTCGGGTGAGCGCGGCTCCTATGCTCCCACTGCCCCGATTGGGCAGGAGTAAAGCAAAGGAGCAGCCGGGTGGTAATGGCAGCAAAGCGGCTCCCTCGGGGTAGGGACGCCGCTATTTATGGGGCTCGGGTGAGCGTGGCTCCTATGCTCCCACTGCCCCGATTGGGCAGGAGCACTCCCACTGCCCCGATTGGGCAGGAGTAAAGCAAAGGAGCAGCCAGGTGGTAATGGCAGCTATTTCCAGTCCCAGTATCAGCCCCTTTCCAGTCCTCACTCTCAGTACCTTCCAATGTCAACTTGTATTCTCATAACTGCCACTGGTGTCCATTCCCTTCCAGTCCCCCTCCTTCCCCACTGACCAGTCCCTTCTAGTACAAATGCCATGGCAGCCCCTCTCAGATCCACTCCCTTCCAGTTCCATTCTCCCATCCCCTCATATCTACCCATTTGTAGCCTTAGCCCCCAGTTTTCATCCAGGGCCAGCAGCTCTATCCTCCCCTCCCCACAATCAGTCCATTCCCAGTCGAAGCCCCCCAATCAGCTCGCTTCCACTGCTAGTCCCTCCTCAACCCCATTACCAGTGCTAGGCTCCCCTAATCAGCCCATTACCAGTCCTACCGCCCCCCCCCCCATCAGCCCATTACCAGTCCTAGCCTTCCCTAATCAACCCATTACCAGTCCTAGACCCCCCTATCTGCCCATTATAATCCTAACACACACTGTCTCCCCCCTCTGTCCAGCATTTATCCCCGTCTGTCCAGTACGTCCCCCTGTCTCTTCCCTTTATCCATGTCAGCCCCCTCCCTCCATCAATCCCTTCATGTCAGCCCTCCCCTCCCTACCTCCGTCAGTCCCCCCTCTCTCCATGTCAGCCCCCCTCCCTCCGTCCATATCAGCCCCCATCCGTCCATATCAGCCCCGTTGCAGGTTCTCTGCTCCCCTCTCCTCATGTCTGCATCCTTCTGCAGCCATAGCTCCCTGTCCCTTAGTGAACCGGAGCTATTCCTGTAAAACCGTTGGAGCCTTTCTGTCTCTAAACGGGCTCCGTGCAGCATTGCCCCGCCTCCAAAGGAAGTGGTAAACAACTTTTGGAGGCGGGATAATGCTGCACAGAGCCCGTCGAGAGGCAGGAAGGATCCACAACGTTTTTACAGGCATAGCCACGGTTCCCTAAGAGGCAGGAAGCCGCGGCTGCAGAAGCTTGGAGCATGAGTTTGTCACTGCCGAGAAGTGTACTCGGCAGAAGCAGCAACTTGTGCGCTTTTTTTTTTTTTTTTTTTAAACGGCGAAGTGAGACGACCCCCACTAAATCCTATGGCGACCCCTGTGAGGGTCACAACCCACAGGTTGAGAACCGCTGCCTTAGAGAAAAGGCGGGATAGAGGTGATATGACAGACGTTTAAATACCCCTGTGGCATAAATGCAGAGGGGGAGAGCCTCTTTCGACTGAAAGCAAGTTCTGCTATGAGGGGACATGGGATGAGGGTGAAAGGGGATAGATTCAGGAGTGATATGCGGAAATATTTCTTTAAGGAAAGAGTGGTGGATCCGTGGAATAGTCTCCCAGTGGAGGTGGTAGAAATGAGGACAGTATCTGAATTCAAAAAAGCATGGGACAAACACAAAGGATCTCTAAAGGAAAAAAGGGGACTGTTGTACTTGTTGATATAGAAGGACAGACTAGATAGGCCATGTGGCATTTTTCTGTTCTCATTTTTCTATGTTTTTTATGTTTTTCTATGATATGGGACGTGCACCAGAAGGCATATGAGAGAAGACTTGAAGACCTAAACATGCATAACCCATAGAGGAGAGGAGACAGAGGAGGTATTACACACTCTTAAATACTTAAAGGGTATTAATGTGTAATTACTCACATGTAACAGGTGTTCTCTAGGGACCGCAGGAATAAGTCCTATATATGGGTGACATCGGCACAGATGGAGCCTGAGCGGAGCATTTCCCCAGCTTTTAAAGAAAGCCTTTGGGAATGCTACCATGCATGCATAGAGCCTTCCCACCCAAGGTGCCATCTTGTTCAGGCAGATGACATAGCTTAGGCAACAGTGAAAAGGTAAAGATGGCAACTCCCAAGGGAGGAGGAAGGGTTGTGAGGACTGATTCCTGCTGTCCCTGGAGTACACCTGTTACAGGTGAGTAACTACGCTTTCTCCAGGAACAAGCGGGAAGTCAGTCCTCACATATGGGACTCCCTAGTTCCAAGCTGCCGGAGACTAAACCCTGACAGCACCAACCGCGACCAAAAGGGAGGCCCTGAATGGCAGAAGGTGACTCCCCACCAAGAGACTCTGCAGACCCCAGTGTCCAGCATCACCAGAACTCCGGTAGCCTGAACACAGAAGGGTCAGAGGGCAGGAGTTGCCTATACACCGAGAATGCTTCAGATTACTGCCAGGCCAAAGGCACTGTCCCTACGGGACTCACTCTCGAGGCAGTAGTGAACTGCGAATGTATGCACTGAAAGCGTAGTTACTCACCTGTAACAGGTGTTCTCCAGGAGCAGCAGGAATCAGTCCTCACATATGGGTGACGTCAACGCTGACTGAGCCCTCGTGCGGAGCATTTCCCCAGCTTTCAAAGAAAGCCTTTGGGAATGCAGCGCGCATGAGCGGTCCCCTTCCCGCCCAAGGGTGCCATCTTGCTCAGTCTGATGACATAGCTAAAAGACAGCAAAAAACAAAATGAAATATAGGACTGCAACTCCAAGGGGAGGAGGGAGGGTTGTGAGGACTGATTCCTGCTGCTCCTGGAGAACACCTGTTACAGTTGAGTAACTACGCTTTCTCCAGGACCAAGCAGGACGTTAGCTCTAGGCTACCGAGAACCCAAAGCTGAAAAATAAGCTCCCTCTAGAGCCTCAGCATGTGAGATAAGAATCTTCTCTGAGAACACCCCCGAACGGTAGCCCAACACAAGGGCCGGAGAGTAGGAGTTGCCTAAACCTCAAAGAGATTACAGAGTACCGCCTGTCCGAAAGCACTGTCCCTGCGGGACTCCCTCTCGAAGCAGTAATGGGCCGCAAAAGTCTAGCTTGAAGACCAAGTAGCGGCCCGGCAGATGCCTACCAACGAAACAGAGCGGAGAAGAGCTACTGACGCAGCCTTCGCCCTGACACGATTGGCTGTGACTCAACCCTGCAAGGAGAGGCCGGCTGCCCTGTATGCCCAGGCGATACAGTCTGCTACCCAAATGGACAGGGTACGCTTGGAGACAGGTAACCCCAGCCTAATAGGGTCAAAAGAGACAAAGAGCTGGACAGCCCTTCGATGACCCTGCGTACGGTCAAGATAGAAAGACAACACCCTCCTACAGTCCAGGGTATGCGGCCTGGGAAAGAAGGTCGGAAAAACCACTTTGGAAGGAACTTAGGATGAGTCCGTAAGACCACCCTGTTCTTATAGAACCGTGTGTACGGTCTATTAGAAACCAGAGCTTGTAGTTCACTCTCACGCCTGACCGAGTTAAGAGCCACCAAGAACACCACCTTCCAGGAAAGGAAGCGTAAAGGACAGGTAGCCATTGGCTCAAACAGTGGGCGAGTAAGTTGTTGCAAGACCACATTCAAATCCCACTCAGGGGCTGGTGGACGAATCGGAGGCTTGAACAAAAGCAGACCTCAGAGGAAACGGGTCACTAAGGGGTGGATGGAAAGACACTGGCCCTTTACCGATGAGTGATGCGCTGACAGAGCACTAAGGTGGACCCGAACAGAGTTGGATTTACGGCCTAGGTCCGACAGGTGAAGCAGATATTGCAGCACCACTGGTACCAGGCATGAAAATGGATCCTCTTGGCACTGAGCACACCAAGTAGAGAACCTACGTCACTTGAGGGCATAAGATTTCCGGGTGGATTGTCTCCTGGAGGACAAAACCACCTCCTCCACTTCCCTAGGTAGAAGTAAGGGGGCTAGAACTACCCTTTCAGCAGCCAGGCCATCAAATGGAGGGACTGGAGGTTGGGGTACAGGAGAGATCCCTGATCCTGAGACAGGAGATCAGGTTGCAACCCCAGAGGGAGTGGAGTGTCCACTGCCAATTGCAGAAAGAGTGGAAACCACGGTTGCCTCGGCCATCTGGGGGCTACCAGGATCAGTGAGGCCCTGTCCTGAAGAACCTTGAATAGGGTTCGGGCCACTAGAGGCGTTGGAGGAAACGCATACAGTAGGCCCGAAGACCATGACATTAGGAAGGCATCTGCTGCTATTCACGGAGGATGCAGTTGTCTGGAACAGGACCTGGGCAGTTGACAGTTCAGTGGACTAGCAAAAAGATCTATGGTTGGAAGACCCCATTTTAGGAAGATCTGATGGGCCACCAGGGGATTCAAATGCCATTCGTGAGGCTATAGAATCCTGCTCAACCTGTCTGCCAGGTAATTTTCTTGGCCAGGTAAATAAACTGCACTAAGAAACATTTTCTGTTGGACTGCAAAGGCACACAGGGCCTGTGTTTCCTGACAAAGAAGCCTGAAGCCTGTGCCTCCTTGTTTGTTCAAATAGAACATTGCCACTTGGTTGTCCGTCTGAATCAAGACAGACTGGCGAAAAAGGACATTAGAGAAAGTTTGAAGAGCTAACCGAATAGCTCGCAATTCCAACAGATTGATTTGTTGTGTTGTCTCCCAAGGGGACCAGACACCCTGAGTGCATGCCCTTGGCAATGTACACTCCAACCCTGAAGAGAAGCATCTGTGGTTAGAACCCGTGTGTGTGGTGGTGCCTGGAATGGCACCCCTATGGTCATGTTTGGGAGATGCAGCCACCACTGCAGAGAGGCTGCTAGTAGTTTGGACACTCTTACTCTGTCTCTTAAGTCTCCTGTGGCCTGTATCACTCAGCCCTGAGGCACCATCGAGCAGGCCGCATATGCAGACGAGCATTTGGAGTTACATGGACCATGGATGCCATGTGGCCCAAAAGCCTTAGGAAATGTCTGGCAAAGAGCAGAGATCCCCTGAGAAACTGCTGGGCCAGAGACAGTCTGTGAGCCCTGTTCTCGGGCAAATAAGCCATTGCTCGTAAGGTATCCAACCCTGCTCCTATGAATTCCATGTCTTGTGAGGGGAGCAAAGTGGACTTTGCGAAGTTTCTGACGAAGCCCAGGTGCTGAAGAGAGACAGTGCAAAGAGTGGCTTGTCTGGCCTCCTGTGGAGACTGACGCCTGATGAGCCAGTCCTCCAGGTATGGAAAGACAAAGATGCTCTGGTTTCTGAGATAGGCCGCCACCACCGCCAGGCATTTGGTGAAAACCCTGGGTGCGGAGGTTAGGCCAAATGGAAGTACTCTGTACTGAAAATGCTTTCCTCCCACTACAAATCTGAGATATTGTCTGTGGTCTGGATGAATGAGGATGTGAGTATAAGCATCCTTTAGGTCTAAGGAGCATAGCCGATCTCCCTGCTGGAGGTAGGGCAGCAGTATCCCAAGGGTAAGCATCTTGAACTTTTCCCTCTCCAGGAACTTGTTGAGATTTCGCAAGTCTAGGATGGGCCTGAGGCCTCCTGTCCTTTTTGGTACTAGAAAGTACCTGGAATAGAAGCCTCTTCCTATCAGGTGGTGAGGCACCGGTTCCACCGCCTGCTCCTGTAGAAGACTTGCTAACTCCTGAAGGAGAAGTTTCCTGTGTAGAGGGAGTCGTGGAGGCTCCCCTGGAAAACAGGAGGGAGGTAACTAGTTGAAGTGGAGCAAATAGCCCTTCTGGACTATGCTCAATACCCAGATATCTCTTGCTATAACTGACCATCTGTGTGCATACAGTGTCAGCTGGCCTCCAGTGCTCAGTGGAGCCAGCAGTGAGGGAGAGGCTATGCAGTGGAAGTCAAAACTCCACTCCCTGCTGTGCAGGAGCTGGAGCTGGCAGCTTGGGGATTTTCTGCCTACGGGGCCCATGTCCCTGCCCCTTGGCCTGCTGACCCTGTTGGGGAGCTTAGAGGCCTGGAATTGAGGGGAGGATTTGTAGGCAGAGGCCTTCCTCGGGTAAAAGGGCTTTTTCCCCTGAGCCCTTCTTCTGAGAAGGGGCAGAAGTCTTCCTGGACAGCCTTGTCCTGGTGAGAGTCTTAGTCTCGATTTCTGCAGCCTTTTCAGCCATGGGTTTGCCAAAGAGGTTCTCACCCCGGCAAGGGACATTGACCAACTTGTCCTGGACCCATGGCTCGAGGTCAGATGACTGTAGCCAGGCCTGACGACGTGCACTGATGCCAGCTGCTGCTACTCGGGCCGAAGCCTCGAAGCCATCATAGGCTGCTTGAGATATAAACTTTGAGCACTCTCGAATATCTGATGACAAAGCCTTGAACCTCTGCAAAGGTTCCCCGGAGAGGCCAGCAGAGAACCCGGCAATCTCCTTTGCCAGGTCTCGAAGGTACATGCCCATGTACAGCTGGTAAGTCTGGACACGGCAAGCCAGCATAGAGCCCTGGAAGTACTTTCTACCGAGGGCATCCAGGTTCCGGGCCTCCCGGCCAGGTGACACCGAGGAGTGCATCTTCTGACTCTTCAGACGATGCATGGCCGATTCCACAACCATGGAGTGCAGTAGCCGTGCCTTCTGGAACCCAGGACTCTTACGGACTCGATAAATGGAATCGACCCGTTTGTTGAGAACCGGACCGAGGCCGGTACCTCCCATATGTGGAAGAGGAGCCGTTCCAGCATCGGAGGAACCGGAACAGTAAAGGCCTCCTTGGGGGGAGAGTCATACTGGAGGGCTCGAGCTTCTCGGCTTGAGGCTCCTCCTTGGGATCCGCGGGGAAGGCCAAGGCCTTGGCCATATCCCTCACGAAGTCCGAGAACCGGGCATCCTCTGGGGGGGGGCCTTCTCCAAGGCTCGGACTCCGGTGAGTCCGATGGGACGCAATGGGTCTGGAAAGTGTCTGGGGGACTCCTCGTCCTCCATCTCCCACCCCGACCCCTCCGAGGAGGAATCGAGCGGCTCCGGTCGGTCGGGCACCGATGCCATCTGCCCCGACGCCGAGGGTACCGGCGTTGACGACCTCGGCCCCATACGGGAGGCCGAGGGAGACCTTGGCCTAGGATCGACTCGAGACTTCATTGACTTGAGGATCGGCTCGGCCTCCGGGATCGACTTGGATGTCGAGGTCCCGGTGGTCGGGGCAGATGCACCGGTGAGACCGGAGATCAGCACCCGCTGCTGTTCCATAAGGCAGCCAAACTACTCTCCAACGCCATCAACCTGAGTCCGAGCTCAGGAGACACAGCAGGCCCCGACGGCATCGGGCCCAACGTCGGCTCCCCCAGAGGAGAGTCCACAAGGACAACAGTACTCACGTGACTTGGGCTCCACACGAGGCAATTTGGCAGGCCTCTCCGGCTCCGAGGACCCAGGACGGCGGTCGGGGCTATGCGATCTGGCCCTCGAGGGACCAAGAGCATCCACCGACGCCGCCCTCGCGGGTTTCTTCTTCCTTTTGTGCTCCCGTGAGGGAGACCCCCGTTCAGAGGAGCCCCGACAATGCTCGGGGTCGGACTCCCGAGACGTCGAGGCCTCTGACGAAGTCTGGGCTCGGCCGGATGCGGAATCAGAGAAGATCCTTTCTTGTTAATGTTGACGGCTCCTCAGCGCCATCTTGCCACACGGGCCACAGATCGGGTCATGATCGGGCCCGAGGCACCAGAGGTAGTGGTCGTGTATGTCCGTGAGAGACATCAGTTTCTTACACCGATCACATTTTTTGAACCCGCTGGCAGCCATCAGGAGAAAAGGGCCCCTGCAAGGTCAAAAGACCGGGCTGCCAGTGAAAAAGAAAAAGCGCGAACGCTAGTCTCGAAGGACAAAAACCGAAAAAACAGGTCCGGGCTCGATACCAGTGTACCGTGCCCAGGCGGGAAGGGGAACCAGCGTCGAACGGGCAAAAAAACACAAATCTTCGAAGAAAAATCGACTTTTAAGAACATAAGAACATAAGAAATGCCATACTGGGTCAGACCGAGGTCCATCAAGCCCAGTATCCTGTTTCCAACAATGGCCAATCTAGGTCATACGTACCTAGCAGTTTCCCCAAAAGACACAGGTTCTGCAGTGCTTGTACTAGGTCAAGCATTGATATCCTGGGTCCCTTTTTAATAGTGGTTTATGGACCTTTCCTCCAGGAACTTGTCCAAACCTTTTTTAAACCCAGCTATACTAACAGCCCTTACTACATCCTCCGGTAACAGATTCCAGAGTTTGATTACATGTTGAGTGAAGAAATATTTTCTCTTATTTGTCTTAAATA
This sequence comes from Ichthyophis bannanicus, assembly GCA_033557465.1. Classification (NCBI taxonomy): domain Eukaryota; kingdom Metazoa; phylum Chordata; class Amphibia; order Gymnophiona; family Ichthyophiidae; genus Ichthyophis; species Ichthyophis bannanicus. The sequence goes on along the minus strand of CM066031.1, from coordinate 188,563,201 downwards.
GTTTACCCCGTAGCTTCATTACATGTCCCCTAGTCCTTCTATATTCTGATAGCGTAAACAATTGATCCACGTTTATCCGTTCCACTCCATTCATTAATTTATAGACCTCTATCATATCTCCCCTCAGCCGTCTCTTTTCCAGGTTAAAGAGCCCTAACCTTTTTAGCCTCTCTTCATAGGAGTAGCCTTCCATCCCCTTCATCAATTTGGTGGCTCTTCTCTGTACTTTTTCTAATAACTCTATGTCCTTTTTAAGATACGGTGACCAGAAAGCGTAGTTACTCACCTGTAACAGGTGTTCTCCAGGAGCAGCAGGAATCAGTCCTCACTTATGGGTGACGTCGGCGCCGACGGAGCTCTCGCGGGGCAATTTTCCCCAGCTTTCAAAGAAAGCCTTTGGGAATTGCAGCGCGCATGCGCGGTCGTCTTCCCGCCCGAGGGTGCCATCTTAGCCAGTCAGATGACATAGCTAAAAAAGACAGCATAAAAATTTGCGAAAAGAACATAAGCAGACGATTGCAACTCCAAGGGGAGGAGGGAGGGTAGTGAGGACTGATTCCTGCTGCTCCTGGAGAACACCTGTTACAGGTGAGTAACTACGCTTTCTCCAGGACCAAGCAGGAAGTCAGTCCTCACTTATGGGACTCCCAAGCTCAAGGCTACCGGAGACCCTAAGCACAAAAATGAGCTCCCTCTAGCTCAGCAGCACAGAAGGATAGAATCTTCGCTGAAATATCACCCACCGGTAGCCCACATCCGGGATGGAGGGTAGGAGTTGCTCAGACCTCAAAGAGATTACGGAGGACTGCCTGTCCGAAAGCACTGTCCCTACGGGACTCCCTCTCGAGACAGTAATGGACCGCAAAAGTCTGGCTCGAAGACCAAGTAGCGGCCCGGCAGATGTCTGCCAGCGGAACAGAGCGGAGGTAAGCCACTGACGTGGCCTTTGCCCGAACACAATGAGCCGTGACTCGACTTTCTAAGGAGAGTCCGGCTGCCCCATAAGCCCAAGAGATACAGTCCGCAACCCAGATGGACAGAGTACGCTTGGAGACCGGGAGCCCCAATCTATTGGGGTCAAAAGACACAAAAAGCTGAGCAGCTTTACGGTGCTCCCGCGTACGGTCAAGGTAGAAGTTCAGAGCCCTTCTACAGTCCAGGGTATGGAGGACCGTCTCAGCTCGGCTGGAGTGTGGTCTGGGAAAGAAGGTTGGAAGTACCACCTCCTGATTGATGTGAAAAGGGGAGACCACTTTAGGCAGAAATTTCGGATGAGTCCGTAGGACCACCCTATTCTTGTAGAACCTAGTGTAAGGGGGATCAGACACGAGGGCCTGCAATTCACTTACGCGTCTAGCGGAAGTGAGGGCTATCAAGAACAGTGTTTTCCAAGACAGAAAACGGAGAGAACAGGTAGCCATAGGTTCAAAAGGCGGACAGGTGATCCGCTGCAACACCACATTCAGGTCCCAGTCAGGCGCTGGCGGGCGCAGAGGTGGTTTAAGTAGAAGGAGACCTCGGAGAAACCTCGCTACGAGAGGGTCATTGGAGAGAGGTCTGCCGTCCACCGGCACATGATGTGCCGAAAGAGCACTGAGGTGAACTTTGACGGAGTTGGACTTAAGTCCCAGATTAGAGAGGTGCAGCAAGTACTGCAAGATCACCGACACCGGGCAGGAGAAGGGATCCTGAGACTGTTGGGTACACCAGACTGCAAAGCGACGCCATTTAAGGGCGTAGCATTTGCGGGTAGAAGGCCGTCGCGAAGCCAAGACGACCTCCTCCACCTCCGCCGGCAGGAGAAGGGGAGCAAGGACTACCCTCTCAGCAGCCAGGCCATGAGGTTGAGAGACCTGAGGTTGGGGTGCAGGAGGGACCCCTGATCCTGAGTGAGGAGATCCGGTTGTACCCCCAGAGGGATGGGATCCTCCACCGCCAGTTGCAGCAGGAGCGGAAACCACGGCTGTCTGGGCCAGCGAGGGGCCACCAGGATCATGAAGGCTTTGTCTCGGAGAACCTTGAAAAGAGTCCGAGAGACTAGCGGGATGGGAGGGAAAGCATACAGAAGGCTCCCCGACCATGAGATCAGAAAGGCGTCCGCCGCAACCCGAAGGGGGTGCGGCTGACGAGAGCAGAAGCGAGGAAGTTGCCGGTTGAGAGGACTGGCAAAGAGATCTACCGTGGGGAGACCCCACTTGAGGAAGAGCTTCTGAACTACCAAGGGATCCAGACGCCACTCGTGCGGCTGGAGGACCCTGCTGAGTTTGTCTGCAAGGCAATTTTCTTGGCCCGGGAGATATAAACCGCCTTGAGGAGAATGCCGTGACTGACGGCCCAAGAGCAGAGCTTCAGTGCCTCCCGGCAGAGGAGGAAGGAGCCCGTGCCCCCCTGCTTGTTCACGTAGAACATGGCAACTTGATTGTCCGTCTGGACAAGGACGGATTGGTGGGAAGTCAGGTGGGAGAAGGCCTTGAGAGCTAGGCGGATCGCCCTGAGCTCCAGGAAGTTGATCTGCTGAGCAGACTCCCACGTGGTCCAGAGGCCCTGAGTACGTGCCTCTTGGCAATGTGCTCCCCAGCCCAGGAGGGATGCATCGGTGGTCAGCACCCGGGTCGGCTGAGGTGACTGGAAAGGCATTCCGAATATCAGGTTCGGCTGCCGGAGCCACCACCGGAGAGACGAGAGCAGCGGCTCGGAGACGCGCACTAGGTCTGCCAGGCCGCCTGTGGCTTGTCGCCACTGCTGGCGGAGACACCATTGAGCAGACCGCATATTCAGGCGGGCATTGGGGGTCACATGGACGGTGGAAGCCATATGGCCGAGCAGTCTCAGGAAGCGCCTGGCGGAGACCAGGGGCTGGCTGCGAAAGCGGTCGGCTAGGTCCATGAGCCGTTGAGCCCTGTCGAGCGGTAGGTACGCTCGTGCCCGAGGAGTGTGCAGCCTTGCGCCGATGAACTCGAGATCCTGTGAGGGGAGCAAAGTGGACTTTGCGAAGTTTATAACAAAGCCCAAGTGCTGCAGCAGAGTCACCGTGCGGCACGTGGCGTTGGTGACCTCCTGAGCGGACGCTGCTCTGATGAGCCAGTCGTCGAGGTACGGAAAGACATAGAGGCCGTGAAGCCGGAGATGGGCCGCCACGACCGCGAGACATTTTGTGAAGACTCGCGGTGCGGAGGATAGGCCAAAGGGCAGTACTCTGTACTGGTAATGATTTCCTGCCACCACAAACCTTAGGTATTGGCGGTGGCTTGGGTGGATGAGGATGTGCGTGTAGGCATCCTTTAGATCCAAGGAGCATAGCCAATCTCCCTGCTGGAGGTAGGGCAGAAGGATTCCAAGGGTAAGCATTTTGAACTTCTCCCGCACAAGGAACTTGTTGAGGTTGCGCAAGTCCAGGATGGGTCTGAGGCCCCCTGTTCTCTTTGGTATCAGAAAATACCTTGAATAAAAGCCTTGACCTCTCAGGTGGTGGGGCACCGGTTCCACCGCCTGTTCCTGCAGAAGACCTGCTAACTCCTGAAGGAGCAACTCCCTGTGCAGAGGGGGGCGCGAAGGTTCTCCCGGAAAATAGGAGGGAGGGACCTGATGGAAGTGGAGAAGGTAGCCTTCTCGCACGACCTGAAGTACCCAGGCATCTGCGGTGATGCTGGACCACCTGTGGGCGAAGTGAACCAGCCGGCCTCCGGTGCTGGGAGGAACCAGCGGGGGGGGAGAGGCTATGCTGAGCGAGTCAAAAACCCCCACCCTGCTGAGCAGGGGCTGGTGGTGCAGGCTTGGGGGCTTGCTGCCTACGGGACCCGTTACCCCGTCCCTTGGCCTGCTGGCCCTGTTGGGGAGCTGCAGGGGCCTGATAATGGGGGTACTGTTTGTAGGCAGCCGCCTTCCTCGGGTAAAAGGACTTTTTTCCCGAGCCCTTCTTTTTCTGGGAAGGGGCGGAGGTCTTCCTAGAAAGCCTGGTCCTGGTGAGAGTCTCAGTCTCAATTTGTGCAGCCTTTTCCGCCATGGGCTTGCCAAAGAGGTTTTCGCCTCGGCAGGGGACATCGACCAACTTGTCCTGTACCCAGGGCTCAAGGTCTGACGACTGAAGCCAAGCCTGTCGGCGGGCACCGATGCCGGCTGCGGCCACTCTAGCCGAGGCCTCAAAGCCATCATAGGCTGCTCGGGACATGAACTTTGAGCATTCCCGAATGCCCGTGGACAAGGCTAGGAACCTCCGCAAGGGCTCCTCGGAGAGACCAGCGGAGAATCCGGCTAGCTCTTTAGTCAGATCCCGGAGATACATGCCCATGTAGAGCTGGTAAGTCTGGACACGACATGCGAGCATAGAGCCCTGGAAGCACTTCTTGCCAAGGCCATCCAGGTTACGGGCCTCCCTTCCAGGAGGCACCGAGGAGTGCATCTTCTGGCTCTTAAGACGATGCATGGCCGATTCCACTACCATGGAATGGTGTGGCAGCTGTGCCTTCTGAAAGCCAGGGCTCTTGCGGACCCGATAGATAGAATCGACCCGCTTGCTCAGGACCGGCGAGGAGGCCGGACTCTCCCACATGCGGAAGAGTAGTCGTTCCAGCATAGGAGGAACCGGCACAGTAAAGTGCTCCCTCGCGGGAGAGTCATACTGGAGGGCGTCGAGCTCTTCGGCTCGAGGCTCCTCCTCGGGATCCGCAGGGAAGGCCAAAGCCTTGGCCATATCCCTAACGAAGTCCGAGAACCGGGCATCCTCCGGAGGGGACTGCTTCCGAGGCTCGGACCCCGGTGAGTCCGATGGGACACACCGAGTCCGGAAAGAATCAGGTGACTCTTCCTCCTCAGACTCCCAGACCGACTCCGACGAGGACTCGGTGGGGTCGGCCCGGGCAGGGTGCGGCGCCAGCCGCCCCGACGTCGAGGGAGTCGGCGTCGGCGACCTCGGTCCCGAACGGGAGGCCGAGGGTGACCTCGACCGAGGATCGACTCGAGTTCTCATGGACTCGAGGATCGGCTCGGTCTCCGGGGTCGACTTGGACGTCGACGTCCCGGCGGTCGGGGCAGCGGCGCCAGCGAGGCCAGCGAGCAGTGCCCGCTGCTGGTCCATGAAGGCAGACAGTCTGCTCTCCAAGGCCGTCAACCTGAGTCCGAGCTCAGGTGACCCAGCAGCCCCCGACTCGGGCCCCGACGGCGTCGGGCCCGACGTCGGCTGTCGCGGAGGCGAGTCCAGAAGGACCACAGGACTTACCCGGGCAGGCATCTCCGACTCCAGGCGAGGTCGCTTCGGGATGTGTTCCTTCTCCAAGGACCCGGGGCGGCTGTCGGGGCTATGCGACCTGGCCCTCGCGGAACCAGGAGCGTCCACCGACGCCGCCCTCGCGGGTTTTTCCTTCCGACGATGGTCCCCGGAGGGAGAACCCCGGTCGGAGGAGCTCCGGCGACGGTCCGAGCTGGAGCCTTTCGACGCGGAGGCCTCCGACGAGGTCCGGGTACGGCTGGGGTCAGCGAAGATTCTCTCACGCTGATGCCGCCGACTCCTCAACGCCTTTGAGGACAGTTTGCTGCAGGGCCCACAGATCAGTTCCTCATGATCCGGGCCCAGGCAGCGGAGGCAAAAGTCGTGTGTGTCGGTTAGTGACATATTTCGGTCACACCGACCACACCGCTTAAACCCACTGGCAGCCATCGGGGGAAAAAGGGCCCCTGCGAGGTCAAAGGACCGGGCTGCCAGGGAAACCGAAAACGAAAGCTGACTAATTCAGAAAAACCGAAAAAAGTAAGCGGACTCGAGACCGGCGTCGCGAGTCCGGGCGGGAAAACGATCGGCGTCGAACCGAAAGAAAAAAGGATAAAACAAAGAAGAAAATCAACTTTTTCGCGGGGACAAGACGGGGACGTCTGTAGGGCTCCGCGGAAAAAAGAAGACTGGCTAAGATGGCACCCTCGGGCGGGAAGACGACCGCGCATGCGCGCTGCAATTCCCAAAGGCTTTCTTTGAAAGCTGGGGAAAATTGCTCCGCGAGGGCTCCGTCGGCGCCGACGTCACCCATAAGTGAGGACTGACTTCCTGCTTGGTCCTGGAGAATTGCACACAATATTCAAGGTGCGGTCGTACCATGGAGCGATACAGAGGCATTATAATATCCTTTGTTTTATTCTCCATCCCTTTCCTTATGATACCTAGCATTCTATTTGCTTTCTTGGCCGCCGCTGCACACTGGGCGGAGGGTTTTAACATGTTATCCACGATGACTCCTAAATCTTTTTCCTGGGTGGTGGTTTCTAATGTGGAGCCTTGCATCGTGTAACTATAGTGTGGGTTGTTCTTTCCTAGGTGCATAACTTTGCACTTGTCCACATTAAATTTCATCTGCCATTTGGATGCCCAGTCTTCCAAATTATCCAGATCCTCCTGCAGTTTTCCACAATCCTCTTGGGTTTTAACAACTTTAAACAGTTTTGTGTCATCTGCAAATTTGATAACCTCACTAGTTATTCCCTTTTCCAGGTCATTTATAAATATGTCAAAAAGTAGCGGACCCAGTACAGATCCCTGGGGTACTCCACTATTCACCTTTTTCCATTGGGAATATTGGCCATTTAGCCCTACCCTCTGCTTTCTATCTTTTAACCAGTTCCCGATCCACAATAGTACACTGCCTCCTATCCCATGACTTTTTAGCTTTGCCAAAAGTCTCTGATGGGGGACCTTGTCAAAAGCTTTCTGAAAGTCCAGATACACTATATCAACCGACTCACCTTTGTCTACCTGTTTATGCACACCTTCAAAAAAACAGATCAGATTAGTAAGACAAGATCTTCCTTGTCTAAAGCCATGTTGGCTGTCTCCCATTAGGCCATGACTATCTACATCAGGGGTCACCAACCTCCAGGGGGCCGCGGGCCGCACAGCCGACGACTGGCAGACTCGCGGGCAGACTCGCGGGCCGCACCCCCCTTCCGCCCTCCCCCCACGCGCGCGCGCGAAAAAAAACCCTGCTCATACCTGTACTTTATTTTCCCATGTCAGCTCCCTCCCTTCTTCTGCAGCCACGGCTCCCTGCCTCTTAGGGAACCGCGGCTGTGCTTGTAAAATCATCGCGGAGCCCTTCCTGTCTTGACGGGCTCCGTGCAGCATTGTCCCGCCTCTAAAGGAAGTTGTTTACCACTTCCTTTGGAGGCGGGACAATGCTGCACGGAGCCCGTCAAGACAGGAAGGGCTCCGCGATGATTTTACAAGCACAGCCGCGGTTCCCTAAGAGGCAGGGAGCCGCGGCTGCAGAACAAGGAGTTGGTGAGTTGCCTTGGCGGGCCGCACCAGGGTAGAGTCTCGCGGGCCGCACTGAGGGACCTCGCGGGCCGCATGCGGCCCACGGGCCGCAGGTTGGTGACCCCTGATCTACATGCTGTGTAATTTTGTTCTTTATGATGGTTTCTACCATGTTCCCTGGTACTGACGTCAGGCTCACCGGTCTGTAATTTCCCGGGTCACCCCTGGAACCCTTTTTAAAAATTGGTGTTACGTTGGCGACCCTCCAATCTTCAGGTATTACAGATGATTTTAATGAAAGTTCACAGATTACCAATAGCAGGTCTGCAATCTCATATTTCAGTTCTTTCAACACTCTGGGATGTATACCATCCGGTCCAGGTGATTTGCTACTATTCAGTTTATCAAATAGTTGTAATATATCTTCCCGGTGTAGCGATATTTCTCTCAATTCCTCTGCAGTATCACCTTTAAATACCACTTCAGTCTTGGGTAACATCCCTACATCTTCCTCAGTAAAGACCGAAGCAAAGAATTCATTCAGTCTCTCTGCTATAGCCTTGTCTCCTCTTACTGCCCCTTTTACCCCTCTATCATCTAATGGTCCAATTGACTCTCTCACAGGCCTTTTGCTACGAATGTACTTGAAAAAGTCTTTATTTCGTGTTTTTGCTTCCGTAGCAAGTTTCTTCTCAAATTCCCGCTTTGCCTGCCTTATCAATGCTTTGCATTTAACTTGCCAGTGCTTGTGCTGTTTCCAGTTTTCATCATTTGGCTCTTTTTTCCATTTCCTGAAGGTTGCTCTTTTGGCAGCAACAGCCTCTCTGACCTCACCTTTAAACCATGCTGGCAGTTTTTTGGACTTTCTTCCACTTTTCTTAATGTGTGGAATACAGCTGGTCTGGGCTTCGAGGATAGTATTTTTAAATAACACCCAAGCTTGCTGTAAGTCTTTAACCTTTGGAACCGCTCCTTTTAGTTTTTTCCGAACTATATTCCTCATTCTATCATAGTCTCCCTTTTGAAAGTTAAAAGGTAGTACTGTGGATTCCTTTACTATCTGTCCTCCACTGATTAAATCAAACATGATCATACTATGATCACTATTGCCAAGTGGTCCCAACACCCTTATTTCTTGCACCAGATCTGGCGTTCCACTAAGGACTAGGTCCAGTATGGCTTCCCCTCTGGTCGGTTCATGAATCAGCTGCTCCAAGAAGCAGTCATTTATTTCATCTAGAAACTTTATCTCTTTAGCTTGTCCTGCTGTGACACTGTCCCAGTCGATACCGGGGTAATTGAAATCACCCATTATTACTACTCTGTTGTGGCTTTTGTTAGCTTCCTTGATTTCTTTGAGCATTTCATCATCCATTTGTTCATTCTGGCCAGGCGGTCGATAGTATACTCCCACTGCCATCACCTTCCCCTTCATAAATGGAATTTCAATCCATAGAGATTCTACAGCAAATTTTGTTCCCTGCAAAACTTTAATCCTTTCTGACTCAATGCCCTCTCTAACATAGAGCGCAACCCCTCCACCAATTTGTTCAGCTCTATCATTACAATATAGTTTGTATCCAGGTATCATAGTGTCCCACTGGTTATCCTCCTTCCACCATGTCTCTGAGAGTGCAATCATATCTAACCTCTCATTTAGTGCTATATATTCCAATTCTCCCATCTTATTGTTTAGACTTCTAGCATTGGCATACAAGCATTTTAGAGACTGTATTTTATTAATATTAATCTGGCTATTGGTAGGCATGGGTAATTGGGAATCTTTATGCTCTGTCTGCTCCTTACTCAAGGGCATTTGGGCTACTATACTCCCTTTTGGAACCTCACTGCTTTTGGTAGTATCCTTCAAGGATACCTTTGTCCGAACCATGCGCTCTTGGGTGACTGTCGGCTTTCCCCTATTAACCGGGTGACCAAGACATACGTCTGTCGGGCTTTGCGGAAAAAAGAAGACTGAGCAAGATGGCACCCTTGGGCGGGAAGGGGACCGCGCATGTGCGCTGCATTCCCAAAGGCTTTCTTTGAAAGCTGGGGAAATGCTCCGCACGAGGGCTCCATCGGCGCTGACGTCACCCATATGTGAGGACTGACTTCCTGCTTGGTCCTGGAGAAGACCATGTGGCAGCTTTACAAATTTCTGTCACTGGCACTGAGCGTAGGTTGGCTACCGACGGGGCCATAGCCCTCACATGATAAGCAATGATCCGGTACTCTAGAGAAAGGCCAGCTCACTCATAAGCAAGGGCAGGATAGTCCGCCACCCAAGTGGACAGAGTTTGATTAGTCACGAGTAGCCCCAGCCTGCTGGGGTCATAGGAGACAAGAGTTGAGAGCTTTGCAGTGGGCCTGGGTCCTCTGTAGATAGAAAGACAAGGCCCTCTTTCAATCCAATGGATGCAGAACCAACTCTGCCTTACCAGCATGAGGTCGCGGGACGAAGATGGGGAGGACCACCTCCTGATTGAGGTGGAAAGCAGACACCACCTTTAGGAGGAACTTGGGGTGCTTGCAAAGTACAACTCTGTTTTTATAGAACCTCGTATAAGGTGGATCCACCAACAGGGCCTGTAGCTCATTCACTTAGCACTTTCTAATTTTAAGTGGTGCATATAGTCCAAACATTAACCGGTTAATGTTTGGACTATATGCACCACTTAAAATTCCCTGAAGAACCTCATTCATTGAGTGAAACGCTGTTCCTAACGTTGTAAGTGAGGCGTCGGACAAGGAAGATTCATCTGCACAAGATTCATTTGAAGACTCATGAAGCTAAGTGCTAGTCACAAGTTGTAATGCATATTGGAATATATTTAGAAGATACATAAAGTTAAGTGCAAGTGCAAATAACTGTTGAAATTAGAAATTTGATACAAACAAGGAAGAGAGAGGGCAAAAGGAAAGTTTTCATAATTGCCGGAAGTAGTCATTGATGTACTAAGGCTGAGCTGGTGTTAATGACGAGTTCTTCCAATCCAGTAATTCACAGCCGAATAGTCTGAGACAACATCCGTGCAACAACGTTAATCATTAAGATATAATACCCTCTGAGTTTTTCTGTTAAAGTCTGTTTGATTGGAGTAATTTTCATAATAAAAATATATACAGCAACTTCCGAGGGGAAGAAGGAGAGTTGTGAGGACTGATTCCTGCTGTCCCAGGTGAGTATCTACGCTTTCTCCAGAAACAAGCAGGTAGTCAGTCCTCACATACGGGACTCCCTAGCTACAGGCTACCAAGGACCCAAAAGGCTCGGCATCACCATGAGCAATTGCGAGTGAAAGCCGAAAGCAGCCCGAGGACCCCAGGTCCATGGATGGCCACGCTCCCAGTAGCTGGAGCAAGAAGGGTCGGAGGGCAGGAGCTGCTTAAACACCTAACAGACTGAGTACAGCCTGGCAGAAGGCAGTGTCCCAGCGGAACTCCCTCTCCAGGCAGTAATGCACCGTGAAGGTATGAGTGGAAGAACAAGGTGGCGACCTGGCAGATGTCTGCCAGTGGCACCAAGCGCAGGCTAGCCACAGACACAGCCATCGCTCGGACATTGTGAGCTGTGACTTGGCATTCCAGGGGAAACCAGCCTGAGCCTGGGCAAAGGCAATGCAGTCCACCACCCAGATGGACAAGATATGCTTGGTGACCACCAGCCACAAGCAGCAGGAGGTCAAAGGAAAAAAAAGAACTGCCCGGATCTGTGGTGGTTCAAAGTCCGCTGCAGGTAAAAGGAGAGCGCCCTCTTACAATCCAGGGTGTGGAGGATCGCCAATGCACGGTCGGCATGGGGCTTCAGGAAGAAAGTGGGCAGCACTACCTCTTGACTGATATGAAGATCTGAGACAACCTTCGGAAGGAACTTAGGATGAGTTCGCAGGACCACCCAGTTCATATAGAACCTCGTGTACGGTGCCTCGGCCATTAACGCCTGGAGTTCACAGACTCTCCGGGTGGAGCTGACAGCTATCAGCAAGGCCACCTTCCACAACAGGTGCCGCAGCAGGCAGGAAGCCATGGGCTCAAAGGGCGGCTTGGTCAGCTGTGTGAGGACCACACTAAGGTCCCATTCCGGTGGAGGAGAATGGGTAGGTGGCTTGGAAAGAAGCAGGCCTCGCATGAAACAAGAGACCAACAGTAGCCCTGAAAGGGGCTTGCCCTCGATGGGATGGTGGTTCGCCGAGATGACATTCAGGTGAACCTTGACAGAGTTAGACTTCAGCCCAGACTGTGAAAAGTGGAGCAGGTACTGCAGGAGAATGGGTTTGCTCGGAGCTCCAAGGGCCAGACCGAGAATGAATGCCACTTGAAGGCGGAAGCCTGTCTTGTCGAGTCCTTTTGAAAGGCCAAAAGAATGTCCTCAATCTCCACAGGGAGGTGGTAGGAGGCTAGAGCAACCCGCTCAGCCACTAAGCTGTGAGGGACAGGGACCTCAGATTGGGGTGAAGAAGCAACCCCTCCTCCTGCGTCAGCAGCTCCAGGGAGAACCCAAGAGAGACTGGGGGCTCTGTTGTGAGACGGAGCAGCAGGGGAAATCAAGGCTTTCTGGGCCACCTCAGGACTATGAGGATCACCAAGGCCCTGTCCTGCTGGACCTTGAGGAGGGTCTGGCCGATGAGGGTTGGGGGGGGGGGGGGAGGAATACAGTAACCCCATGCTCCACGTCAGGGGCCACTCTGCCTGGATGTGGTAAAGGATCACAGAATCGAGGCAGCTGCGAGTTTGCCGACTGGCAAAGAGGTCCAAGCCCGGGGTCCCCCAATGCTGGAAGAGCCGCTGTGCTGTCTGGGAACACAGGCGCCATTCGTGTGGCCAGAAGACCCTGCTGAGCCGGTCTGCCAAAGCATTGTCCTGACCCGGGAGGTAAGTGGCCCAGACGGTCATTCCCTGGCTCACCGCAAAGGAACATAGGGCTGTCGCCTCCAAACAGGCTGTAGGAGCTGGTGCCCCTGTTTACTCACATAGAACATCATGACCTGATTGTCCGTCAAGACCAGCACCCCTTGAGGGATCAGGACCCCTGAGTGTACCAACCTTTGCAGTGGGCTCCCCAGCTTGTCAGGGAGACATCCATAGTCTACACCACCTGATGTGTCAGGGCTTAGAAGGGCATACAGTGAAGCAGGTTCTGAGGCTCCTGCCACCAAGCCAGGGACTCCGCCACGCTGGGAAAGACCAAAATGGGGTCTCAGAGGCAGCCGACTGACTGCATCCATTGTGCCCGGAGGCACCACTGCGCTGCCCGCATGTTGAGGCTGGCGCTGGGAGGCAAAACATCGTCTGAGCAGACACAACACTGCGGCCTCGCACTTCAGACACCAGGGACATGAGGTGGTCACTCTGTCCCGGGGAAGAAAAGTCATGGCCCAAAGGGTGTCCAAGCGAGCATCGATGAACTCCAGGGACTGAAATGGAGTGAGAGGTGGGACTTTGGGTAACTGATCACGAGCCACAGTTGCTCCAGGAGGCCAATGGTGCTGTCCATGGCCCACCTGGCTTCGGAGGCCTGGCCTCCTTCTATGAGCCAGTCGTCCAGATATGGGTAGACGCGGGTGCCCTGCAGTCATAAGTGGGCCGCAACCATGGCCAGGCACTTGGTGAAGACCCACGGGGCAGACACGAGACTGAAGGGAAGTCCCCCTGTACTGGTAATGGCTTCCCTGAACCATGAAGCAAAGGTACTTCCTGTGTTTGGGGTGGACAAGGATGTGAGCGAGGCATCCTTTAAGTCCAAGAAGCATAGCCAGTCACCCTGCTGGAGGTAGGGCACTAACGTTCCAAGGGAGAGCATCTTGAACTCCTCCTACACCAGGAATTTGTTGAGGTTTCGCAGGTCGAGGATGGGCTGAAGGCCCCCTGTCCACATCGAGACAAGGAAGTATCTTGAGTAAAACTCCCGTCCTTGGAGATGCGGTGGAACTGGTTCTACTGTGCCATCCTCAAGGAGGCCTGCAAGTTCCTGACTCAGGAAGGCCTGCTGCTGGGGAGGCTGACGTGGCTCCCCAGGGAAGTACAGGGGAGGGGCCTGGTCCAAATGGAGGCAAAAGCCCTCCCCAACAACCTTGAGAACCCAGGCATCGGTGGATATGGACTCCCACATTTGGGAGAAGTGGACCAGACACCCCCTGACGGACAACTGCCCTGCTGGAGGGGGAAGAGGCTATGCTGATGGCATTTAAACAAAGAGTCTGGCTGAGCCGGAGCCAGGGGTTGGGTCTTGGGGCCCTTCGGCTTGCGAGGGCCATGGCCCATGGACTTGCCCTGGCCACCCTGAACGGGGATTGACATTGGAGGATAGGCAAGGTAGCCCCAGGACGGGAGCCCCTAATGCTGGAAGAAGGGCTTCTTGCTCTGTTGCTTCTTCCTGGGAAGGAAGGAAGTTTTACGGGAGAGGCGAGTGGGAGTCATGTACTCTGTCTCGATCTCCACAGCCGAGGCAGGGGACGTCCAGCAGCCTTCTACTGGACCCAATGTTCCAGGTCCGAGAACTGGAGCCAAGCTTGCCAGCAGGCTCTGATGCCAGCCTCCGCCACCCGGGCGGAAGACGAAGCCGTCCTACCTTGCTTTCAGAGATACTTCGAGCAATCCCTGACTGACTTCAAGAGGGCTTGAAAATGCCGGAGATGGTCTCAGTCAAGGCCCGCCGCAAAGCCTCCGAGCTCTGTAGCGAGGTCACGGAGAAACATTCCAATGTATAATTGGTAAATTTAGATGCGGCACAACAACATGGAGTCCTGCCAGGCCTTGCGCCCAAGGGCATTGAGGATACGAGACACCCTGCCTGGGGGGACCGACAAATGAGTCTTCAGGCTCTTTTGCTTCTGCATGACCAATTCAACCACCATTGATGTGTGGGGGAGCTGAGCTTTCTGAAACTCCAGATCTCACTGGACCTTGTACATAGCATCCAGGCACTTGCGTATAATCGGGACAGAGGCTGGGGTCTCCCACATGTGGAGCAGAAAGTGGTTCAGAATGGGAGGAACTAGCACCAAGACAGCCTCCCTCAGAGGAGCTTTGTACTGCAAGATATCAAGCTCCTTGGCAGGGGGCCCCCTCCTCCAACTCAGTGGCGAGCACAGGGGCCCGTGCATGTCCCGGACGAACTCCAAGAAGGTGTCGTCTTTGAGAGCTGACCGCCATTTCTGTGTTGGCAGGGAAGGGTCAGAGGGGAGGTCTGTCGGATTCCCAGTCTGCGTAATCCATGGAGAACTTGAGGTCGGGCGGCTTGAGACAGGTCGGTGACCTGTGTCGGATCTCAGAGGCCAAAGCTTGCCTGGAGCCGAAAGCGCTCACCCATGAAGATCTCGTGCCCGAAGAATGGGACAGAGTCAGACACCCTCGCCGAGGATCCTCACAAGGCTTCTGGCTCTTGGGGGTCACAACAGCAGCTCTGAGAGTCCTCGAGGTCCCCGCGGTCTCAAGGAGTGTGCCAACGGAGCCGGGCAGCAGCACCTACTGGGCAGCAAGGAACGCAGAAATGCTGCATTCCAGCATTCGGGTCTCCCACTCGGGAGTGGGGCCCTGCGACACCGACACCTGGGTCAGGTGTCAAAGAGGAGAGGGAGTCCTCAAAAGGACAACCCTCGGGAGACTGGGCACCTTCGCTGGAGTCCTCTATCAGTTCGAGGCACCTTACTAGGAGGTTCCCTCTCCAACTCCAGAGACTGCCGAGGGGGGCTGAAGGACTAGCGTGTGACCTTTCATGCTTGTCTGGCGCCCCTGACAGACTCCTTTTAGGCCTTCTTCCACTCACATTCTGGGGCAAAAAGGACCCCTGCGAGGTTGAAGATCTCAAAGTGACCAGTGGTTAAAAAAAGGCGCGAAGTGCAGTAACAGCAATAAAAGGCAAAAAAGAACCCCCCCCACCCCCCCCGAGACCAGGGCAGAAGCAGAGGAACTCGGGAGGCGGGAAGAGGACCGGCGAAGGCCGGCATAGCAAAAACTGGTTGAAACACAGCAAAACCTTTCTGGGGATGAGACTCATGTCCGAAGGGTTCTGTGGAAAAAGGGAGACTGAGTAAGATAGCACCCTTGGGTGGGAAGGGGACCATGCATGCATGGTGGCATTCCCAAAGGCTTTCTTTGAATGCTGTGGAAATGCTCCGCATGGGCTCCATCGGTGTCATCACCCATATGTGAGGGATGACTTCCTGTTTGTTCCTGGAGAAGCCTCTGTGCCACCCTGAGATCCAGATGCTAGTCATGCAGGCAAGGGCCCCTGCAGAGCCTGACGCCAGGAGGTTGTCCTGGCACAGTACATACACCTCTCTGAGGAGCATGCTGTTGTGCACTACAAAGAAGTGGAGGGCTACCGCCTCCTGACTGAAGGAGTAGGAGCCTATGCCTCCCTGCTTTTTCACATAGAACACTGCAACCTGATTGACGGCTGTATAAGGACAGAGGTTGCTCAGAAGGTAGCGGAAGGCCTGTAGGGCCAGGAAGATGGCCTTGAGCTCGAGGAGGTTGATTTCTAACAAAGACTTGTCTGGGGACCAGTTGCCCTGAGTACAATGGCCCTCGTAATGTGCACCCCAGCCCATCAGGGAGGTATCTGTTGTCAGGATCTTTTGTGGTGCTGGTGCTTGGAAAGGCATCTCTGTCCTGAGGTATTGTGGGGACTGTTAACAGTTGAGGGAGGTCACCAGTCTGTGGGTGACCCTTACCCTGTCTCTCAGGTTGTCTGTGGCCTATGTCCATTGGAATCTCAGGCAACACTGGGCTGCTCGCATGTGCAGGCGAGCTCAGGGTGTGACATGAATCGTTGAGGCCATGTGTCCTAACAAGTGGAGGAGCGGGCTGGATGGTCCTCTCTATGAGGAGGAAGGCCTTGACCTGCAGAATGTCCAGCTGGGCTCCTATGAACTCCAGGATCTTGAAATGGGGATATACTGGACTTGGGGTACTTTATAAGAAGCCTAACTTCTGCCAGGTTTGAATTCTAAGCCTTGTGGCTTGGCTGGCCTCGAGGGCCATGCTGCTTCTGATGAGCCAGTCGTCCAGGTAGGGGCACACATGGGCCCCTTGGGGGCACACATGGGCGGCCATGACCACCAGGCACTCTGTGAAGACCCTGAGAGGCGGCGAGGCAAGGCCGAATGGCAGTACCCTGTACTGGTAGTATTCCCCCCCCCCCCCCCAAATCTACCTGTCTGTGGGAGGCATGGACCGGGAGGTGAGTGTATGCGTCCTTGAGCAGAGCCAGTCTCCCTGGCGGAGGTAGAGCAGCAGTGACCCCCAAGGGAGAGCATCTTGAACTTCTCACTCACCAGGAACTTGTTCAAGTTGCGCAGGTCCAGGATGGGCCAGAGGCCCCCTGTTCTTTTTGGGACAAGGAAATACCTTGAGTAAAACCCCTTTCCCCAGAGGTGTTGGCGTACAGGCTCCACTGTCCTGTCCCTGAGTAAGCCTGTGAGTTCTGTGACGAGCAAGGCCTGGTGGAGGAGAGGCCATGATGGTTCTCTTACGAAGACGTTTGGAGGGTTCTGCTGTAGAATGAGGTGTAACCCTCCCTCACCATCTGTGGGGCCCACTGGTCCGTGGTGAAGCTTGACCAGTTGTGGGCTGAGGTGGGACCAGTTGTGGGCTGAGGTGGGACTCCTGGAGGAGGGGAAGCCCTGCCCAGGGAGCCAAAAGCTGGACCAGCTGTGGGCTGAGGTGGGACTCCTGGAGGAGGGGAAGCCCTGCCCAGGGAGCCAAAAGCTTACCCTGGTTGGGTGAGGGCTGGTGTCTGGGGCTTGGGGTCTTGGGCTTCCAAGGCCCATGCCATTGGCTTTTGGGCTGCGAGGCCTGGTGATGCTGCCGCTGCCCTGAGTAAGGCTGGTAGGGCCAAGGCCTGGTGATGGCCCTTTTTTCTCAAGGAAAAGGGCTTTTCCCCTGAGGATTTTTTCTTGAGGAGGATAGAGATCTTCCTGGACAGCCTTTGCCAAGTCACTACCCTTGGCCTCGATTTCAGCTGCCTTGTCGGACATCGGTTTCTTGAACAAGTTCTCGCCATTGCAAGGGTCACCCAGCAGCTTTTCTTGCACCCACTGCTCAAGGTCCAAGGTTTGTAACCATGCTTGGCACAAGGCACCAATGCCAGCGACTACCACCCTGGCTGCAGACTCAAACCCGTCGTAGACGGCCCTAGAGAGGAATTTGGAAAAGTCCCGGATGCCTGCCGCCAGGGACTGGAACCTCTGCAGGGGTTCCCCGGCAATGCCCGCCGAGAACACAGACTCCTGGATCAGGCTTTTTAGGTACATTACCATATACACTTTGTATGCCTGGATACAGCACCCAAGCACAGCACCCTGATAACCACTTGCGGCCCAGGGTGTCGGGGCCCGGGCCTCCCTGCCGGGAGGGGGGAACCAAAGAGCAAGCTTTTTGGCTCTTCAGTTTCTGCATGGAGGACTCAACCACCATGGAGTTGTGGGGGGGAGTTGCTGTTTATGAAACCTGGGGCCCCGGTAGATAGTGTCCAGGACCAACTGACGACAAACAGAGGCCGGGTTCTCCCACATCCTGAGTAGCCGCCTCTCGAGGATGGGTGGAACTGACACCACGAGTCTCCCCTTGGGAGACTCATATTGCAGGATCTCGAGTTCCTCAGTGCGCGGATCCTCCTCCGATTCAGTTTGAACCAAAAGAGCCCAGCCCATGTTGTGGATGAGGTTTTGAAAGGCTACGCCCTCAGGCAGTGAGTAGCACCGAGGCTCCGGGGGAGAGTGCTCGGAGGGGACATCCCTATGTCAGGAGGTTTCCGAAGAGGCCTCCTCCTCGGTCTCCTATTCGGATCCAGAGGGTGTCGAGGAATCTTTCTCAAGGGAAGCCCCAAGGAATTGGGGTCCCCCAGAGCATCTGGGGTTGGACTCCTGAAAACTCACCGGGAGGGACAGAATCCCCCAAGGAGCATGACCAAGACCTCGATAGACCCCAAGGACATACCCGAGGATGATGGTGCTTGGTGCCCAGCTTGACATCCAGGGACTCCCCCAAGGTCGGGGGGCCCAGTATCAAGGCCTGGTGTCGGGGCTGATGATGCTGGAAAACCAGACATCAATACCTGCTGCAAGGCCAGGATGGAGGAGATGCTCTGCTCCTCAGCAGCCATTCGGGACTCGAGGCCCGATGGCTGTGCAGCCTTTGGCGTGGACACGGAGGGCCTCTGGTCTGATGCTGGCACTCCGGAGAGTGTCCTCAAGGAGGACTACAGGTTCACAGTTCCTTGCGCGGTCTCCACCGGCTGAGGACTCCTGTCTCGAGACTTTGAGGGCGCTGCTCCGAGTCACCCAAGTCCTGTCACAGGACACTGCCAGGTTTCATTGGGGGCACCATAGCAGGCCTCAGTGCCTATTTCTTGGGAAAGTCTGAGGCCGTGCCGGAGAAGCCGCTGCCATAGGACTCAGAGGACACCCGACCCCACTATAAGTGCCGGCTTTGGAGCTCGGTGATGGGGGAGGCTGAAGCAGAGTAAGATCTCAGGAACCCCTGCAACTTACCGCTTTTTGTTCATTTTGGGAGTCACGGCCTAGCACAGGTCGCAGGTGCAGCTGTCGTGGTCCGGGTCCGGGTCCAGGCAGTGGAGACAGCAGTCATGGGTATTGGTAACTGAAATAGCCTGACTGCAGCGGTCACATTTCTTGAACCCACCAAGAGTTATGGTGGGAGAACGCCCAACCGGGGTAGGCAACCCGCGGGTGAAAATTGGCACGAAGGCCAGAAGAGGAGGAACCTCGAGGGAAAAACAGAAAAGAGAGCCAAGGACAGCACTGACGGTGCCGGCTCAAAGTGGAAAGGGAACTGGTACGCAAACCGGAGATATAAATGGATTTTCAGAACTTTTTCCAGGGGAGTAAAGGACGACGTTTGTTGGGTTCCGCTGAAAAAAAAAGACTGAACAAGATGGCACCCTTGGGTCGGAAGGGGACCATTCATTTGTGGTAGCATTCCTAAAGACTTTCTCTGAAAGCTGGGGAAATGCTCCGCACGGGCTCAGTCTGTACCGATGTCACCCATATGTGAGGACTGACTTCCTGCATGTTCCTGCAGAAAGCCTTTTTCAAAGACCGGGAGGCTGTAGAAATAGAAGGCATGAAATGAAGCTGTAAGGAGGTAAACTTAAAACCAACATTAGAAAATACTTTTTCACAGAAATGGTGGATGCCTGGTATGCCCTCCTGAAAGAGGTGGTGGTGGGGGGGAAAAAAGAGTGATTGAATTCAAAAAGGCATGAGACAGACAGGCTCAAAGCATAGGCAAGAGGATGTATTCAAAGTAAACGCAAATAGCTTCTAAAGTACTGGACAGAAAGCATAGCTACTCATCTGTTAACAGGTGATCTCCGGGGACAGCAGGAATTGAGTCTTTACATATGGGTATTGTCGGCAACGACTGAGCCCGCGTGGGGACACTCCCCAGCGTCCTATAGGAAAGCTTTTGAGAGCATCCCACTGCATCTGCGCTGCTGCCTTCCCGCCTTTCCAACTCTCCATCTTCAGTTGGGTTTGTAGCTGAGACAAAAGGAGAGAGAGAGAGAGAGAGAGAGAGATACAACTCCCAGGGGAGGTGGGTCGGTTGTGAAGACTCAATTCCTGCTGTTCCCGGAGATCACCTGTTACAGGTGAGTAACTACGCTATCTCCAGGAACAAGCAGAAATGTAGTCTTCACATATGGGAACTCCCAAGCTTAGAGATGCCAGGGAGATGACCCCATAGAGCAGCTAAAGCCAGGTTGAGGTGGGTCATGAATCCTCCCAAGGATCTCTGGTATCGAAACCCGGGATGGGGGGGGGTAGGAGTTGTTCTAAGTCTAAAAGAGATGCTGGAGAACAGCCTTGGCAAACGAGGCATCCGGGCGGGGGTCCTTGTCTCAGCAATAATGGGCCACAAAATTGTGAACCGAGGACCAAGTGGCTGCTTTGCAAATGTCATCGATGGATACCGAGCGAAGGTTGGCCATAGAGGCAGCCATTGCTCTAACACTGTGAGCTGTGACATGACCTTCGAGAGAAAGTCCCTTACTCTCATGGGTAAAGCATATGCAGTCTGCAATCCACCTGGAGTGTTCTCTTGGAGACTGGTAACCCCAGGTGGCTGGAATAAAAGGCAACAAAAAGCAGAGAAGCCTTTCTATGCTGCCTAGTTCTCTGAAGGTAAAAGGTCAAAGCTCTTTTACAATCCAGAGTATGAAGATTTCTTTCTGCATTTGAGGCATGAGACCTAGGGAAGAAGACAGGAAGATAAACAGACTAGTTTAAATGAAAAGGCGAAACCACCTTTGGCATAAAGTGAGGATGAGTCCTAAGGACTACTTTATCATGGTGGAACCTTGTGCAAGGAGGATCAGCCACTAAAACTTGTAGCTCACTAATGCGTCTTGCAGAAGTGAGAGTAATTAGGAAGATTACCTTCCAGGAAAGAAGCTTTAGGGATGTAGTGGCTAAGGGCCCGAATGGTGGCTTCATGAGCTGTCCGAGGATGCGATTTAAGTCCCATGCCACAGGTGGTGGCTTAATGGGAGGCTTAGTTAAGAGTAAACCTCTCATAAGCCACACCACAAGTGGCTGAGGAGACGACAGATTGTTCAAAGGGCTTGTAGGAAGCCATAATGGCACTAAAGTGGACTCTTACTGAATTGGTCTTGAGACCAGAGGATGAAAGATGGAGGAGATACTCCAGTAATGCCTCTACGGGAACTGAAAAAGGATCAAGTTCCTTCTTTGAACACCAGCTACAGAACCTTTTCCAGTTAAAAGCATAAGCCCGCCTTGTGGAAGGTTTCCTTGAGGCTAAAAAGATATCTTTAACCTGCTGAGAGAGGTTGACAACCTGGAATTCTAAGCTCTCAGCAGCCATGCCATCAGGTGTAAAGAGTGAGGATTTGGGTGCAAAAGCGTCCCATCCTCCTGGGATAGACAACCTGGAGCACATCCCAAGTACAGAGGCCTGGCTTGAGAGAGACGTAGAAGCAGTGGATACCATGTCTGTCGTGGCCAGCGTGGGCCTATGAGGATCATATGGCCCCTGTCTCTCTGGAGTTTGAAAAGAGTCTTGGGAATGAGGGGAAGTCCTGACCCCAGTGGAGGTGGAAAGCATCCCTTGACTGACTGTTCCGAGCCGGAATTCAGGAACAGAATTGGGGAAGTTTGGCATTCTGAGTTCTTGCAAAATAGGTCTATATCTGGGGTTCCCCAGATTCGAGCAATCTGTTCTGAATGAAGAGATCACTTGTGTGACAGCAGCACTTGACTGAGTTTGTCTGCCAGGAGATTCTGTGTGCCTGGGAGCTACACCGCCAGTAGGTGAATCGGAAGGCCTCTTGCAAAGGACCAGCGGTGTAGAGCTTCGTTGCACAATGCCTGAGAGCCTGTTCCACCCTGTTTGTTTACATAGAACATGGCTACCTTATTGTCCATCTGGACAAGGACTGTCTTGTAGCGCAGATGGTCCTGAAAAACTCAGAGCGTAGAAGATGGTTCTGGGTTCCAGTAGATTTATGTGAAGACAAATCTCCTGTTTGGTCCAGAGACCTTCAGTGGAGAGATTGTCCATATGAGCCCCCCAACCTGACTTGGACTCATCCGTCATCAAGGTAGTTTGGTACAATGACTGCTGAAAAGATGACCCTAAGAGAAGGTTTCCAGTGTTTGCCACCACTGAAGGGATGAGATTAGGCGTGCAGAGCTTCTGATTTTGTCCCCCAGATGACCTGATGCCTGTGTCCACTGAGAGGATAAGGTCCACTGAGCTGCTTGCATGTGTAGGCGAGCATAGGGGACCACACGTACAGTGGACGCCATATGCCCCAGCAACTGAAGCATTTCTCAAGCAGTCAGTAAAGTTTTCATAGCTTCTTGAGACGCCAGTTGAACTATTCAAGCGCAGCAGGGTTGTGGCAGGAAAGCCTTTGACTGCCTTGTGTCTAGAAGAGCCCCTATGAACTCTAGAGACTGAGAAGGGGTGAGATGGGATTTTGTAAGATTTATGACCAATCCCAGATATTGTAGGATTTGCATCGTGCAAGAAAGAGCTGAGCAGGCTTCTGGAGCTGTTGGTGCTCGGATTAGCCAGTCGTCTAAGTAGGGGAAGACGAATATCCCTAGAGTCCTTAAAAATGCTGCTACCACTGCCATGCATTTCGTGAAAACTCTTGGGGCAGAAGCCAGGCCAAAGTGTAGAACTCTATACTGGTAATGTCTTCTCTGAAAGAGGAATCTAAGAAACTTCCTGTGCTTTGCATGAATAAGGATATGTGTATAGGAGTCTTTTAGGTCTAGAGAACATAGCCAATCCTGACTCTGAATGTAAGGGAGGAGTGTTCCGAGAGAGATCATCTTGAATTTTTCTCGGAAGAGGTACTTGTTTAACTCCCTGAGGTGTAGTATAGGCCTGTACCTGCCTGTTTTCTTTGGAATAAGGAAGTAGGGGGAGTAGAAACCTAGGCCTTGTTGAGAAAGAGGTACCTCCTCTATCGCTCCCTGAGCAAGGAGTGAGGTGACCTCTTGATACAAGAGAGTGGTGAGGGGGGCCCCGAGAACTGAACTCTCTTGGAGTAGAGAGAGGGGGCATGCTGTGGAAGTGGAGTTTGTACCACTCTGTCACTATGGAGAGAGTCCAATGTTCTGATGTTATCTGTTGCCACCTCTTGGCAAAGTAGCACAGTCTGCCTGGAATATTGAGAGGCTCTAGTATTTCTAGAGGAAGGATGGCTAGGTTCTCTAGGAAAAAGTAACAGACCTCACGGAGGCTTGACTGCTGGGCTGGTGGAGCGCTTGGGACTGCTGCTGTCCCTTCTGGGGAGCATGGACTGGACAGTGGCCAACTTGGTATAAGATGGATAGAATTTCTTTTTTCTTGTCGAAAAAGGTTTTTTTAACTGTCTTTTTCTTAGCTGGGTTGGCAGTGGTCCTGGATAGTCTATTTAAAGTAGTGTTCTTGGACTCAAGCTGAGAAGCTTTATCCTGCCAGTCCTTGCCAAAAAGGTTTTCTCCTGTGCAAGGAATATTTCCCAGCTTATCTTGCACCCACTGCTCTAAATCAGATGCTTGTAGCCAAGCAATCCGACGTGCACCAATAGAAATAGCAGAGGTTCTGCTAATGCATTTGAAACAATCAAAGGTTGCCCTGTTCATGAACCGAGACACATTTTGGGCATGCTTAACAAGAGTAAGAAAACTGGCCCTCTTGTCATCGGGGAGAAGAGGGACTATGAGTTCCAAATCCTTAGGAACCTCTCGAAGAAACATACCCATGTAGAGTATGAAAGAACTTATTCTGACCGACAGTATAATGGCTGAAAACATCGAGTCCTCGCCTCACGGCCCGGAGGATTAGAGGAATGTGTCTTAGCACTTTTGATCCGGCGAATCGCTGATTCCATGACCATAGAATGGCGTGGTAACTGTGTGTTTTGGAACCCGGGACACTGCGGTACCCGGTACATTGTATCGAGTCTTCGGGAATGTGGATATATCGTTAAGGGTGTTTCTCACATTCGAAGCATGAGATCATGCAGGATCCTGTGTATGGGAAGAGTTACAGCCTCCTTGGGGGCTGTTTGATACTTTAGAATTTCAAATTCTTCAGCTCTCTGTTCCTTTTCGGGGTGTCACGGTGATCGAGAGGCCCCGAGACACATCCCGTATAAAGTCTTGAAAAGACATGTCCTCCGGAGGGATCATTCGCCATTGCGGCGAAGGAGAGGGATCCTCCGGAAGAACCGCTCCGGTATCGATGAATTCATCAGAATCATTGGATTCGGAAGAATTGAAGTATCGACGGGCCGGGTGCTCCCGTACTGCCTGTCTGTACCAATCGAAGTCGGCATTGGAATGCCTCGACACTGGACCCTCTATGCCAGACACCGATTCTAGGGCTGGCATGGTTGGTAGCATGGAAAGCGGCAGAACAGTAGCTGCAGATACATACGGTACCAGAACCAACTGTAGCAGCTTTAGCGGTACAGAGGCTGCTAACTAGGCTGCTAGGCTACGCTCAATGGCTAGGGAGCGTTGATCTATGGAGCCTGCCGATGTCTGGGTGTCTGTACCGGTGCAGCGAGCCACAACCCCAGAACATGCCACCAAGAGCTCTCCAGAGGTGGATGCCTCGGGAACATCTTGGGACCCCGTTAATGCTTTGGAACCAAGGACCTCCTGCCGGGGTTGTTTGGCCGGTGTATTCTCCTCAAGGGCAACGCTGGAAGCATCTGGATGCTTAGAAAGAGATCTACCCTTTGAGAACTGACTGGTCTTCGAAGACGACCTAGGTTTGGTTACCTGAGATCCATGGGAGGAAGGATGAAGCCCTGGATGACTGATGCAATGGGCATTGCATCCAAAGCAAAAAGTATGCCAAGCTTGGCAGCTCTATTTTGCAGGCTCCTCTCAGTCATCTTTCTGCAGAGGAGACACTCTGATGGAGAATGGTCTGAGCCCAGACATTTAAGACACCAGCCGATGCCTGGGTATCGGTATCGGGCGAAGCGGCCGGTACCCCAGAGCATGGCACCAGTAGTTCTACCGAGGTTGGGCCTCGAGAACATCCTGGAGCCCCGATGATGCTTTGGAAGCCGAAGCCTCCCGCTGGGGCAATTTTGCCAGTGTGAGTCCCTCTAGTGCAACGCAACAGGCATCTCGATACTTAGGAGATCTACCCTTTGAGGACCAGCTAGATTTATGTTTAGTTACCCGAGATCAATGGGAGGAAGACGAAGCCCTGGAAGATGTTGATGTCACAGATGCTGCATCGGAGGGAAAAAGGGTGCTAAGTTTAGCAGCTCGGTTTTGCCGGCCCCTCTTCAACATCATCCCACAGGCAACACACTCTGAGATAGAGTGGTCAGAACCTAAACATTTGAGGCACCACTCATGGGTGTTGGTGACAGAGATGGTACCGCCACACTTGGAACACTTTTTAAAACCCGAGGTGAGTTTTTCCATTGTAGAAGAAAGTTGGGCCTAGGGCGCAAAAAGGCGCGTGGCACAAGAGGAGAAAAAAAGCTGGAAGACTCCAGGAAAGATTTCCTTGTTAAAAAAAAAAAAAAAGAAAAGAAAGAACCGCGGAAAACGAAGAACTAGAGAGACACAGTTGGGAAAGGGGGAAAGGCAGCATGCAGGCGTTGTAGGATGCTCCCAAAAGCTTTTTAATTGGACACTGGGGAGCGTTCCCGCGCAGGCTCAGTCGGTACAGACGATACCCATATGTGAAGACTACATTCCTGCTTGTTCCTAGAGATAAAGCTTTTTTTTTTAATATTTTAAAAATAAAAGACGACACTGGTGGAACCGGTATGCGCGTCGACAGGAAGGCATACGCGACCACAAAAACCTAGTTACTCACCTGTAACAGGTGATCTCCTGGAACAGCAGGAATTTAGTCCTCACACATGGATATCGTCGGTAGCGATGGAGACTGTGCGGGAACGCTCCCCAGCGTGCAATAAGAACGCTTTTGGGAGCATCCCTCAGCACATGCGCACTGCCTTCCCGCCTCTCCAACTGTCCCTCTTCAGTTAAGTTTGTAGCTGAGTGAAAGGATAGAGGGAGAGAGGACAGAGACAGACAACTCCTAGGGGAGGTGGGTGGGTTGGTTGTGAGGACTAAATTCCTGCTGTTCCCGGAGATCACCTGATACAGGTGAGTAACTATGCTATCCCAGGGAACAAGAGGGAATGTAGTCCTCACATATGGGGACTCCCTAGCTGAAGATGCCAGGGAGATAGCCCCAGGAAGGTGCCACCGTCAAGGGTGAGGATCCTTCCTCCCATGGATCTCTGGCATCCCACCAGGGTTGGTGGGTAGGAGTTGGTTTACGTTTGAAAAAGGTTTTGAAGAACAGCTTGGCCAAAGAAGGCATCCCGACGGGAGGCTTTATCTAGGCAGTAGTGGGATGTGAAGGTGTGTAGCGAAGCCCAGGTGGCTGCTCGACAAATGTCATCGATAGACACAGAGTGGAGATTAGCCATAGAAGCTGCCATGGCCCTGACATTATGAGCTGTGACATAGTCCTGAAGAGGAAGACCTTACTCTCATAACTAAAGGATATGCACTGGGCAATCCATTTAGAGTAGTTACTCACCTGCAACAGGTGTTTTCCAGGTCAGCAGGAATCAGTCCTCACATATGGGTGACATCGGCGCCGATGAAGCCCCAGCGGAGCATTTCCCCAGCTTTCTATGAAAGTCTTTGGGAATGCAGGCACGCATGCACGGTTCCCTTCCCGCCTAAAGGTGCCATCTTACCTCAGTCAAATGACATAGCTAAGAACAGCACACAAAAAAATTAAAAATAAACTATGTACAACTGCAACTCCCAGGGGAGGAGGGAGGGTTGTGAGGACTGATTCCTGCTGCTCCTGGAGAACACCTGTTACAGGTGAGTAACTACTCTTTCTCCAGGACCAAGCAGGAAGTCAGTCCTCACATATGGGTGACTCCCTAGCTCTGGGCTACCAAGGAACCCAGGCTGAACAAGAGAACTCCCTCTAGTCTCAGCAGCAAAGAAAGGCTTTTCAAGGACACAACCTCCACTGGTAGCCCAACAGAGGGCAGGAGTTGCCTAAACCTCAAAGAGATTCCGGAGCACTGCTTGGCCAAAAGCACTGTCCCTACAGGACTCCCTCTCCGGGCAGTAATGGGCCGCAAAAGTCTGGCTTGAAGACCAAGTTGCAGCCCTGCAGATGTCTACCAAGGGCACAGAGCGGAGATGAGCCACTGAGGCAGCCATCGCCCTGACACGATGGGCTGTGACCCTACCCTGCAAGGGAAGGTCAGCCGCCTTGTAAGCCCAGGTGATAGTTAGCTACCCAGATGGACACGGTACGCTTGGACACAGCCAACCCCAACTTATTGGGGTCAAAGGATACGAAGAGCTGAGTAGCCCTTCTATGCCCTTGCGTACAGTCAAGGTAGAAGGATAAGGCCCTCCTACAGTCCAGGGTATGCAGGACTGCTTCAGCCTGGCTTGCATGAGGCCTAGGGAAGAATGTTGGAAGAACCACCTCCTGGTTGAGGTGGAAAGAGGAGACAACCTTAGGGAGGAACTTGTGATGAGTCCTAAGGACTACCCTGTTCCTATAAATCCTGGGGTAAGGCCTATCACAGACCAGGGCCTGAAGCTCACTTACTCGCCTAGCCGAGGTAAGGGCTATCAGGAAGAGTGTCTTCCAGGAGAGGAAGCGTAGTGGACAAGTAGCCATCGGCTCAAAAGGTGGGCGAGTCAGCTGCTGCAAGACCACATTTAGCTCCCACTCAGGGGCAGGACGACGGATGGGAGGCATGAGCAAAAGCAAGCCCCTGAGAAAGCGGGACACCAAGGGGTGACCAGACAAAGAATGTCCCTCCACCAGAGAGTGGTGAACTGCTAGAGCTGAGAGGTGTACCCGAACAGAATTGGACTTAAGTCCCTGATTTGATAAGTGCAGTAGGTACTGAAGCACTACTGGCACAGTACAAGAGAAAGGGTCCTCTGTACGGAGCTGACACCACACAGAAAACCTTTTCCATTTGAGAGCATAGGTTTTCCAAGTGGACTGTTTCCTAGAGGCTAGGACAACCTCCTCAACTTCCTGAGGTAGGCCCCAGGAAGCCAAAACTACCCTTGCAGCCTCCAGGCCATCAAATTGAGAGCTTTGAGATTGGGGTGCAGAAGGGAACCCTGCTCCTGTGAGAGAAGGTCGGGTTGCAACCCCAGAGGTAGTGGAGGATCCACCGCCAGTTGAAGCAGAAGAGGAAACCAAGGCTGTCTCGGCAACCTGGGAGCCACCAGCAGGACAGAGGCCTTGTCCTGAAGAATCTTGAAGAGAGTTCGGGCCACCAAGGGCGTGGGAGGCCCTGAGACCAGGATATCAGAAAAGCATCCGCTGCTATCCGTACAGGATGCGGTTGCCTGGAGCAGAACTTTGGCAGTTGGTTGTTCATTGGGCTGGCAAAGAGATCTATCAAAGGGAGACCCCATTTTAGGAAGATCCTCTGAACTACTGAAGGATGCAGCTGCCACTCGTGGGGCTGCAGTATTCTGCTTAACCTGTCTGCCAGGTAGTTGTCCTGTCCTGGAAGGTACACAGCCTTGAGGAGCATGTTGTGCTTGAGGGCAAATGAACAAAGGTCCTGAGCCTCCCAACAAAGGATCCTGGACCCAGTCCCGCCCTGTTTGTTCACATAAAACATGGCTACTTGGTTGTCTGTCTGAATCAGGACAGATTGGTGAGCCAGGGTAGGAGAGAAAGCTTTGAGTTCGAGGAGATTGATCTGCTGTGCAGCTTCCCAAGGAGACCACAAGCCCTGGGTGCACTTGCCCAGACAATGAGCTCCCCAGGCAGAGGTGTCTGTGGTCATCACTACCGTGTACCCTGGAATCTGAAAAGGTACCCCCTTCAGTAGATTGGGTGGGTGCAGCCACCAGTTGAGGGAGTGCAGAAATTGTCTGGACACCCTTATCCTGTCTCTGAGGCTGCCTGGCCTGTGACCTGTGACCACTGAGACCGAAGGCACCACTGCGCAGGCCTCATATGGAGCCTGCCATTGGGGGTCACATGTACTGTCGAAGCCATGTGGCCCAGAAGCCTCAGGCAGAGTCTGGCGGAGACCAGTGACCTGCTGAGAAACTGATTTGCCAAGGCCATCAACCTTTGGGCCTTGTCTGCTGGCAAGAAAGCCTTTGCCAGCAGAGTCCAGCCTTGCTCCTATGAACTCCAAGTTCTGGGAGGGGAGCAAAGTGGACTTTGCAAAGTTTATGACAAACCCCACCCTTTGGAGAAGAGCAATAGTGCTGAGGGTGGCCTGTTTGGCCTCCTGGCACGTCTGACCCCTGATGAGCCAGTCGTCCAGATAGGGGAAGACAAAAATGCCCTGGTTTCTCAGGTAGGCCGCCACCACTGCTAGGCACTTTGTGAAGACTCTGGGGGCGGAGGTGAGGCCGAAAGGCAGCACTCTGTATTGATAATGGTTTCCTCCAACAATGAACATGAGGTACTTTCTGTGGTGTGGATGAATGAGGATGTGAGTGTACGCATCCTTTAGATCTAAGAAGCATAGCCAATCTCCCTGCTGGAGGTAGGGCAGAAGTGTCCCAAGAGTAAGCATCTTGAACTTCTCTTTCACTAGGAACTTGTTGAGGTTCCTGAGGTCCAGAATGGGTCGAAAGCCTCCGGTTCTTTTGGGCACCAGGAAATATCTGGAGTAGAAAACATGACCTTGGAAGTGGGGAGGCACAGGCTCCACCGCCCTGTCCACCAACAGACCTTGAAGCTCTTGCAGGAGAAGGTCTGTGTGCAGGGGAGGCCTTGGAGGCTCCCCTGGAAAATATGGTGGAGGCAGTTGGTGAAAATGCAGGGCATAACCCTTGTGGACTATGTCCAACACCCAACTGTCCCCGGTGATAAGGGGCCACTGGTGGGCAAAGAGGGTGAGGCAACCTCCTGTGCAGGGTTGGGAGAGTAGTGAAGGAGAGGCTACGCTCAAGGAGTCAAAAACCCCCAACCTGCTGAGTGGTAGCAGGGGCCGGTGGCTTGGGGGTTCTCTGCCTACGGGGCCCATTACCCTGCCCCTTGGCTTGCTGACCCTGGCGGGCAGCTTGGGTAGCCTGATATTCCGGGTACTGTTTGTAGGCAGTGCCCTTCCTCGGGTAAAAGGGCTTTTTACCCGAGCCCTTCTTTTTATGAGAAGGGGCAGAGGTCTTCCTTGACAGCCTTGTCCGGGTGAGGTGCTCAGTTTCGAGCTGAGCGGCCTTCTCGGTCATGGGCTTGCCAAAAAGGTTCTCACCTCGGCAAGGGACATCGACCAACTTGTCCTGAACCCATGGCTCGAGGTCCGATGACTGCAGCCATGCCTGGCGTCAAGCCGCGATGCCGGCTGCCACAACTCGAGTCGAAGCCTCGAAGCCATTGTAGGCGGCGCGGGACATGAACTTCGAGCAGTCCCGAATCCCCGAGGACAAGGTCTTGAATCTCTGCAAGGGTTCCCCGGAGAGTCCAGCAGAGAAACCAGCCAACTACTTGGTGAGGGTACCACAATACATGCCCATGTACAGCTAGTAAGACTGGACACGGCAAGCAAGCAGAGCCCTAGAAGCACTTTCTACCGACGCCATTGAGGTTCGGGGCCTCCGTGCCGGGGGGCACTGCGGAGTGCATCTTCTGACTCTTCAGACGATGCATGGCCAATTCCACAAACATGGAGTGGTGGGGTAGCTGTGCCTTCTGAAAGTCAGGGCTCTTCCTGAGTCGATAGATCGAGTCAACTCGCTTGCTTAAAACCGGCGACGAGGCCGGTGCCTCCCACATCCGGAAGGGGAGCCGTTCCAGCATCGGAGGAACCGGGACAGTAAAGGCCTCCTTCGGAGGAGAGTCATACTGTAGGGCCTCGAGCTCTTTAGCTCGAGGCTCCTCATCGGGGTCCACCAGGATAGCCAAGGCAGCGGCCATATCCCGGACGAACTCCGAGAACCGAGGATCCTCCGGAGGGGATCTACTCCAGGGTTCAGACTGCGGTGAGTTCGACGGGACACACCGAGTCTTGAAGGTGTCAGGAGACGCCTTGTCCTCCGTCTCCCAAGCTGACTCGTCCAAGGAAGAGTCCGGGTCCGAACCCATGAGGCCCTAGAGCACCCACCACGACGCCGAAGGCACCGGGGTCAACACCCTCGGTCCCGAACAGGAGGTCAAGGGAGACAGCGACCGAGGTCGCCCTCGGTCTCGAACGGGAGGTCGAGGGAGACCGCAACCGAGGTCGACTCCGAGCCACGATGGACTAAAGAATCGGCTCTGTCTCCAGGGTTGACTTCGAAGTCGATGTCCCGGTGGTCGGGGCAGATGCGCCAGACAGGCTGGCCATCAGTGCCCGCTACTGCTCCATGAAGGCAGACAATCTGCTCTCCAAGGCTGTCATCCTGAGACTCAGCTCGGGAGACGCAGCAGCCACCGACGGACCCGACGTCGGCTCCCTGAGAGGAGAGTCCTCGAGTACTACGGGGCTTACGTGTCCAGCAGACTCCGGCTCCACGCAAGGAACTTTAGCAGGCTTCTCGTGTTCCACGGGCCCGGGGCGACGGTCGGGGGTCTTAGACCTGGCCCTCGAGGAACCAGGGACCTCCTCTGATGACGCCCTCGTGAGCCGCTTCTTCCTCTTGCGTCCCCGGTCGGAGGACCCCCTGTCCGAGGAGCTTCGACAGCGCTCGGGATCGGAATCCCGAGATGTCGAGGCCTCAGACGAGGTCCGGGCCCGGGCGGAGGCTGAGTCAGAGAAAAGCCTTTCTTTTTGCTGCTGTCGACTTCGGAGTGCCTTGGAAGACATCTTTCCACATGGCCCGCACGACTTAGGGTCATGGTCGGAGCCGAGGCACCGAAGGCAGCAGTCGTGTGTGTCGGTGAGAGACATTAATTTCTTACACCGATCACACTTCTTAAAACCGCTGGAAGCCATCGGGGGAAAAAGAGTCCCCGCGAGGTCAAAGGACCGGACTTCCAGGGAAAAATGGAAAAAAGGGCGCGAACGCCAGCCACGAAGGGCAAAAACCGAAAAAGAAGAATTGCGCTCGATATCGGTGTACCGAACCCGGCGGGAGGGGAACCAGTGTCGAACCGGTAGAAAAAACAGCAAAAATCGCCAAAAAAACCTAATTTTAACCGGGAAAACAGGACACACGTCCGGGGGGCTTCACGGAAAAAAAGAGACTTTAGGTGAGAAGGGAACCGCGCATGCGCGCCTGCATTCCCAAAGGCTTTAATAGAAAGCTGGGGAAATGCTCCGCTGGGGCTTCATTGGCGCCGATGACACCCATATGTGAGGACTGACTTCCTGCTTGATCCTGGAGAAAGATAAAGTTCTTTTGGAGAATGGAAGTCCCAAATGACTAGGGTCAAAAGCTATAAAAAGTTGTGAAGACTTTCTTTGTTGCTGTGTTCTTTGTATGTAAAAGGCCAAGGCCCTTTTACAATCCAAAGTATGAAGGTTCCTTTCAGCATTAGAGGCGTGAGGTCTGGGAAAAAATACAGGAAGGTAAATTGATTGATTTAAATGAAAAGGCGAAAACACCTTTGGCATAAAATGTGTGCGACTTCGAAGAGCAACCTTATCATGATGAAACCTAGTATAAGGAGGATCAGCCACTAAAGCTTGCAATTCACAGATACGGCGGGCAGAGGTGACTGCAATTAGGAAGATGACTTTCCAGGTTAAAAACTTAAGGGCTGCAGTGGCTAAAGGCTGAAAAGACGGCTTCATGAGCTGCCCGAGAACTAGATTTAGATCCCATGCCACCGGTGGCGGCTTGATGGGAGGCTTGGTTAATAGGCGGCCTCTCATAAATCTTGATATGAGTGGATGAGAGAAAATTGGTTGCCCATTCAGAGGCTTACAAGAAGCTGCAATTGCACTAAGATGGACTCTTACCGAATCGGTTTTTAGACAATACCACCATAAGTGGAGGAGATACTCTAGTATCAATTCTAAGGGTACGACCAGGGGGTTTAATCCCTTCCTGGAGCACCAAATAGTAAAACGTTTCCACTTGAAGGCATAAGATCTTCTTGTGGTAAGTTTCCTAGAAGCTCTAAGTAAGCGTAGCTACTCACCTATAACAGGTGTTCTCCAGGAGCAGCAGGAATCCGTCCTCACATATGGGTGACGTCGGCGTCGACGGAGCCCTCGTGCGGAGCATTTCACCAGCTTTCAAAGAAAGCCTTTGGGAATGCAGCGCACATGCGCGGTCCCCTTCCCGCCCAAGGGTGCCATCTTGCTCAGTCTGATGACATAGCTAAAAGACCGCAAAAAATAAAATGAAATATATAGGACTGCAACTCCAAGGGGAGGTGGGAGGGTCGTGAGGACTCATTCCTGCTGCTACTGTAGAACACTTGTTACAGGTAAGTAACTATGCTTTCTCCAGGACCAAGCAGGAAGTCAGTCCTCACATATGGGACTCCCCGGATCTAGGCTACCGAGAACCCAAAGCTGAAAAATAAGCTTCCTCTACAGCCTCAGCATGCGAGATAAGAATCTTCTCTGAGAACGCCCCCGAACGGTAACCCAACACAAGGGCTGGCGGGTAGGAGTTGCCTAAACCTCAAAGAGATTACGGAGTACCGCCTCTCTGAAAGAACTGTCCCTGCGGGACTCCCTCTCGAAGCAGTAATGGGCCGCAAAAGTCTGGCTTGAAGACCAAGTAGCAGCCCGGCAGATGTCTGCCAATAGAACAGAGCGAAGATGAGCTACTGACGCAGTCATCGCCCTGACACAGTGGGCTGTGACACAAACCTGCAAGGAGAGGAAGGCTGCCCTGTACGCCCAGGCAATACAGTCTGCTACCCAAATGGACAGGGTACGCTTGGAGACAGGTAACCCCAGTCTATTAGGGTCAAAAGAGACGAAGAGCTAGACAGTCCTTTGATGCACCTGTGTACGGTCAAGGTAGAAAGACAACACCCTCCTACAGTCCAGGGTATACAAGACCATTTCAGCCCAGCTGGCATGCGGTCTGGGAAAAAAGATCAGAAGAACCACCTCCTGATTGAGGTGGAAGGAGGAGACAAACTTTGGAAGGAACTTAGGATGAGTCCGTAAGAAAACCCTGTTCTTATAGAACCGTGTGTACGGTCTATCAGAAACCAGAGCTTGTAGTTCACTCACACACCTGGCCAAGGTAAGAGCTACCAAGAACAACGCCTTCCAGGAAAGGAAGCCATTGGTTCAAACGGTGGGCGAGTAAGTTGTTGCAAGACCACATTCAACTCCCACTCAGGGGCTGGTGGATGAATCAGAGGCTTGAGCAAAAGCAGGCCTGAGGAAATGGGCCACTAAGGGGTGGACCGAAAGAGACTGGCCCTCCACCGGTGAGTGGTGCGCTGACAGAGCACTGAGGTGGACCCGAACAGAGTTGGATTTAAGGCCTAGGTCCGATAGGTGAAGCAGATACTGCAGAACCACTGGTACCAGGCACGAAAACGGATCCTCTTGACGCTGAGCATACCAGGTGGAGAACCTATGGCACTTGAGGGCATAAGATTTCCGGGAGGATTGTGTCCTAGAGGACAAAACCACCTCCTCTACTTCCCTAGGTAGAAGTAAGGGGGCTAGAACTACCCTTTCAGCAGCCAGGCCATCAAATGGAGGGACTGGAGGTTGGGGTGCAGGAGAGATTCCTGGTCCTGAGACAGGAGATCGGGTTGCACCCCTAGAGGGAGTGGAGTGTCCACCACCAATTGCAGAAGGAGTGGAAACCACGGTTGCCTCGGCCATCTGGGGGCTACCAGGATCAGCGAAGCCCTGTCTCTAAGAACCTTTAATAGGGTTCGGGCCACTAGAGGCGTTGGAGGAAATGCATACAGCAGACCCGTAGACCAAGAGATTAGGAAGGCATCTGCTGCTGCTGCTATTCACAGAGGATGCGGTTGTCTGGAACAGAACCAGGGCAGCTAACGGTTCAGTGGACTGGCAAAGAGATCGATGGTTGGAAGACCCCATTTTAGGAAGATCTGATGGGCCACCAGGGGATCAAATGTCATTCGTGAGGCTGTAGAATCATGCTCAACCTGTCTGCCAGGTGATTCTCTTGGCCAGGTAGTTAAACTGCCTTGAAAAACATGCCTTGTTTGACTGCAAAGGCACACAGGGCCTGTGCTTCCTGACACAGAAGCCTGGATCCTGTGTCCCCTTGTTTGTTCACATAGAACACTGCTACTTGGTTGTCTGTCTGAATCAAGACAGACTGGTGAGAGAAGCCATATTAGACCTAGTCCTTAGTGGAACACCAGATCTAGTGCAAGAGATAAGGGTGTTGGGGCCACTTGGCAATAGTGATCATAGCATGATCG
The DNA here is from genome assembly GCA_033557465.1 of Ichthyophis bannanicus. Lineage (NCBI taxonomy): Eukaryota > Metazoa > Chordata > Amphibia > Gymnophiona > Ichthyophiidae > Ichthyophis > Ichthyophis bannanicus. Next base: position 188,528,160 of record CM066031.1, on the reverse strand, counting down.
CCTTTGATTTAATTAGTGGAGGAGAGATAGTAAGGAAATCCACAGTACTACCTTTTAACTTTCGAAAGGGAGACTATGATAAAATGAGGAAAACAGTTAAGAAAAAACTAAAAGGGGCAGTTGCGAAGGTTAAAGACGTACATCAAGCTTGGGTGTTGTTGAAAAATACTATCTTGGAAGCCCAGACCAGCTGTATTCCACGCTTTAAGAAAAGTGGAAGGAAGTCCAAAAAACTGCCAGCATGGTTTAAAGGTGAGGTCAGAGAGGCTGTTGTTGCCAAAAAAGCATCTTTCAGGAAATGGAAAAAAGAGCCAAACGACGAAACCTGGAAACAGAACAAGCACTGGCAAGTCAAATGCAAGGCATTGATAAGGCAGGCAAAGAGAGATTTTGAGAACAAGCTTGCTGCGGAAGCAAAAACGCGAAATAAAGACCTTTTCAAGTACATTCATAGCAAAAAACCTGTGAGAGAGTCAGTTGGTCCATTAGATGATAAAGGGGTTAAAGGAGCACTAAGAGGCGACAAGGCGATAGCGGAGAGACTGAATGAATTCTTTGCTTCGGTCTTTACTGAGGAAGATGTAGGGATGTTACCCATGACTGAAGTGGTATTTAAAGGTGCGGAAGAATTGAAGGAAACATCGATACATCGGGAAGATGTATTACAACTATTAGATAAACTGAAGAGTACCAAATCACCTGGGCCGGATGGTATACATCCAAGGGTGTTGAAAGAACTGAAATATGAGATTGCAGAACTGCTATCAGTAAGCAAACTGTACCCTCAAGGAGAATCATGTCTCGCCGTCATTGAGATAAGTGATTGTTCACTACTTATTCAACTGTTAAAAAAAGGGACTTCTCGGAGCGGAGGGAGAAGGCTTTCCCCCTTCTCACTCTTGCCGGGGAGGCCCGACATAAAAAATAAGTACAAAAAATCTTTTTGCTTTAGCAATTTAAGGGTCTTTATAATATTGATTCAGCTTTTGCTGGGATTATGTGCATAGAACTCAACGTTCTATAATCAATGACTTCTTGCATTGTTAGTACCTGATATGGTCATTGATTTTTGAGGTT